>OX579636.1:32981633-33325537 GCA_951230915.1 Antitrichia curtipendula
TTTGTGGGTAGTCATGGAATTTCTACTCTAAGACGAACTTTGAAGTCCTTTATTTAACTCAATTTTCAATATTTTTGAAATAAAATAAAAGAATATAGTATATTGTTTATTACAAACTTTACAACTAAGTATTGGAATTGGCATTTTTCAATGCTACAAATAAATGGTTAACAATTTAGTATTTTGAATCATTCTCTATTTCTTTCCACTTCTTAATTTTGCCCTATGCGTTGTACAATTTAAAATGATCTAAAAATTTTCAAGCATGTAGCCAATTTGCTTTGAAGAAGGAATCTAAAGAGTAACCACCATTTTGGACATTTTTCCATACAAATGTGACCTTGTGAAGTGCACCTGCCCAATTTTTTGCAAGGACAAAAAAAGGATTTTTGTCAATTCAAATGCTAATATTTTGCAATCTACATGGTGGAAATTACTGAAATTTTTTCCACATCTTCTCAAACCAGCTTACTATAAGATCCTACGATTACATATGTCTTAAAATACTTTTTCCAAAAATTTGGCACTTGTACTAGAAATAACAGTTTGGGAGCATTTTTGGTGTAAAGATAGTCTCGAACCTCTAGAAATTAATTTACTTTGTACTAAAAAATATTTGGTTAATGTTTTTCTGATAAAATACCACCATATTCACAATATACTATACAACCGCAAAGGGCTTTTAGGCCCTTTTAGGATTAACCCCAAGAGTCTAATTGAGAGAGACAAATGTAGATTTTGAGTGATTTTGGCAAAATGAATAATACAATATGAGTATAATCTATATGTCAAATCTTCATTTTTGCAAGTTTTTCTTTTCTTTTCATCTCTACAGGAACTAATTCAAAATCTTAGACTATGTAAATTATGAAGCACCAAGTCACAACGCTAATCCCGTTGTTGAAAAATAGATGAAAATTGTTTTTTCAATATACTTGGACGCACATACTTGCTTCTTCTGGTAGTGAATTCTTGAAAACATTCATAATCCACATAGTAGATGCCAATTCTCTTAGGGGGTGAAGTAAAAACACCTATATGCATCAGAATAAGAGTTTGAGCATAGTTCCAATTATTGAACTGTAAAATCTTTTGTTGGATTTTGTTAGTAGTAATTGAAAATTAGTTCTAGAGTTTCTTAGGATGCATTTTAAAAACTTTGCATGAATAGACTACAAATTTTTAAAGTTTTGTACATAGGTGTATCTAAAATTGCACCAAGGCTCTTATATATGGAGGTTGTAGATTTTAAGCAAGAATCTAAATGGGATAGTTTTGCAAATAGGTCACAATTAGGTGTTGTTACTTTAACCCTTGAAGTCCCATTGGCCCTATACGCACCGAAATGCGAATTTGAGTAGGCTCCTACAATCTCAACATTCATTGTGATTTTTTGAAACTTTTGGGGGAACTAGAAAAACATATAAGTTTTTGTGGGAATACAATTTTTATTTCAATTAGTGCCAAGGAACAAAAGTTATGGCACAACAAGCAAAAAATAGAGGTCAACAAGCAACACCAAAAAAATCACAAAAAGTCAAATAAATAAATAAATATTTTTTTTCAAACATTATATTTTTGTTTACATGTGAAGCTTTGATTCATTCTATTTGGACTAGTGATGAGAAAGTTATGGACAATCCTATTTTTCAGGCAATCTAAACATCTTCATAAAAAACAAACCTTATAGGATTCATTTTTTAAAGCAATTTTTACAATTTTTCAGAAAAATTGTTTGACAAGGTTATGTATGCTTGCTAGAAGTCTAAAACAAGCTCACCATTGGGATTATTGTTTTTCAATTCCATTTTAGAGCTATTAACAATTTATTAACAACATTAGCTACTTGTTCAATCTTAGACCTACTTCTACAATTTTTTAAAGAATGAAAATTTTGATTTAAAAAAATTTTGATTTAAAAAAAATTCCTAGGCTTTCATTTCATAAATATAATTTTATTAAAATTCAAAGTTAGTAGTGCAAAACATTTCCGCAAATGGCAATCAAATTCATCTGAAATTGGAACTTTGGAAGAAAACGTTCATAAGAACTTCTTTTCCAACTTTGAATGCTAATGTCTTCCAATTTTCATTCAAACAACCATACCATAAGCATCAATGGACAAAGTACAAAAGTATATATATATATTTGGAAGTTGTAGTGTGTGACATACTACACGTCACCATAGAAGTTTGAAGAAAAAATTAGTTGTAATTTGAAAGAAAATCAATTTCAAATTTAGCCATGTCAAAAACTCAGTTTTGTTGAGCATGATTTGACATTACTTTATCTTTTGCCAATTTTTTTCTGAGAATTCCAAAAAAAAATTTGCCTTGGCAAGTTAGTTTTCATCTATTGAATTTGATCTTAATATGATGCTCCATGTGCTAAATTTGCACTGCACTGTATAATATTATGTGTTTTTCATTCATATTTTCTTCTGTATAATAGATTTTTGATCTGAAGCTAATAAATATTGTTTTTATTCTAATCTTTCATTTTTGATAAAAAGTCAATATTATTCTAATACAATGTATAATTTATACAAGTTTGTCAACATGTCACACCTTAAAGATTACAATAATTTTTTTTCACCAATGATTCTAAAAATGAACATCTATTAACCCCTAAAGGACCATTGTCCCTTCGGGGGACAAATGGGATTTTAGGCAGGTACCTACTATCTGAATTTTTGTTGTGATTTTTTGGAACTTTTTTTGGAGATAGGAAAACTGCTAAGCTTTGCGTGAATCTAATTTTTTTTTTCAATTGGTGCCCGGGAAAAAAAGTTATGCCCAAATAAGCTCAAAACAAGGAACGTGGGGCAGCAAAAAATTTAATTTAATTTTTTTATTTTTATTTTTATTTATTTTTCCCTATAGATTATATTTTTTTCTATCTGGAAAGCTTTTATTCATTTCATTTGGATTTGTTATGAGAAAGTTATGGACAATCTTGTTTTTGGGGCACTTAGAGCATCTTCCTGAAAAAATAACTTGTAGTATTCATTTCTGAATGCAGTTTTTATAATTTTTCAAAAAAAAAGTTTCACAAGGTTTAGTTTTTTTGCTAGAACAATCTCACCATTGGAATTAGTGCTTTTTAATTCCATATAAAAGATATTAATATTTTAGATTTTCTGTCTATCTTGTACCTACTTCTACTTAACAATTATTTTAATAATGAAAATTAAGTATTTTTGGATTTTATTTTTCCCTAGATTCTCAACTCAATTCTCCACTATGAAGATTAAAAGCTCAAAACTCTGTAGTGAAAAACATTTAAGTTAAAAATGTTCAAAGTCATAAAATCTAGTCCCGCAATGTGCTGAAAAACTTGTTTTTTTCACTTTAAATGCAGTTATCTTGCAATCTGTGCGGTCAAAAATTCTGAAATTTTTTCCACACATTTTCATACTAGTAAGGTATAAGATCCTATGGTTAGATGTGAAAAAAAAACAATTTTCAATTTTTTTTACTCTTTCCTATAAAATGGCAGTTTTGAGTGTTTTTTGGCAGAAAAATGGCCTTGGTCCTTTAGGGGTTAAAAAAAAATAGTATTTTTTAACATATAAAACACGCCAGAATTTTATCAATATTAAGATCAAATTTAGTCTGGTGGTACTAATTTGAATTAATCTAATCACTAAGGGTGTTTGGGGTATAAAAACTACAACAATTACTTGAGAATCTTTTATATTAGTCTTCATTGATAATTGTGCCCCCCCACCCCACCCACCACACACACACACAATTTGAAACTAATTGGATTGATTCTGTTCTATTTACCAATTTATCCTTACTGTAAAATATAGTAATGCCAGTTTTTTACAAAACCAATAGAATTTTTTTGCATTGGTAGATAAAATTATGTCTCATATAATAAAATCATAAGACTGAAACTCCAATATAATTTAATATACTAAGTTTAAATTTAAGTAATTTAAAATGATGTTTGATTGATATGGCAGTGGATTTAATTTGTTAGCAATTAAGTCATCTTTGCAAGGTTGTTTGACTTGTGAGATTTTTTTGATTTTTTTTTTTTTTTTTTTGAACAAATGGAAAGTACCATTGCATTAAAAAAAACCAAAGAACAACAGCCAAGCCGAGGTTGGCAAATGAAGAGATAAGAGCAAAACAGAAAAAGGAAAAGCAAAGGATGGATCAGGAACCAAAATGAACTAAGAGAAGGAACAAATGGTAGGTCCCTTCCTACTCCAAACGATGGTTGATCCACTCCGAAAAGCTAACACAGGAGATTGGAGCCAAATACTATCAAACTTGGACCAAATGATATCATGTTGTTGGGGGTGTTGCCGAGAATTAATCTGAGCCTTGAGTTGAACTGCTCTGCCTGAGTCCAAGAGGGCATTCCATAGTTTATCTTGTAGTAGACTTAGAGGCTAGGTGCTCCTTGAGAAAACAATGTTGTTGCGAGCGATCCAAATGAGCCACAAGGAGGAGCCTCTAAGTAAAGACCAGATGGTTCGGAAGCTAGTGAATCGGTCTGGAATAGTAGAACCAAACCAATTCACTAGCTTCCGAACCATTTGGTCTTTACTTAGAGGCTCCTCCTTGTGGCTCATTTGGATCGTGAGACTTGTGAGACTTTAACACCTACAGGACAAGACCTTTTTCTTGCCAAAAAACATTCAAAACTGCCATTTCTACGGCAAAGAGTAAAAAAATTTGAAAATTGTTTTTATTTACATATTTTACCATAGGATCTTATCCCTAATTAGTATGAGAATGTGTGGAATAAATTTCAATTTTTTTGATCGCACACATTGCAAGATATATGCGTTTAAAGTGAAGAAAACAAGCTTTTTTTGCACATTGTGGAATTAGGTTATTAGACTTTGAACCTTCTTAATTAAATTTTTTTATACTAAAGAGTTTTGAGCTTTTAATCTTTATGGTGGGAAATTGAGTTGAGAGTCTAAGGGAAGAAAAATTCAAAAAAAATTAATTTTCATTCCTAGAAAAATTGTTAGGTAGAAGTAGGTACAAGATAGAAGGAAAATCTAAATTATTAATATCTCTAAGATGGAATTAAAACCGATAATTTCAAAGGTGAGATTATTCAAGCAATAAAACTAAACTATGGTTAATTTTGTTTTCTTTTAAATTATAAAAATTGCATTCAAAAATGAATCCGACAAATTATTTTTTCAAAAAAAGCTTAGATTGCCTATAACTTTCACATCACTTATTAAATGAAATGAATCAAATCTTTCCATGTACACAAAATATAATCTACAAGAAAAAAAAAAAAAAAAAAATTTAATTTTAAGTTTTCAATATTTTTTGCTACCCAATCTCCCTTGTTTTGAGCTTATTTGGGCATAACTTTTGTTCCCATGTACCAATTGAAATAATATTTTCTTTTTTCATGAAGTTAATTAGATTTTCTATCTTGAAAAAAAAATTCAAAAAATCATGACAAAAATTGAGTTCGTAAATATGTGCCCAAAATCCAATTCGTCTTTTACTGAAGGGACAATGGGTCTTTAGAGGTTACGTACAAATGATCATTGCAATGCCCAAAATTTTAATAGAATCCACAGACTTTGAAGAAATATGGATAAAGTGGTGTGTTATAAAGTCATCGAGTTTAGAAAGGCCTCTATAATTATTGATTTATGCTATTTACATGTCAAAAACAAATTAACATATTACTAGAAGAAAAACGTGTCTGTCACAATCGACTGCAATGCAACAATGTGTCTTATACAATTGTCTTGCAATTGTAGCCCTCTATATTTGCACCAAATTTGACGTGAACAAAGTTATACGTTGTTGTAGTTGCAAACTAGTTGTAAAGTGAAGTTTAAGATTACAAGGATGTATCAGAAGAATCGATGTGAGGTATTCTATATCCAATATTCATTACAATTGTCGATGTGGACAACTTTATGTTCTGTATAGTTTAGTGAGTCAAACTACAATTGAATAGAATCTAAATTCAAGTGCAATTCAACTAGAATGCAACTTGAAAGCAACTAGACTGCAACTCAAAAGCAACTAAACTACAACTAGAGTTCAATTAGAAAACAATTATAATTGTCCCATATCAATTGTCAAGAGTACCATTAGGTTGGACATATAAGAATTGTAAGTTATAGCATTCTTACGTAATGAATTTTAATTATAGGATTCCAATATTTCTACATTTTGTAGACTTCTATAATTTATAGATTTCTACAACTTGTAGATTTCTGCAATTTATAGAAATCACCAAATATTTAAAGTCTAGGAAATTTTGAGAACTTGTGAAATCAAGGTCATATTCATTATATTGAGACTTTTTGTAGTCTCATTTTTATCCTTGACTTGAGGATAAACCGTTGTATCTCTTTACAATTTTTTTTTATGAATAGGTAACAATACCAACTTTTAAAATTTCATTATAGAATCACTATTTTAGAAATATTTATTTTTGGTTTCAGTTACTATAATTTTTTTAAATGAATTTTTCAACAACTAGCATTCTGTCTCAAAATCTACAAAAAGTCTCAATATAACGAATATGGCCTTAATCATAAAGTTTTGTAAATTGATGAAATCTATTTAATATCAATATTTGGATTTAATAACCTATAAAAGAAGCTAGATCTGAAATTTTGATATCTACAAATCATTGAGATTAAAACTTCAAAATCTACAAATCTACAAATCATAGATAAGTCATAAATGAGTTGCAAACAAGTTGCAAATCAGTTGTAAATGAATTGTAAACAAGTTGCACACAAGCAAGTTCCACATCAACAACCACGTCAAAAGAATTCATCCAATGAACTTCCACATAGACTATCGAATGAGATCAAACTTGCAACTACTGCAGCTTGTCCGTTGCGACTGCGATCTCTAAATTATCACCCGGTTGCAAAGGTCCCGAGCAACTACAAAACTAGTTGCAAACCATAGTTGCAAAATCCCTCTTTTTCTTTTAGTGTATCACTCTAAATTTTTATTTTGCAAATTTATGATGTTTTGTGACTCCTTTGATTTATAGTTTGTAGTAGAAATTTGAAATGAATTCAATTGTTTGTACATAAAAACAAAGACTGTAAGGTTTAAAAAAAATAATTTATGTAGAATGCCTAGATTATCCCTTCTTTGAAAGAAAAGCTTTATTTTATTGAGATGTTGGGGTGTAACTTTTAAATGGCATACTAAAATGTTACAAAAATTGCATGCTTTAACTCCTAAATTGCCCAAGACATTGTATTTCGGTGTCGACAAAACTTTGAAGTTAAATAAAATCTTACCAGAGAGACTAATATTTTTAGTAAATTTTGGTAGATGATTTTCCAAGTCTATTCTGAGTATTAAATTTTTTTTAGAAAAAGAACATTTATGATGATTTTGTGCAAGATTTCATACAAAAGAGGCCATTGAAAAATATGATTTTCAGTATTGAAAATGAGCCTCAAATTCATTAGAATTTTGAAATAAAAAATCAAATTATTAATTTAATTTAAGAAAATTGTAGATAGATTTTGAAATGCCATAAATTGGTTATGATTATACGTTATGCCTTTCAACCTTACATTTTTTCATGCCCATAATTTTAGGCTTGTCATGTAAAAAGTTGATTGAAAGACTTCAAATCACTTTTATGGTATCTACATCCTCACA
This sequence comes from Antitrichia curtipendula, assembly GCA_951230915.1. Classification (NCBI taxonomy): domain Eukaryota; kingdom Viridiplantae; phylum Streptophyta; class Bryopsida; order Hypnales; family Leucodontaceae; genus Antitrichia; species Antitrichia curtipendula. The sequence continues at coordinate 32,989,277 of OX579636.1, forward strand.
ATCAAACATTATAATCATTCAATCCATAAATGATATTGTTGCAATTTCTTTCCCTACGTAAATTACAACTCGTCTAGTTTGAATTCAAGTGGTTACAAATCAAAATAAATCGATACAACCTATCAAATCTTTTGTTTTTTTTGCCTTGTTTAGATCAATTTTCAAAAATCTCAAAAAAGGTCTTAGGCATTTAGGGTTTAATGATGGTAGAAAATTACATGTCCAAACCAAATTTAATTAGAATAAGACAAAACTTGCATCCATGGTAGCTTAACAAAAATTGTGAAATTGGTTGAGATTCTAAAAATCCTATTTGAAAGTCTTTTATCATCATTATTATGTACTATTAGTAACAACTTTACAAAAAATTAAAAAAATTAAAAAAAATCCTATTTATCTAAACCTCACATGTAATACTACTCTCATGATTTAGTATTTGAAAAACAAAAAAATAAAAAATTGCAAAAAATTTAAATATTCAACAAGAAATTATTAAAGGCATTGTAAATTATATATCAAACATTAAAATTAATGCATAAAAAATTAAGGTATAAAAATATATATAATTAATACCTTAATATATATTAAGGTATTAAAATTAATGCATAAAATATATAATTTTTACCTTGATATATAATCCACAACGCTTTTATATATAATTTACCTTATCCAACAAGAAATTTGCATTATGCACCTTTTTCCAACTGTCCTCTTCTTCCCCTTCCACCCTTCTTTCTATTGTAAAGAAAAACAGAGAGAGGTGGATGGAGACTTGTAGCAATTTCTTGGATGGGGCACTAAACATTAATATAGAAGTTCATGACATTTTAGATAAAATCAATGACATACTGTAATCTACAATATCTTCATACAATCTCAGATAATGTGATTGTCATTCAATTTTCATTTAATTTCATCCAAAATTTCACATTAATAATATTACGTTCATCTAAAATTAATCCAACTCATATGAAGCAATCTCTAGCACTAACTGAATTAACTTGAGTACAGTAAAGTTGGCCCAACTCCCTAAGAAACTATCTTAGACATGCTAATGATCATACATAACTCTGGTTGAGACATTTTTGAATATGTGGGGAAGAACATTTCATGATTATTTATCATGAATATGAAAGGTCCTTGAGATGAGTTATGAATTTGAAAGAACTTTGAAAACTCAAACTCAAAGTTGTGACCTTAATTCCATCCAAACAATATGGAGATCGTTCTGGACTTCAGGTCCCTCCCTTCACTATCCTTCTCAGGACAGTCTAGATCAGGCCAGTCTCATGTCCTCCAACTTGCAGAAGCAAAAGAATTTGTTAGCAACATGTGTCACGAAAATAATTTATGGATTCAAGAGCTTATGATTTGTCACCATTTCATTGAATAGTCATAAAAGCATTATAACTCATAACACAGGTCCTCTTTCTACACCCTTAGATTTGCAAAAAGAACAGATACAGACATTTGTGATGAAGTATTAGACTTGACATTATGTCCCATAATGCTCTTGAGCATTATCTAGTCCATAGTGCGTCCAATGCAGAAATTCTTAGACTCGACTTCATAGGAATAGCAGTCATTAAGGATTGAACACAATAAGAGACTACGGTACATGCTGCTTAAACAGGAGCTTATCTGGAGGCCTCCTACTCTGCTAAATCACATATGGCATCCAGAGGTGAGAATGAACCAGAGGTGTACATTTTAGTAGGTAGTGTTCCCTGAGCCACTCATCCTAAAGATCCTCAAATTTTTCATTGATTCAATGACTAAAGAGATTGGGACAAAAAATTGCGCTCATGCAAAACAAGACAACAACAACAAAGTTTAAAAAAAAAGTTCATTGGAAAGTTGTTGATGTAAGGTAAGGACATCCACAGTTGCAATTGACCCGATATTGTCCCTCTAAAAACTTAGACAATGAGTGTGTATTGAATACTGTCACCTTAATAATTTAGACAATGAGTAAGTATTAAATAGACAATCTATACATCTGTTGAAATGTGGGTTTTACATCATCTACCCATCAAACTGTAAACCTTCATAACATTTGCATGCAATACTCTAACATTTGCACACATTCATTTGGCGCGTAGAATTCTTTCTCATATTCTAACAAGAACATACAAAAATTGACCAATCTAATACAAAGAACCATGCTCATCGTTGTCCCTACCTTAAGGGATTTTGACAGAGTCTCTCTCCAGTATATGAAAGATAATGTAAGAAGTTGCCTGATTGCCTGATTCGACTGATAGACTCACATTACTCAGCTATGGAAACCACAAAGCTGCCACAACTTCATGCCACCACCAAAACCACAAGGAGCAAAATCAATCAAAGCATGCACGACAGCAACTCAATTCGTCCAAGATACTCCAACACATTTGGGACAAACTGGGGCACAGAGGCGCTAAGTGAGCTGTGAAGAGCCCGAACTATTGATAGAAGAGGAGAAGAGAGGAAAAGGATTCTATCAATTCATACAGAATGAATCAACTTCAAACCCTAAAACTCTGTGCACCTCCTAAAATGGAGAAAGAGTGCACCTGATCATTGCCCTGAGCACCACAATTTCTAAGGCTTCTAAGACTTACATTGCTGCTGACCTCCAAAGTTCAATTGAAATATAAGTACAAAACAATCGAAGGAACGCTGATTGAACTCTGAAAGATGTGTCACCTCTGTGCACAAGAGCCCCGGTCCCATTTGCTCCTGACACCTCAGCAAGCTACTTGTCAAGCCTTAATCCCAGTCTCAAGGAAACAGAAGGAATTGAGGACACAAAGCTAGGGTACCAAATACTCTACCGGATTTCGACCCTCTGCTCTCTCAAGGTCATGGCGAGAAAATGACAATTGAAAACGAAGTGAAACAGGTAACGAAGGAGCCTTGCAAAGCAGTGAGGGTCTGATGGTGACGAGTGGATTAGTATTCATCCATTAACCCTAGACCGCCCAAGAGGACAAAAAGTGTCCTCACATAGTTTTAAGTTAAATTCAAAGTACTGTAACTTTTGCATCCGATGTCCAAATTCAATAAAACTTGTTGGTAAAGTTGCGCCTTTTCTTCTAGTTTGTGTAATAAAATTTTCAGATCAATCCAAGAGGTAATGATTTTCTGGAAGCCAATCAAAATTCACAAGCTCACATTTGATTCACCAAAGTGCACTTCATGGCTGCAACTTTGGGGTCTTGTATCTCCTTCATCCAATGTTTGATTTCAATAAAATTTGTTGGATTGTGTTTCCCTTGAATTCTAGTTATTGTGGTGAAATTTTCATGTCAATCCAAGTTGTTTTGAATGTTTGGGAGCAACTCAAAATTCAAAATCCCGCCATTTATGGACTATATTGAACTTTGGCGGCTTGTATCTTCTTCATAAAATGTCCGTTTTCAATAATTGTTTTTGTAAAAGTTGCGCATACTAGTCTTGTTTGTGTGGATAAATTTTCATATCAATCCAAGAATTTATAAATGACTAAGAAGCATTTTAGTAGAAGGAGGTTCAGCCCTAGATGTGTTTTTTGCAACTTTTCTTGCCTATTTTTACATTTGCAAGCCATTTTGCAAACACATTGAGTCAATTGAATGACATTTTTTTTCACCAGTGTGTTTGTATCCTAGTTTTGAATCACTTTGTAGTTTGAAGTTTTTTCATTTGATTAGGTTTAGAAATCAAATTTGGCCTCTAAATGTGTTTTTAGGAAAATTTCAGCATTCTTTTTCAACACTAAAACATTATAATCTTGCAATCTACATGGTCAAATGACTTCAAATTTGATCTATGACATCTACAACATGTGTAATACATGATTGTACGGTTAAGATCTTTATTACTTAGTCACATTTGGATTTATAGCACTTCAAAAGCTAGGATGTTTTTTATCCAAAACGGCCTTGGGCGGTCTAGGGTTAAGGTAGAAGGCTGAGAAAGCGTTCATCTAAAGGAAAGCAACCCTCTCAAACAATCTGTAGATGCAATTACTTTTTTGAAGTTTTAGGTAGGAAGAGAAATGGAAACTAGTGGTCTAGAGATTTTAATCATAAATTTTGCAATCTATATGAATTATCTGCAATTTTTGAAAGTGGGAGCTCTATAGGTCGCTATTCTTAGTCTTAGACTACAACAATTATGAAAGATCCCATGTATAAAAATAGAAGAATTGAGTATATAAATTGATTAATAGGATGCTTAGAAAGTGCATAAATTAGAAAAGTATGGTCTTTTATGAAGAATTTAAATTCAAGATTCAATATATGGAAGTAGGTGGCATACAAATAGAATACATTGCACATTTTGAAGACATTGCATGTATAACAAAAACTTTATGTATATTTACATTAAGATTACAAAAAGAGAGGCGCACAATGTGGCATAACAAAATCATTACTACTACCATTATAACATCAAATCCTACACTCCTACTAAAGAACCGAGTCGCGGAAAACTACTTTGGGGGGCTTCATGTACCGTGGTTTATCCATGAGCAAGCTCATGATCTTGGTACATATTGGTCTCTTCTTCGGGTTAGGATTAGTGAGTTGACCCACATTGGATGCAAAGTACATAGGTTCCTTACGATTCTTGACTAGGTCCTTGTCATATTCCATCATATCACAAATTCATCCATTCAATTAGTTTCCCAGTGGAGTACAAGTTTGAATCTCTTGTATATTTATGCGATGCTTGCATAATATTCATACTCGTTTTGAATTTCGTGGCCCAAACATATAGAACAACTCGGGAGCCATCTACCATAAGGCCTTCAATTTAAACAACTTCTCTTCTTCTGTTTGGTATCCATAATGAGAGGGAGCTCTTTTGTCAATACGACTTAAGATTCTCCAATCATAGATACCAATGTTGATAATCTCATTGGAGTAATCGGGATAATGCAACATTATTTTCATGGGGGACAAGTCATTGTGTAGCACCAACGACTAGTGCATGAGACTCCTCACATACACTACAGCCTACGCCAACTTCGCTTTGTGCCTTTGGAAGAGGCTAACTTCTCTTTGTTGCTCCTGTATAAGTTGGTGCACTCGCTTTACGTCATACCATTCAACGGTCATTGACACCTTCTTGTGTATTTTCCGCAAGGTAAGCAAATTACCACCATTCCACCACAACGAGTACGCTTCCATGGTTTGTGCGTTAATGGCCAAAAATTTAATAATGGATGGATGATTTAAAGGGCATGCCAATGCCTCTACAGAGGATTGCACCCTCATGTCACGCTTGAAACTTGCCTTTGCCACTTTTTTTGCCAAAGCAATGTATGGCACGATTGTATCTATCTCTTCAGTGCACACCTTGTGCATCTTTCCATACCCACCCTCATGTTCAAATCCACTGAGGGCAATCACTTTTGCTTGTGGGGGATCCATATGATAAGCGATCCACCTTCTTGTGCAAATGATGCTTTCACTATGTTAGTTTTCCACTTTAGCCTCCTCATTTGAGACTTTGACAATTTCTTCACTGCACCATGCCACTAGTTCATTTTTGAACGGAATTCCATCGCCTCCACATCTTCTGCATCTCTCGGCCCTTCTGAATGCAACTTAAGCATCAATTTCTTGGTATTGAATATGCATGCCTGCGTAGTATTATCCAGCCATGGTTGTTGTTGATTATAATAAAGGTCATCCACGTCTCCAAACTCCTCGAATTCTTTGCACTTGCTTAAAATTCTTTGCTCCAAATCATCATGCAATTTGAAGCCACCAGACGTCAAGTCCCTCCAATAGTTGATCTCCAAGAATGGTGTACTTTTTCCTGCATATCATTCCAGACAGACCTCATATATATGCAAACTTTGGATACTTTGGAGGAGGATATAGTGGGTCCTTATCGTGAGCCGTCTTAGGCTTCTTGCTCTTCATTTGTCCTCCACTCCCTATTGCCTCACTTACATGTATAGGCACTTGAAACGTAGTTGGATGTCAAGGTCTTGATTCCAAATAAATACCTGTGTTGTACTATTGCCTTCTCATGAATTCAACATCTTGCTTGTTCAAAACAACAATTTGTAGTCAAAAAGGGCAAAAACTTCCCCCTCCTAACAAACATCCCTAACCCACGAGCATGCATTCAGCCACTTCGAGGTAGATGAAAGCCAATGCGCAAGGCGAGGAGTAGCAAGTGTGGGTGGGGCAACTGCATAAATACTCGCAATTGCAAAAATGCACGTGTGAATTTAGGGCGACTGTGGGTCTAATTGGGGCGACAAAGAATCGTATTGGGCTTTAGGGTGTCTAGGACAAGCAAAATCATGGTTTGAAACTCCTACATTCCAGGAAAGAGGCAATTACGGATGGGACGACTGCAAAACCAGAACAAAGGCAAAATCATGGTTTGAAAATCCCGGATTCCAAGAAAGAGGCGACTACGGGTGGGGCGACCACGCGTCTAGGAGGAGGAAAATTCAAGGTTTGAAAATCCCGCATTCAAGAACATGTGGGACTGCGGGTTTAGGACATAGAAAAGAAAAACTATATCTAAATCTTAAAGTACGTAATATGAAAAACCTTGATTAAATTCTAGCGTCTCCATGTCAAGATTAGCAATGCACATCCTTGTACAAAATCTTTATTAAGAAAACCATAACCATTCGTTTTCTAGCAGTGCAAAGTGCCTACGGGGACTCTTGGAATTTTGGATAGGCTTGAATGATCTCAATTTTGGACATAATTTTTTGAATTTTTTTTTGGAGATAGGAATTTAGATTTGATTATAGGGAATATACTTTTTATTTCAATCGGTTCTAGGGAACAAAAGTTTGCCACTATGAGTCCAAAAAAACCCTCAAGGGACGGCCCGAAAAAAATCATATAAAATAGAATATTTTAAATTTAGATTTTTTTCTTTGAGATTATATTGTTGTCCACATCTGAAACTTTCATTCATTCTATTTGGACTAGTGTTGAGAAAGTTATGGACAATCTTAGTATTCAGGCAATTTAAGAATATTTAAAAAAAAATAACATATAGAATCCATTTTTCAATACAATTTAAAAAAAATTTCAAGAACAATTTGTTATGTAAGGTTAAGTTTGCTTGTTAGAAAAATCTTTTGTTGGAATTATTGTGTTTCAATTCCATCTTAGAGCTATTAACGGTTTAATTATCCCTTCAATCTTGATCCTTCTTTTACTTAACAAATTTTTAATGAGTGAAAATTAAATGTTTTTTTGTTGAATTCTTTTCTAGATTCTCAACTGTGGGCGCAGGATTATCCACCCTTGGTAATCAAGCGAACACCAATCAGGTTCTATGCCTTTATCCACCTTTTGAATATATGGGGGTGTTGTGAGCGCGGTCCACTGTGCCTTCCAAGCAATGGATATTTTTTGCTAACGTCTCCTAAATGTCATGGATGGCAGCAAAACTACTAGAAATGCATGGGTAACTAACAGGTTGACTGCAATGACCATGGTGATAGTAAATCCTAATTCTCTAACTATCTACCCTATGTCTAGGGTTGACTGGGTACTTGGCGTCATTTCTAACGTCCCTAACTACGTGAAAGGGGAACCCTCACGTTCCTTCTACGAACCTCTAAGACTACTTTGTGGGTTTTGACACTTCTCTTGGACGTTCTAATTCTACACGCTAATCCTAGAGCTTAGCTTTCGCTCTAATTTCCAACCTCTAGACGTAACTCTCGATTTTTACTCCTAAGTGCTGACTCTAATTTTTACTTCCAATTTTGACTCTATATTTTTACTCCTAAGTGCTAACTCTAATTTTTACTCCTAATTTTACTCTATACTTTTCACTCCTAAACTAACTCTAGATTTTTATTCCTATGTGCTAACTCTAATTTTTACTTCCGATTTGACTCTATACTTTTTACTCCTAAAGTAACTCTAGATTTTTACTCCTAAGTGTTAACTCTATACTTTTTTACTCCTAAATTAATTCTAGATTTCTACTCCTGAGTAACTCTAGATTTCTACTCCTAAGTGCTAACTCTAAATTTTACTTCCAAAAGTAACTCTACAATTTAACTTCTATTTTTAATTTTTACCTTTACTTATCACGGTTTACTATTCACATGAAAAGGGATACTTAAGGAGATCAATGCTACTTAAAGGAAAGAAAACTCCAAGGATTAATTCAGACTCTCACCTCCTCACTGTCGGTGTCAAAGATAATTTCGTCCACGTCCGCGCGCACATCCTCATGCTCCATGGCGGTCCTTGGTTCGGTGGAATTTTTCTCAAGCTCACCACTTATTTTAGGAAATTTGTACACCCGTGCAGTCTAAACCCCTTCTTTCCCTTCCTCCTTCCTTTTCTTTCTCCTTCTCTTCTTCTACACTAGCACTATTCCACCTAAGCTTTTAATGGGTGTCTTACAACTATAGACTCTAACTCCGAGGAGGTTTAATGTCCTTCCTACCTTCTTACGCAATTTATCTTTATGTCATCCTAATCTACCTTCTAATGGCCACTACGAATTCTCAAGATCTCCTTCCCTAAGTCTCCCTAATCCTAAGTCACTATTAATCGTCTCTCTCACCTCTTCTCCTATTTCACCCCATTCCCCTCTAATCCTTCCCCATTGTGTGTAGAATGGATTTGTTGTTGGTGACGTGACACTTTCTTGTATGCAGGTACGGTGGTGCTACACTCTTTTCTTCCTCCTTCCTTTTGTATTTTGGTGTCCGTGTTTTTCCCCAAGTACTTTGTGACCCTAGTTTTAGTTTAGAGCCTAAACCCAGAAATCCCCTAAATACCCAACAATCCCCCCAAGGCCGTACTCACTCCCCAACTGAACCCGACTATTTGGCTGATCCCGACTTCCCGACTGATCCCGACTCCCCCGAATGACTGAGCCCCCACGGACTGAACTGAGCCCCGACTCCCCCGGATGACTGAACTGATTGCCCCGGACTGGACTGAGTACCCCGGACTGGACTGAGTCCCCTGGACTGAACTCGACTACCCCGGACTGGACTGAGTTGGGGGGCTTGAGGCCTTGATTTTGATTTTTTCTTCTCTCTAAGGGCTGGTTCTATTGGTTGATTCTAATGGGTTGGTCCTAATAGCTGATTTCTAATAGGCTGTTTTCTAATGGCTGGCTCTAATGGGCTGTTTCTAACGGATTGGTTCTAATGGCTGGCTTCGAATGGGCTGATTTTAACGACCTACATATCTTGGAAGCTAAACTCTGGAGGTTTCCACGAAGGTCTTGGAAACTAGACTTTGGAATGGAACACTGGGGAGGGTCAAAGCTTTGCCGCTAAGTTGGATTTAACACCAACTTTAGGACTTGTGGCCCCCCGGGGGTTCAAAGCTCCGCCGCCTAACCCTTTAACACACACTCTAGGACTTCAACCTTGTTTACAAGTTCAAAGCTTCGCCGTTCCCAAGGGGGGTTGTGAGCTCCCAATTTGTCACTTGGGACTCGTAGAATTATTTTCTTGGAAATTTGGAATTTAAAGTTAAGAAAAATATACAAAAAGCCATAAAAAGAGTGTAGATCCAAAATAGGGTTGTAACATATCCATTATAGTATTTGGTCTAGATTTGTGTTTAGACTTAGAATCCCACCAAACCAGGCCCAAAAATAGGTAGAAAGAACGAAACGGTTAGATTTGGAGGATTCAAGTCACATAGGCCCTAAAGGGCTAAATCCCACCATGAAGGTGGCAATTCATGGCTAAGTCGGTCCGAGGGATCCACAACGAGGCCACTAGGTTGAGTCCTAGAGTTAGGTTTAGAAATTCCCCAAACCCCGATTGTTAGCATGCAGAAGTCACTGACGCAAGACCGGGCCCGTGGAGGAATCTACAGCCCAAGGATGGTGTCTTTAGGTAAATCCCATGCCAGGAGTCCAACAACAAAATTGCTTCGCCAAGATTCCTCTATCTGCAAAAGATTCCCGCACCATCGCTAATTCAAGGAGATGGCCAATTCATCTCCACTGACCAATTGTGCCAAGTACGGAAACGCACCTGCACATCTTTCATGTGACCCCCTGAGAGGTCATGTGAAAAATCCCGTCATCTTCCGACTTGCAGAAGAACCTTTTGCGGGTGGTCAACCTTGGTAACCTCCAACGGGATTTTCATGGAAATTACCCAGGTTGCCAGAAAATCTCACTAAAAATTAGATTAGCTTGTTTTATGTTAATAATGTGCTCCGTGAAGTTTCACAACATTCCGATAGCAGCAAGTACCCGAACCGGCGAGATTCCTCGAGAATTAATCACATGGCGGGGTCCCCGCCACGTTGACCGGCATTCCGGGACCATACGATGGCAAAACGAAGTCAATCAAGAGTCTTTTCTGACTCCCTCACACCTACCGGAGACCCTAGGCTATTTACATTTCTCAAAATAGGAGACCCCCAAGATCTAGGATTTTACCACGGTTTAGTTTTTTTAAACTAAATTAGCCTACGATGGTTTTTTGTCCTCAGTATGGTGGGTAGAGGGGATTTTGGACTAAACACGGCGATTTGGAGCCAATGGCGCAATCCGTTTGACGATTGGAGTAAATCTCCAAAAGTTAGGAGGTTGGTCCAGCGTAGATAGGTAAAAATAGTTTTTTAGGGATTAGGATGAAAACCTTTGAAGATGAGGATGAAAATCCAAATTGATAAGGTTACCTTAGAACTCTTGAGGGAAGGGTGGGGCCTTGGAAACCTATTTAAGGTCCCCATTTTTCTCTCAAGAACACCCTCAAATCTTGTTTTGGGTCCGTAGATCCAACTTATGTTGGAAGATTTTGGCATTTTAGCCAAGAAACCTCTACGGTGTTTTTTGAGCTCTTTTTGAGCTCCATTGTTGTTGGAATTCAAGCTTTGAAGTTCTTTGTGGAGTCCTTCTACCTTATTGCGTGTGTCAGTTCGGTTCTTCCTCTTCTTGTTCGCTTGGACTAACGGGCCCTTTTGTTAAAGTGTTCTTGGGTTGGTTGTACTAACCCTAGAGCAGTCCCCCACCGTACCTTGGCGATGCCGCTTTGGGGGCCTTTAGTGTGGATTGTTGAGTGCTTACATTAGCCATTATCATACTAATCCATGCATGGCAAGCGGTACTAACCTTCGAGAGCAGTCTTATGTGAGAGTGATCCCATTTGGGAACTAACCTTCGTGTTAAGTTGTGTTCACCATGTGTGGGACCCCAATACACGGCGAAGCTTTGAACTTGTGAGTGTCAGAAGTCCTAGAGTGTGTGTTAAAAAATAGGGCGGCGGACCTTGAACCCTCGGTGTGTACCTAAGTCTTAAAGTTGGTATTAAAACCAACTTGGCGGCGAAGCTTTGACCCTTCTAGGTGTTTAGTTTCAAAATCTAGTTTCCAAGACCTTTGTGGAAACATTCAAAGTTTAGCTTCCAAGATAGGTAGGGCCCTTTGCGGTTAACAAATTTAGTGTTCAAAGTTACTCCCCTTTAGTTAGAGGAAACCCGTTTGTTTAATTAGAGAAAACCAGCCCTTTAGTTAGAGAAAACCCGGTTGTTTAGTTAGAAAAAAACCATTTGTTTCATTAGAGAAACTCTGCCTTTTAGTTAGAGCAAGTCAGTTTAGCTTAGGGAGAAAAAAATCAGTTTAGCTTAGAAAGGAAGAAACCAGTTTAGTTCAGAAAAGAAGAAACCAATTAGCATTCAAAAGGGGTAACCAGCCAGTCAGTCGGGGTCTGGGCAGTTCGGCGTCAGGGCTGGGCAGTTCGGCGTCGGGGTCTGTGGGGAAGCTCGGGGGGTTCTAAGGTCTGATGGGGAAGCTCGGGGGGCCAGGGTCTGCTGGGGAAGCTCGGGGGGTTCCAGGGTCTGTTGGGAAGCTCGGGGGGGTTCTAGGGTCTGTTGGGGACACAACAAACTGAGCACCAATACTGGAAAATTCAGATTCCAAGGGAGAGAAAAGAAAAAAAGAACTAAAACAAGACTACTTAAAGTTAGAGTCTGGGTGGGGAGTCGGGCTTGTTTTCAAGACAAAAACTGGGCAAGGAAACGGTAGAGAGGATAAAGGGGAGAAGATGGGGTCTAGTCCGGGCTAAAGCTCCACGTGAGAAAACCATCCGTCCCAAACCTGCAAAACCCACTCAAAGATAGGAAGAGGAGGAAAGGAGGGGATGGTTATATGGACAATTTAGGTGAGAGTGACAATAAATAGTGACCTAGGATTAGCTAAGTAGGTGTTAGGAGGAAAATCTTGGAAATTCACAGTAACCATTAGGAGGAGGATTAGGATGACACGAAGACATGGTCGCGTAAGAGAGTAGGAGAGACATTAACACCTCCTTGGAAATTGAATCTATAGTTGTAAGACATCCATCAAGTTTAGGTGGAATAGTGTTAGTGTAGAAAGAGAGAGAGAGAAAGAAAAGGAGAGAGAAGGAAAGGAGGAAGGGAGGGAGAAAGGTTTAGATTGCACGGGGTCATAAATTTTCCCCCCAAATAAGCGGTGAGCTTGAAGAAATTCAACCGAAATCAAGGACCACCATGGAGCACGAGAATGTGCATACGGACGTGGACGAACTTCTTTCCGATACCGGCAGCAAAGAGGTGAGTTTTTGATTTAATATTTGGTGTGTTGTTTCCAACTAGCTTTTGGTTCTTCCCTTAAATTTAGCCCTCTTCACGTGAATAGTAAACCATGAGAGATAAAGTAAAAATTAAGAATAGAAGCTAAATTGTAGAGTTAGTTTAGGAGTAAAAACTTAGAGTTAGGTTAGGAGTAAAAACTTAGAGTTAGTTTAGGAGTAAAATCTTGGAGTTAGTTTTAGGAGTAAAAAACTAGAGTTAAATTGAGGAGTAAAAACTTAGAGTTAGTTTAAGAGTAAAAACTTAGAGTTAGTTTAAGAGTAAAAACTTAGAGTTAGTTTTAGGAGTAAAAAGCTAGAGTTAAATTGAAGATTAAAAAGCTAGAGTTAAATTGAGGAGTAAAAACTTAGAGTTAAATTGAAGATTAAAAAGCTAGAGTTAAATTGAGGAGTAAAAACTTAGAGTTGGCACTCGAGAGTAAAAATCCATAGTTACATTTAGAGGTTAGGGATCCGAGTAAAAACTAAACTCAGTACGAGCGTGTAGAATTGGAGCTTCCAGAAGAAGTAGTCCTAAAGGTTCGTAGAAGGAACACGAGGGTTCCCCTTTCACGTAGTTAGGGACGTTAGAAATTATGCCAACTACCCAGCCAACCCTAGACGTAGGATAGATAGTTAAAAGTGGGATTTACTATCACCTTTGATCATTGCAGGTAACTTGTTAGTCACCTATGCATTTCTAGTAGTTTCGCTGCCATCCACGACACTTAGGAGACGTTAGTAAAAGATCCATTGCTTGGAAGGCACAGTGGACCGTGCTCACAACACCCCCATATGTTAAAAAAATGGATAAAGGCATAGAACCTGGTCGGTGTTCGCCTGATTATCAAGGGTGGGTAATCTTGCGCCCACAGGGGTCTATACGCTGAGAGACTGTAGGAGAGAAGAAAAAAAACAAGAACTTTTTAAAGACAACTACACATAGGGTCAAGGCTTCGCCGTCTATAGAGGTCCCACACACAATCTAGGATTCCTGACACTCGCAGGTTCAAAGCTTCGCCGTTTATAGGGGTCCTCAAGAGTTCTAAGGTAACCTTATCAACTTGGATTTTCATCCTCATCTCCAGGATTTTCATCCTCATCTCCAAGATTTTCATTCTAATCCTTAAAAAAACTATTTTTACCTATCTACGTTGGACCAACCTCCTAACTTTTGGAGATTAACTCCAATCGTCAAATGTATTACGCCGTTGGATCCAGATCGCCGTGTTTAGTCCAAGACCCTTCTACCCCCCGCACCAAGGCCAAAAACCCATCGTAGGCTAATTTAGTTTAAAAACCAAATCGTGATAAAATCCTAGATCTTGGGGGTCTCCTATTTTGAGAAATGTAAATAGCCTAGGGTCTCCAGTAGGTGCGAGAGACTGGGAAAGGACTCTTGGTTGACTTCGTTTCGCCATCGTATGGTCTCGGGATGCCAATCAACATGGCGGGGACCTTGCCACGTGATTAATTCCCGAGGAATCTCGCCGGTCCGGGTACTTGCCGCTATCGGAATGTTGTGAAACTTCACAGAGCGCATTATTATCATAAAACAAGCTAGTCTAATTTTTAGTGAGATTTTCTGGCAACCTGGGTAATTTCCATGAAATTCCCGTTGGAGGTTAGAAGGGTTGACCACCCGGAAAAGGTTCTTCTGCAAGTTGGAAGATGACGGGATTTTTCACGTGACCTCTCAGGGAGTCGTATGAAAGACGTGCAGGTGCGTATCCGTATCTAGCACGATTGGTCACTGGAGATGAAACTGGCCATCTCCTTGAATTAGCAACGGTGCGAGAATCTTTTGAAAATAGAAGAATCTTAGCAAATCGATTTTGTCATTGGACTCCTGGCATGGGATTTACCCTGAGACACCATTTTTGGGCTGTAGATTCCTCCACGGGCCCGATCTTGCGTTAGTGGCTCCTGCATGCTAACAATTGGGGTTTGGGAAATTCTAAACCTAACTCTAGGACCCGACCTAGTGGCCTCGTTGTGGATCCCTCGGACCGACTTAGCCATGAATTGCCACATTCATGGTGGGATTTAGCCCTTTTGGGGCTATGTGACTCGAACACTCCAAATCTAACCGTTTCGTCCTTTCTACCCATTTTTAGGCCCGGTTTGGTGGGATTCTAAGTCTAAACACAAATCTAGACCAAATACTATAATGGATATGTTACAACCCTATTTTGGATCTACACTCTTTTTATGGCTTTTTGTATATTTTTCTTAACTTTAAATTCCAAATTTCCAAGAAAATAATTCTACGAGTCCCAAGTGACAAATTGGGATCTCACATCAACTCAATTATCCAACATAAAACATTAGAAAATCAAAATTAGTAATGCAAAGATTTTAAGATAAGAAAATTTGAAGCCACAAAATCTAATTCATCAAGGTGTACAAAAACTTGTTTTCTTCACTTTAAATGAAGATATCTTAGAATCTATGCAGTCCAAGTTTGGTGCATTTTTTCCATGCATTTTTATACTAATTAAGTATTAAGTCCTACGATTAGATATATAAAAAATAGAATTCTTAAAAGATTTTGCTCTTTCCAATAGAAATGGCAGTTATCAGTGGTTTTTGATGGAAGAAAAGCCTTGGGACTGTAGGGGGTAAAGTACACTTCAAAAATAATCTTTAAAAAATAAACAATATAAGAATAATAACTCGGTAAGATTTTATTTAGCTTCTAAGGGTCCACATTATTTCAAAATATTTTTAATTATCACCTATGTATGTACATACTTTATCATATATCATTTCTCAATTTCACTTGGGATTTGGGAAGCATCATATTGATACTTTTAAAATTATTGGAAGTCATAGAAACTTCTATTCAGGGTTGACACGGCATCCTGGCGTCCTAGCGTCCCACTAGACATCCAGTGGACGTGGGTGTTGACCTTGGGATGTCATTTCACATACTGGATTTTCCAGTGGACGGTCAAACGGGCTGCTGGGTGGGTGGACAAGGGTTGGGCGCACGGGGGGCTAAAGGCCGAAATGAAAATTCTTTTTAAAGAGACATAGTAGTTTAAACAACAATGATTCCGGATGGAATACAATAGATCATAGTAACGGGGCTGAAGTGAAAGAAGATAGTGATTACCAACCTTAGGGATAAGGATTGAAAAGATGTAGACTTGGATGTTTAGTTGCTTGTGATAATACAGGATGTCATGGCAATTGATTGTTTGAACTTTTTGTTGTAGTAAAAGTTTACTCCCTGATGTTGAGCATGCCATCAAGGTTTTTAAAAAAAAAATACCTATTATCCAAAACTAGTTGGATGAAAATTTTAAATTGTGAATGAAAATCGAATTGTAGACATGTGATATGTGCTAATATGATATTTCTATCCATTATGTTAGGGAATGTTGCAAACTAGAACACCAATAATCCACTGTAATATTTTATGATAACTTTGACATAAGTTAAAAAATAAAATAGAGGGTCCTGCATAAAACCCAATCTGGCCTAAATCGCCCGTCGATCCATCTGATGAACGGTGACCACTACATCTAACATCCAGATGTCTGATTTTTGGACGTGATTTGCCCCGGGACGTTCAAATTTGTCAACCCTCCTTCCATTCTATACATTCCAATAGCTTTCACATTCAATTATGTTTTAATAATGGTTTATAACTAAGATGATTGGTGGAGGCAAAATAAAATCCATTTGGTAAGTGAGGGCTTTCCAAAACCTCCATCTATTAGCTTCCAAATTCACGAAGCACCTAGCAATTGTTTCCACAATACTTTGCAATTAAATAAAATCTTACCAAGTTAAGGCTTTATTCATTAAATTGAGACAAAATGGAGTGCGAAGTTTTTTACAATAATATTTGTTGAGCCCAACGGTAATTGTAGCTTTACTTGTAGCAAAGATAGAATTTTGAACGTCTTGCGACATTGTCATAGATAGATTCAAAGATAAGAAATGTTTTTTTTCACAGTATGTGCCGAGATTCAAGTAATATATTTAAAAGGAATCCCATTTACATTCAAAAAGGTCAAAATACTAGAGTCTGTAAAGACCAAAAAATATGAAACTGTTGTTTACATTGTCATAGAGTATGAATTATTCTACCAATCGTTGAATCTGTAAAACTTGCGTAGAAACCATGAGGTTTAATGTACCTACCTAGGTCCTTCATATTTTTGCAAATGTAGTTTTTTGTATTCTATGTATCTTGCTATTAATAGTATTGAAGCCCTTGTCTTGAAAAATTTGGTTTGCTAGCCTAAGCATTGCTATGGGCTGTACAATTGCTTTTGGCTGCCTCCAACGCTTTCACCTTTGCCAGACCTTTGAAGATGTTGTCGCGTCGAAAATAATAGTGGGGCCCACTTCTACCATCCGTCGCGGCATTGAGTCCTGCACTATTAGACCTAGTGTTCCTCCGCTTCAACTTATGGTCGCTTGAAGGAACCTCCGATGTCAAAAGAGATTTCCCACCTCCACGAGGCGGCTTTGACAACTTCACATTGACAGTGCCCTTGTACGAAAGTTCAATGTCAATGAATATTGATTGTGAGTTCAGACAGCACCATTGGTCTCTGTGAGCTCTCAATTTGTCACTTGGGACTCGTAGAATTATTTTTTTGGAAATTTGTAATTTAAAGTTGATAAAAGTATACAAAAAGCCATAAAAAGAGTGTAGAACCAAAATAGGATTGTGTCATACCCATTATAGTATTTGGTCTAGATTTGTGTTTAGACTTAGAATCCCACCAAACCGGGCCCAAAAATAGGGTAGAAATAACGGAACGGTTAGATTTGGATGATTTGAGTCACATAGGCCCAAAAGGGCTAAATCCCACCATGAATGTAACAGTTCATGCCTTAGTCGGTCCGAGGGATCCACAGCAAAGCCACTAGGTCGGGTCCTAGAATTAGGTTTAGAATTTCCCATTAGATCAACAAATTCCCCAAACCCCGATTGTTAGCATGCAGAAGCCACTAATGCAAGACCGGGTCCGTGGAGGAATCTACAGCCCAAAAATGGTGTTCTAAGATAAATCCCATGCCAGGAGTCCAACGACAAAATCGATTCGCCAAGATTCCTCTATTTGCAAAAGATTCCTGCACCATCGCTAATTCAAGGAGATGACCAGTTTCATCTCTACTGAGCAATCGTGCCAGGTACGGAAATGCACCTGCACGTCTTTCATGCGACTCCCTGAGAGGTCACGTGAAAATTCCCGGCATCTTTCGACTTGCAAAAGAACCTCTTCCGGGTGGTCAACCCTTCTAACCTCCAACGGGAATTTCATGGAAATTACCTAGATTATAATAAAATCTCACTAAAAATTAGACTAGCTTGTTTTATATTAACAATGCGCTCCGTGAAGTTTCACGACATTTCGATAGCAGCAAGTACTTGAACCGGCGAGATTCCTCGGGAATTAAACATGTGGCGGGGTCCCCGCTACGTTGACCGGCATTCCGGGACCATACGATGGCGAAACAAAGTCAACCAAGAGTCCTTTCCAACTCTCTCGCACCTATTAGAGACCCTAGACTATTCACATTTTTCAAAATAGGAGACCTCCAAAATCTAGGATTTTACCACGATTTGGTTTTTAAACTAAATTAGCCTACGATGGTATTTTGGCCTTGGTATGGAGTTAAAGAAGGGTCTCGGATTAAACACGGCAATCTGGAGCCAACGGCGCAATCTGTTTGACGATTGGAGTTAATCTCCAAAAGTTAGGATGTTGGTCCAGCGTAGATGGTAGAAGTAGATTTTTAGGAATTAGGATGAAAATCTTTGAGGATGATGTGGGCGTAGGATTACCCACCCTTGGTAATCAAGCAAACACCGACCAGGTTCTATGCCTTTATCCACCTTTTGAATATATGGGGGTGTTGTGAGCGCGGTCCACTGTGCCTTCCAAACAATGGATCTTTTTTGCTAACGTCTCCTAAGTGTCATGGATGGCAGCGAAACTACTAGAAATGCATGGGTAACTAACAGGTTGACTGCAATGACTAGGGATGATGGAAAATCCTAATTCCCTAACTATCTATCCTATGTCTAGGGTTGGTTGAGTAGTTGGCGTCATTTCTAACGTCCCTAACTACGTGAAAGGGAAACCCTCACGTTCCTCCCGCGAACCTCTAAGACTATCTTTTGGATTTTTACACTTCTCTTGGACGTTCTAACTCTACGGCTTTTGGAATGTTGATTTTGGCAGTTTTTACCAAAATCAACAAAAAATTGTTCAAATAGACGATACAGTATCCAAATCAACATTTCTGTGCTAATATTTTGTTGATTTGGTCACTGTTTTTCTATTAGTGTGGCCCCGTATATTTGGTGAAAATCTTAAAAAAGAAATTTAATCTTTAAAATAAAATAAAAAATATTTTAATGTTTTTTTTTTTCCGCCGAAGGCTTAGGTTCAATGTACTGATTTCTTTCAATGGAAATTATTCATGTGTTTCAAGAAAATAAAATAAAATTTGATTGACATGTAATTAAATATATTTGTTAAAGAAGGGGGAAGTAATTGCTTCACACTATTGTGAATTTTTTG
The DNA here is from genome assembly GCA_951230915.1 of Antitrichia curtipendula. Taxonomy (NCBI): domain Eukaryota; kingdom Viridiplantae; phylum Streptophyta; class Bryopsida; order Hypnales; family Leucodontaceae; genus Antitrichia; species Antitrichia curtipendula. The sequence continues at coordinate 33,008,371 of OX579636.1, forward strand.
GCCTTGGTATTCAATTAGCCTATCGTTATTCCAACTTGAGAATTTGTTTTTTGTCGTAAGCTAGTAGGAGTGTGTGAGTTGTTTTCATTGCATGTGATAGAAACACCTATGAGTTGGTCGGCGGGAAGTGTGTGGAACTCTAATCTAAATTGCCTCTAAGCAAAAGAATCCTATTTAGATATTTCAAATTATTCATAAAGTCCTAAAACACAATGGAGACAGCACACTCAATACTTAAATTTTTATTTATTAATGTCAAACCATCATCCAAACTCTACCTTAAGAGCCTAAACATTTATAATTCCCCAATTGCCTTCAAAATCTCATTAAGGGCACAAAATTAGGTTCTAAAAGAGATATAATGAATAATCACAGCACATGTATCCAATGATTTTAACTCATCTGCAATTCATTCTTTCCAATTTTTTATCCAATTATTCTCCTATGCCAAAATCTCATTCAAATTCTCAAATTAGAACTCTAAAATGGGAAAATTTGGACCTTATAAAGAATTTTTTAGCACAAACCCCAAAATCTCCCAATCATGGACTAGAATGGATTAAAGCCATTACCATTTCAAAATCTCACTAAAATTTACATCTAAAAACCTTAAGTGGATGAAATTGCCACCTCACCAATAATTTCAGCACACTACTCATCCCCATCCAAATTTAATATGCAATTGATTCACAATATGTTTTATAACAGTGTGCAATGAAAATTGCAATTACTCAGTTACAATTGAAAAAAACATACACAAAACTTTACTTGGTACCTCCTTCTAAAGGCAGCAAACCCTTTTTCAAAGAAATGGTCACCATTTCTTTATGCTAGCTTCAAATTGGTTAATTTTCAATTTTTCAGAAAGTTGACTTTCGGTGCAATTCCTCTGAAAATTTTAGCTCTGTCCAAACTATTGTTTATCTACTAATACCTCCCAAAGTTGGCGGTCTTTTTGGATGGCGATAGTAGAACACCTTCTACAAAATCATTGGCCCCGACCTTGTTTGAGCTCCAAATTGAACAAGCCATAATTTTTCGAAAAGCTAATCTCAAGTTGTATCACCCTTCAAGATTCAACCCCATACAATTCTTCGTGCTTTCGAGGTCGCTCGTCAAAGTTGACATTTTTTCTCATCTAAAAAAAACACTTAAAAAATTACCTCTCTAATCCATTTCCAAACCCTAATTTTCCACTTACTGTCACTACTAGAGAATGAAAACCTACTTGACAAATTGTCCTATCTTTGATTCCAATATATTGCCCTCATCATTCAAACATTTTTAATTTATTTTTCACCAAACATTACTCCAAAGCTCTTTCAAATGCACATAGACACAAAAGTTGGAAGAGAAAAGAGAAAGAGTATTTGCAACTTTAATTTTACTAGTATCCACCTTCTAATGGATTATTTTTCTAATTCTGTTCATCTATCACTATTTTATTGTAAAAGCGCTAATTTAATGAAAATATGCCAAATTAATAAAAACTGCACTAATTTAGCATAAAGTGTGCTAATTTAGTGTAAACCTCTTTAAATTACTGTTTTTTTCCAATATTATTGTTTTTATCCTACTTTAGTAGTTAATTCATTATAATTTTAGTGTTCTAGTAGTAATAGTTTTAAATTTACTAACTTGTTTTGTATTTTTTCATGTTTATAATTTTTTGTGGTTTTCATTTTACTTTTAGCTTCATTTCTTATTTGTTGTATTTTGGTTTTCATCTTCCTTTTATATTTTTGTACTTTCTATTTTTTTATTTATATTTTTATATTTTTTATACTTGATATTTTTTTTTTGTCTCTATAATACATTTTTCGTTTGTAGAATTTCTTTTTCTTTTTCCCAAACAATTTATTAGTTGCCTAATTTGGTTACTTTATCAAATTTTGCTTAGAGTCTTTTTAGTTTTTAATCCCTTTTTTTTCCTAGAGTTTTCCCTTTGTTTTCTCTTAATTGCATTTTAAAGATTTTCACCCTAAACCTCTAAAGCTCCTATCACTATCTAACGGAAAAACTCCCTAATTCGTAGTTATGATTTAATTCGGAATACTAACACTTTTAGACTTATAAATTCACAAACATTGTTTATATTTTTTATTTTATAAAATGTGAACTAATATGGTTGTTCACAGAGCGCGGCACACAAGTGGGCCTCTTAAGAGCTTTCAAACATGCCGAGCTTAGAAAATTGACATCATTCTAAAAGCCAAAAGTGTGATTGAGATAATTTCGTTTTATTTGTTAAATATTTATATAGATTTATTTTTGAAAAGTTTTAATTGTATGTTATTCATTGTTAAAAATATAATTATAAATTTATGATAGCATTATTTTTTCTAACTTTAATATTAATGTTATTGTAGAAATGCAAAAAATATTTGGATGAAAAAAATGATGTCATGAGGAGGTTTATATGGAAGAAGATATGTTCATGACATTTGATTTATAAATAACATTGTTAAATACTTAATTTTTTTATATTATTGCATATTTTTTATTTATTCAATTAATTATAAGTGTGTGTACTTTCTTCATTATAAAGTTATCTGTGGGAATCATATGTGTTTTTATATTGGAGTGTGCAATATATGGGTTTTTTTGTAAAAGTGGCGATTAATTGCATAAGATCACATATATTTATTATGATCATAAATATATTTTTTATTTAGAAATAAATTGTTAATCTTGTCTTATGTAAGAATCTTCATATGCTTTGAAAAATCATATGGTGGATGATCACGAGGCTCTCCGTTTACAACCATTTGAACAAGAATCCGATAAATAATATACGATTCCTAATAAAAATATTCAGAATGTTATTTACAATATTGAAAACATTGATGAAAAGATTCTTTTTTCTTTGTTGCTTGAGATCCGAAGATTGAAGAACAAATCACTACAACCAAAATTCAAGTAAATATTTGTGCTTAATACAAGAGTATTGTGAATGCTTCCAAAGATGAGGAGGCATTAACATTGTGGCTTTTAAAGCACAATGTCTCTTCAACAAAAGATTTACTAGAGATTGTAAAAAGCGCAAATAATGAGGTGTTGATCGAGGATGGCTTTTGGATTGTTTAAGGCAATTCTAAATCTGAAAATATTTCTTCTCAACAAAAAAATCTATTGAGGTTATTAGATAACAATAAGAATTGCCACATGAAATTTCAGACATCTCATTTTGGAACTTCACTAGATGTGCTAAATGTTGCAAGTCATGCACGAGAATCATCTTCATATATTTATGATTTCATTGTGCAGTGTATGGTATTGGAGTTAACCATTAACGATGTTATGAAAATATTTATTGAAGGCAATGAAAAAATCGATACATTTTGGAAGGCCCTATTTTACAATATCCCATTGAAACTTAAGATATTATATGACTATGATTTAAATCTTGATCAACATTTTGATAGTCAAAGATTAAGATTTATGAACGGGCAATCTCTTGTAGATGCAAGAATTTTCTATTTGAGAATTGATTGTGAAGATGATTATGATGAGGAGGTTGTAGAGGTATACAAATTTTTTAGCGATTGAAATGATAATTGAAATAATTGAGGCAACAAAATGGTTCACATTGAGAATGGCGATTGCAAAGTTGCCTTCAATATTCCTCTTGTAGATGATGATTTTGGATTGTGCACCAAAACATGGATTATAAATAGTGAAATATCAAATGGATTTTTATCAATCATTCATGGAGTTTCAAGAGGCGCTATCATAGCATCCATGTTTGATATAAAAAATGCAATTTACGTTGAGGATAATATGTTGGCTACTTACAATTTGTTGATTTTGAGTGCACCAACAATTTGATACATTGGGCCAAATCAAAACAATGAGCGTTTCTAACAATTGTGGAGGCAGAATGGATTGTTAGAGGCACCCCTTAAGAAACAATGATTTAGACAAGCATTTGCAAATGAATGTTTTGCTATCTCATAAAGTGAGATGAAAGATCACGAAGTGCATCGGGTTGCGCAATAACTAGGGTCCAAGGTTGACGGTGATTCCTATTCGTGGTATGATTTTTCATTGGACAATATCAACAGGATTTGACTTTGTGGATAGCGTTAATTATTATTGTAACTATCAAAAAGGCACGCTTTTGCAAAATTTAGAAAAACATTATGAAATTTATACGAGAAAATTGTTGAAAATTCACAAATGCAGTTATCAACAATATCGAGACAATATTTTTATATATGCAAAAAATTCAATTATTTTGGTATTTTTATATTTATATTTAATTTTTAATTTTTTTGTTTTAATATTGGTTGGTTGAAATAAATTTTTTGCTAATCATTTTGTTTTAGCATAACAACCATTCTATAGTTGACATGCATTGCTTTTTGAACTTTTTAATACAATATCTTTATTTGTAAAATTTATGAGAACAATGTTGTTTTAGATGAACATTGTTTTTTTTGTCTTCTTGAGGACATTTTTTACCATATTCTAAATGAAGTTGCGTGGTTGAAAATGCCAAGTTGTGATATATGCCAACAAACTTAATGTGTATCAAGAGAACATTGAACTAATAGTTCTTTTGTATTTTTGTCTAATTAGTTTAGTACAGTGAATGGTTGAAAATGTCGACTTCATTATGCAATTTCTGAGATTTGTTGAAAAAATTGCTCCCATTTATTGTGTATAATATATTTTTAGTGTTGAGCCAATAGCATCAGTTCGATAGTAATAAGATATGCATTGTCATCTGATATGTTTTCAAATGTGATATGTATGCAAAGCATTCCAATTCCAAATGCTAAGTTTTGCCTATAAGCTCAGTTCTGCTCAATACCCTTGCATATGGCTTGTTGCACCTAGCGTTAGGCAGCTAATATTTGGTTAAAAACAAAATGTTAATTGTAAAGGAGTTGAGGTCCAAAGCTCATCAAAATATTGAGAGGTTGAGTTGTTTGAAATTCATGAAGCCGGTATTCATCTACATTAAGTTATCTGGATGTTTAAAGGGTTCATTCTGTATTTTGAAAAATATTGGTCTTAAAATTTTTTTTCGTAACTGATAGACAAATTTAAAAAAACCTATTCAAGCATAAGTGAAGGAGAGAAGAAAAAAAAAGGAGAAAAACCACAAGAAAATTTGAAGTGATCAAGCCGATTAGAAGAATAAATTGAAGAAACGAGCCAAGGGAATGTTAAAATGTCTAGAAGATAGAAGCTTGAATATGGAAGATAAATAACAATTTTTCCTTTAAATAAGAATTTTACTATTCAAGTTAGAACTGTTTTTTTGCTTTTTATTCCTTTTCCTTTTCATTAGAGAATTGTTTCGCATTTTTATTCTTTTTACTATTAAGGCCATATTCATTAAAATGAGACAAACTGGTCAATATGAGAACCTAAGTCTCTTCTTATCAAAGATAAATTGTTGGAGGCAAAGATAAATATAGACAACCTTACTAGCAGTTAATCAAAAGATTGCTATTTTAAAATGGTCATGAAGATAAATTTTTGTTAAATTTTTTCAAAGCTTAGAGCAATCACAAATTCAAACAATGTTAAATGGAATTCCACATGGGTGGTCAAAAAGTATGTAACATTTTATAACAAGTGGTTAGTTTACGTTGAAGAACATGAATCTACTTGAGATCCCATCTATATATGAGCCAATTTATCTTACTTATATATATACCGTAATACCTAAGAAATGAAATCATTCCTGTAATTCTAATGATTGAATGTAGTAGTGTAAAAATATGAAGGCCATGTGCACATGAAACATTTGCCTTTGCTAAAAGATGTATATGAATAAATATTTTATTAATAATAATGGATGCTATACAAAATTCATTGCATTTCAAAAGAGAACCAATCTATTAGCCATCGTTCTTGGTGGAAGAACAACTTTTTGTTGCCTCATTGGTTGCTTCTACTGCTTTCAACATGCTCAACCCTCTATGGATATCCTCGCGTCGAGAAGGCCTTGGCTGTTCATTCACAGAAAGGACGAGGTCAAACATGCCCATCTGCATTAGTTCTCTCACTTCTCTCTATCGCTTGCATTTGCTTCTAGCTATGCAATCATTGAAAAGAGATCTACAACTTCGACGAGGTGGCCTGGGAAATGGTCTAAAGGTAGTACTTATATACGGATCAATAGCTGTTGTTGATTGTATGTAATTTGACCCTCGAAAATTTTAAAGAGTTGTTCAGTGGGATATAAGTACTCCAGAAGGCAAAGATCCGCCTCCCATGGATTTGGAAGGAATGGAGCCAATAATCTCTGCAATGCGCGAGACCTGACATGTACTGCATGCACCCGACGGGACCTTCTTCTTACAACCTCTTCTTGCGGAATTTGTATTGTAATCATTGCCTTCTAGAAGATGATATGCAATCTCTGCAAGTGATTTTAGTCCATCCTCAAAGCAAGGATCCACCACCTAGTGTTCTTCATCTACATGTATTTTTCTATGCATGATGTTTGAAGTTTGTAGCTTTTGGCGATTGCGAGTACAATCGACTTGGATTGAAGTCACTCTTCTTTAGAGGTGAAGGCGAGCAAATCGGGGTCTTCACTGATCCTCTACTTGATGGGCTGTCAACCACGCCTTTCTCCACATTCCCCTTCAAGAAGTTGATGGCCGCAGAACTTGCATCAGTTGCAGAGCCCAGAAGAGAAGGCCTAGGATAAGAGAACAACAAGAAGCTCCCTCTAGCTGGCTCGGATTTCTTAGACATGGGTGCATCTGATCCAGACAACAAGCTTCTGGTGGTGAATAGTTGTCTCTATCAGAGCATGTGCATTACAAATCCTCCGACTTGAAGAAAGCGGAGAATACATAATCCTCGCACAATTTATCCTTGGTCTAAAGATAACAAACTACTTGCACAATTAATATCTTTAATCCATTGATAAAACAAAGCTTCCACAATTATTCTCCAACCGAAAAGAACAAAATCTCAAAGATCACAATTTATCCTTGACCCATAGATAAATCAACATAGAAAAAACATGGAATTCAAATCAAATCAAATTTCAAAATTTTACTAATACACATGAATGAAATTTACATAAAAATTTGTATTCACACTATATACAACGCTTTCTATGATCAATCAATACACAGAGAAGTCTATTTTTTCCTTTGTCTTTCTGATTCAATTACTAGTCTCATCCCTGGCAAGACAAAATGGAACCCAAAATTTTTAACAAACTCCTTCATGCCGCCTAGTACTTGTAGTTAGCAAAATTTAGCTTTAGAAATTTATTTTAGCCTTTTAGTGTAAATTACAAACATTTAAAGTAAAAATAAAGTAAAATAGAAGCTTTGTAGTGTATAAGTTTATAAAATATTATAAAAGGGAGTTGGGGGGGTATTATCTTAGGGTAGAAGTAAATTTAGAAAAGTAAAAATAAAAAAATAAAAATAAAAAGTAAAAACGGAAAGTCACATAGCCCTTGGGAAGGGTTGTGACCTTCCCGGGAGGTTGGCTATAAAAAGCCAGGAAAGGAAGCTTTTCTTGGCATTGTAAGACCCACATTTAATTTTAATATATATACATTTTGTTATTGCTGTGTTATTTTGTGCATATATATATAAGTTTGTGTTGAGAAATTGGGAGTGTTGTGTGTGCTTCCGGAGAGAATTGTTGAGAGGTTTGTTATGAACAGAAGAAAGAACAAAATTTAAAAAGAAAAACAAACTTACTGTTTGACTGAAGCCATCGTGAGAGTTGCCGGAGGAAGAAAGTGGAATTGAGGAGATCAGAATTTGGATCGACTGAAGGATTGAGAATTTGAAAAGAATTGAAGAAAGTTTGTCGCAGTAAATCTCAACGTCAGTTTCGAGGGGCTCTGGTTGTTGATTTCCGGATTGGGATTGCTCGTGAGCGACGGAGGCAGCCAAGTAATCGGAAATTTATGCTGGTTGTGGGGAAAGTGAACGGAATGCAAATCTAAAAGCTTGCAGTGCCGGCTCGTGAATTCACGGCAAGGCTGATCAGGTTCGTTAATTATAAACACACTCTGGAATCTTGCGGCTTCTGTGCCCAAGTCAAAATCAAACGATCTGAAGTAATCCGGTGTGGGATAATCACGATTCTCAAATTGCGGTAAAACGCGTCAAGTTTCTGCTGAATATGGACCAGCGTTGGAGCGACTGGTTCTTAAATCCAAAGTTTTCCTGCGTGTGATCGATTGGAGAGGAGAATTCGAAATCAGGAGCAGAATTTGAATGATTTGAAACCTCAGAGGCTCTTTTAGATATTCAGAATTCAAATTCGACAACATCGCGACGGACAAGCGGCGGTGCGGTGAAATCAAAATCAGAGTTAGTCGGAAGAAACTTGACGCAGAGCGTTTGCGACGACGAGCAGCAACGGCGAAGTTGGAAAATTTTGAATTTTGTGATTTATCTCCTTTTTTGTGTCGAATTGAGGACGCCCTGCTTGCCAATCCTGATTGTACATTGCAACGAGAGAACGAAGAAGGAAGATCAAAATTTGAACAAATTTGAAGCTCGCTGTCGACCCGAAGTTGCGATGGAGCCACCACCTGCGATTTGAGATTGCAGATTCAACAACGCCCCAGAATCACAGTGCGAGTGGGAAAAGAATCCGAGTTGATTGCTTACGAAGAATCGCCAGTGCAATTTGGCCTCGGCGGCACAATCGGACTCGAATCTCACGATCGGCCGAAGCGAAGTGCGGCGCGGCAGAGTCCTCGGCGGAATTAGGGATTTTACGCGGTCTTAGGGTTCGGCGCGCGGCTTTAGGACCTAAATCCCACGGCTTAGGTCTCAGTCCATTATTTTCTTATAAATTCGTATATGATTATAGGATCACGGTCTTGGATCATAGGTCCAGCTCGTTATAGGACCACAGACCACGGTTTAAGGTCTAGATATTATTAAATTACGAATTTTGAGCATTTAGTCCTACGGTTCTTAGAACCAATACCTATAGTTTGTGTGTTTTTAGAAGTATTTATTATAATCTAGGATCATCTTTGTAAAAGTCAAAACATTCATATATAAATTTGTAAATGTATAGGGATACTAACGTTGTGGGCATGGACAAATTGACCTAGAAGCAGTACCACACGGCATTTGACATTGTAAGACAAATTCTAAAACTATTTGATTTTGCAAACAGAGACGAATTGACCAACTGAGACCAATTGACGTAGTGGACTGACACGCTAGGCATTTGCATTTGATCGAAATAGCTGAAGATGGACTGGCCAATTTGACACACACACATAAATAAGTATATAATTAAGGAATTATATGTACTATTTTCAAAGTATTACCTTGGTATTTTGACTAAGTTATAGAGCATACATTGCACAAAGTCAATTTGACCAAACCTGATCCATTGCCCAGACGATTTGACCTCCCTTAGAACACTAGGCAGGACCGGGACTACATCCCATTGTGTCTGCATTCATTTGGTAAAGGACTGGCTACCAAATTTTAGATCTTTGGGAATAAGAGTGTTACCATATTTCAAATCTTTTAAACACTAATTTCTATTTGAAAGTGACATTAGTCACACAAACGATATACTGATTAAACCTTTCCCAACTTAGAACCCCTATACTATTATTTCCTGGGTTTTGTGCAAAAAGGCAAAACCTAGTTTACATTTTGGCGCCGCTGCCGGGGAAAGGTCCTGGATATCGGTGACTAAAATGTAAAATAGAAACAGGAATTATATACTATCTTTGGTTAAAAAAAACAAAAAAAAACAAAACAAAACAAAACAAAAAAAAACCTAAGAATTTTTAAGAAAAACAGAAAATGTAACTTCCTAGTGAAATACAAATTCAAAAGGAATGACATGTGTTTTTCTTAATATCATTCTTGCAGACCAATTCCTTTAACCAAAATTAATAAATTCCTAAAACTTTGAACTTGAAATTGTTAAAAGTAAATTTTTGAAAAATTTTACCTATGCCAAAGATAGGAACACAATGGGACTTGGACAGAAAATAACCCAAGATCTTATAAACGAAGTATTAGCTGACATATTTCCTAAAAAAGAAAATTTAGACAAACCAGACATAATCCGTTATAATCGATCAAAATTACAAGAACTAAGACCAATACCTAGACCACACCCAAATTTTATCAGATCACCTATTTCAAACACCAAAACTTTAAACTCAAAAGAAAGTAGAGCCTATATTTTCGGAAAAATAAAAGGACATAGAGAAGGAATTCGTTGCCATTTCTGTGGAGAAATTGGCCATATTAAGAAAACTTGTTTCAAGAAACAAGCTTTTAAGAACACAGAAGCAATTCGTTTACAACATAAGTTTGTAACTCCAAAACCGCCAGTTATAATTCCACCTCAACCCACTTTATACTTTGACCAAGAATATTTAGAAACAGTTAGGGGATTAACCCGATTACGAAATCCTAGAATCACTTTAGAAGAGTTAATCAAAATACGAACCATTGTCAACACCTTAATTTATTTTCACCCAACACAGAAAAATATACGTGAATATAGTTCAAACATATACTAAATAAAACATTAACCTATACAAATGGTTCAAAATGGAATATTTGTTTCCATGGGAAGTTCCAGAAATTCTAGACGATTATTTTTCTGGACCTTGCCTATTTATGGCATTATATAGACTTTATAAAAACGCCTACTTTGGACAAGGATTTTTGTTAAGTAAGAAGTATCTCATAAACATAGAATTTAAAATTTTAATTGATCAATTACCATTAGATATTAAAAGGGTAATTTTTAGCAAAATTTGGGATAACGGTAATCCACTTAAAGGATTTTTAGTGAAAAACGGAAATTTGTATTTACCTTTCTATTTACAGTACTTATTTGCCCAATACGGGAAACTAAAGTATTTAGTAAAACCTAAAGTCCCAAGAATATATGCTGGTTGGACAGGATATAAAATTGAACATAAAACTTATATATTTACCTATGGTCCAATTAATCCAGCACATACTCCTTTAATCCCAGAATTTATGTGTTCTGAGAAACGAAACCCATTAAGCTCTTCTTTTTCCTTAATTTGCCCGTAAAAGAAACAAATTGTCAGTTTTAAAAGACCAAAAACAAAAAGGAATGGAAAACTCTTTGAATGTCTGGCCAAATCAACCATAATGAATTGAAAAGAGCCCTTCAAAGAATCCAAAGAGAAGAACGAGCTCAGGGTAGAGAACGTAGGAGAATAGTAGCAACTTATGTAAACCCCGTATTTTCACCATTATCACAACATCCACCTAGTCCTGAGAATACTATACATTCTCCTTTGGGACAATTCCAAAGGTTAGTTGCAAACACAAGCCTAGAAAACAGTATTTCAAGTTTACCAGAATCTGAAATAATAACTCTGTCGAACCGAAGAATAACTCAAACCGAACCACAAACATTAGAACAAAATTATGTGGATGCTGTCACATGTTTTGAACAAGGTGAAGCATCTACACATACTCCGGTGACTACTAGTCCAGCGGAATTTCTGTACTCCCATCCTAAAATTTTAGAATTCAAAACACCTACTCCTACAAAACCAGTTGATGATTACCTAATTGAAAATTGGGATCAACAAAGCTTAAGTGTTAGACAACGATTAGAACAATTTTTACAAACTATACGAGAAAGTGTTGAAGGATCTTCTTCTAATTCAACACATAATACCATATCTCCAAATCGTATAGATTCTACTAATCAACTAGTAGATACTCAAATTCTTACAAACTCAAATTCTCCTCGAATAAGTGAAGATTCCAACACTTCATTAGATAGTACTACTACACAAGATAGTATCATAAGTATACTTGTCAACAAATTGGAAAACGAAATCCTTAGTGAAATATTAACCAACGTTTTGGAACCAGACCAATCTTTGAATTCACAAAACTCAGGAATTCAACAAACAACTTTAACCACCATGGCGCAACCTAGACCGTGGAATTTGGTAGATTTACCTCAATATTTTGGTCAAGTGGGCTCAGACCCTGACCATCATTTAAATCGATTCAATATCGTATGTAATGCCAATATGATACCTGAAGCTAGTTTTCTTAGAACTTTCCCTGCCACCTTATTAGGCAATGCCCAAGAATGGTACCAAACTAATGGTCCATTCCCTACATGGGATGCATTAAGGGACGCCTTTTTAGCAAGGTTTAGACCCTTAGCCTTCACAGAAAGTTTGCAGGAACGTTTAAGAACTATTAGAATGGCAATAGGGGAAAGTGTCAATAGCTATTACGGTAGAATGGAATACATTCTACAACGTTGGAGAGATCATGGGATTCCTGATGCTTATTTAACCGGAATTTTTGTGGGTGGATTATATCCCCCTGAATTTAAGATTTCTATTAAAGAAAAGAATCCTAGAGATCTCGCCACAGCAGTGCAGTATGCCAAACAATACGAGGAAGCTAGGATAGGAGAAGATCAAATGACTACCGTGGATCTTAGCAATTATCCTTTGAATTTAACATACCCGCAACCTGCAGGTCAACCATCACTTTATCAACCACCAATTACAAACAATTCTCAATTACAGATAAAAACAGTACCACCTGTATCTGAGATGAAAGATTCAAAAACTGATTTGATAAATAAACTGGTTGAAGAAATGGCTGACTTGCGAGTACAAATTACTAACGCCCCAGTTAAACGAGCAAAACCCACTAATACTAGAACTAATGTATGGTGTACAAATTGCCAAGGACATGGCCATTTACCTAGTGAATGCCCAACCTCTGTTTCCAATAAAACTCAAAACAATAGTATTCCTCGTTGCACATTTTGTGGAGGAAAGCATTTCACCAACAAATGCTGGAATTTAGCGGCGATTAAACAAGATATGCGAGCTGTAAAGCAAGTCTTGCAAGTCGATGCTAATAAACCATGGGTTAATAAAACAAATGTTAATAAAAGACCATTTCAAAGATCTGATAATGGGCCACCCTCTAGATTTAATGATAATCGTCTACGCTGGAATAATTATAATAATTACCCTTCAAATACACGTCAATATGATCCATCCGAGAGGAGAAAGGATTTAACATGTTTTCGATGCAAGGAATTAGGACATTATGCTAATGAATGTCCTAATCCCAGAAAAGAAGTTGGTTATACACCTTGGTGTGGTAGATGCCGTCAAAATGGGCACTTGCCAGAAGACTGTACTGCCCCACCAAGGACATTTCCACCATCTGAAAGGGATTACCCTCGAAACAAACAAGTTCAATTCCAGGGAGAGGATAACTCGAGACCCTCTAACCATATTTCACATATTTTGACTAGAGAACGAGGTTGTCCAAAAAATGTCTTTGTTGCCACAAGGGCAGCAAAGGCTAAACAGACAACATTTAATACTCAATCTCAAAGTGAAAGTACAGAAGGATCTTTAAAAACTATAGAACCAATCATAGAAAAAGAAAAAGCTCCAGGACAAGAATCGAATACTGATACAATTCACCCTAATAAAGAAATGACTTGGAAAGAGAGACAGGAAAAGTTAATTAAACAACCTAAATTAACCTCGGAATTGCCAAAAGAAAATAATGCAATACCTCTACCTAGTTTTTATCAAATTCCTGCAAAAAGACTCAACTTGAGACCTAATAATCAAGGTTCACCAAAATGACGTGGTCCACGTACCATGAAATTAGCAGAAGGAATGGAGCCTTATAATGTTTTGGCTAACCTTGATCGGATTCAACCTTTAATTAGTATGAAACAATTATTAGCAATTTCACCTAAGTGTAGAAGTGATTTAAGTGCATCCTCGGTACGGAAAAGGCCCAAGACTTTTGAAATTCATGAAATTTCTAGAGATCCTGGAGCACCTACCGTAGATGTGATAATAGATGGATCACTGATACAAAATGTTCAAGTAGATAGTGGATCTAGTGTTAATCTCATGAATTTCGAAACTATGGAAGAGTTGGGATTAACCACTATGATCCCAACTCCTATTATCCTTAGAATGGCTGATCAGAGTAGAGTCAAACCATTGGGGATATTAAATCAAATAGATACCACCATTGGTGGTATGATTTACAAAATTGATTATATAGTTTTTAAACTTTCAGAATCAATTTCATCTTACCCCATTTTATTGGGAAGACCGTGGTTATACTTAGCAAAAGCTAGGGATGATTGGGGAAAAGGAACTCTAACAATTGGAAAAGGTGTAAATAAAATTGTTTTACCTTTATATCCTACATCTTACCATGGTGAAACCCAAACATATGATAGTAATATCACTTCCGAAAATCCAAGTGAAAATGAGACTAGTGAAGACGAACAAACCCAAAATATTACTAAAGAATTACCTTACAAAAGTATTGGGTTAGGTGAATATTCTACTCCTTGGGCAAAGGATGACGATTCTGATGAGGCCATATTGGCCTGGGAAAATTCTCATGTTTTAAATATAAGTGTTGATAATCAGTCAAAGACGGAATCTGAATCATTCTCTGATAAACAAGAAAAAGAAGACCTTCTTGCTTATAGTGATCCAACGTTTTTCCGGAAGAAACTTTTTACAGCATCTTTACGAACTCCTTTACAAGAATTGAACTTAGGAACTAATGAAAAACCTCAAATTATCAAAGTCCATGATAAAATGACAAAAGTAGAATTTAAATATTGGTTTAACTTTTTCAAAAGACATAAAGGCGCATTTGCTTGGAGTTATGAAGATTTAAAAGGTGTTCCCCCGGAAATTTGCGAACATAAAATTATATTAGAACCAGATGCCAAACCCGTGAGACAAAGGCAGTATAGGATGAATCCCAAATATTCCTTAATGGTCAAAGAAGAAATTGACAAGCTTTTGGCTTGTGGATTTATCTTTGAAGTACCATATAGTGAATGGGTATCTCCAATTGTCATTGTGCCTAAAAATAATGGAAAACTTAGAATTTGTCAAGATTATCGTAAGTTAAACAGTGTCACAAAGAAAGACCATTTTCCGTTACCTTTTACCGATACACTTTTAGATGGAATTGCGGGACATGAATGCTATTCCTTTATGGATGGATTCTCTGGGTACAATCAAATCCAAATTGCCCAAATGTATCGATTATTAACAGCCTTTACAACCGATTGGGGAATATTTGCTCACACAGTAATGCCTTTTGGTTTATGTAACGCCCCCGCTACTTTTCAAAGGTTAATGACAATAGCCTTTCAAGAGTATCTAAGGAAATTCATAGAAATATTTTTAGATGACTTTTGTGTATTTAGCACAAAAGCCAATCATGCGGGATGTTTAGAAAAGTGTTTTGAACAATGTGAAAAGTTTGGCATTTCAATTAATGCTGCCAAATCCCAATTTGCTGTACCTTATGGCAAAATAGTGGGACACATTGTTTCTAACCAAGGTATTGCTACCGACCCGGATAAGGTTGCAATTATAGTACAACTTCCACAACCTAACACCATAACGGAAGTTAGGGCCTTTTTAGGACATGTGGAATATTATAGACGGTACATTTATAAGTATGCTAATATAGCTATACCTTTAACTGAGTTAACTAAAAAGACCGATACTACCCACGTGTGGACAGAAGCTTGTACTAAAGCTTTTGAAACATTAAAACATAAATTAACCACAGCTCCAGTTTTGATTCCACCGGATTGGAATAAAGACTTCGAAGTCTATGTTGACGCTTCCAATGTTGCAATTGGAAGTGTATTAAGTCAGAAGAATGAAAAAGGTCATGATAGACCTATTTATTTTGCAAGCCGTCAGTTGGCCGCTGCAGAAAAGAATTACACTGTAACAGAACGAGAAGCGTTAGGAATGATATTTTCAGTCCAAAAATTCAGACACTATCTATTGGGTTACAAATTTGTTTTACATGTAGATCATGATGCTTTGAAATACATGATAAACAAACCCCAACTTAGTGGCCGAATTGCTAGATGGGTTTTATTACTCCAGGAGTTTAATTTCACAATTCAAGTGAGACCGGGAAAGAGTCATGCAAATGCAGACCACTTATCCCGAATTAATCCTGAAGTTGGTCCAGAACCAATTGATGATAGTTTTCCAGATGCTAACTTATTCCAAGTCGATGTTATTCCAACAGAATATGCTGACATCATTCACTACCTTTCTACGGGACAATTTCCTTTAGAATATACAGAAAAGCAAAAGAAAATGTTAGTATACAAAACCAGCCCATATACCTTAATCGCGGGAACTCTCTATAAAAAGGGTAAAGATGAAATTCTAAGACGGTGTGTTAATCCTAGTGAAGTTTCTGACATCCTAGAAGGATGTCATAGTGATGTCTGTGGTGGACATTTTGCGGGAATGGTAACAGCCCAGAAAGCTTTACAATCGGGTTATTGGTGGCCCACTATGTTTGCAGATGCTGCGGCATTTGCAAAGAAATGCGATCCATGTCAAAGAATAGGAAAACCTACTCCAACTAGTTCTATGCCTTTAATACCTATTTTGGCACAAACTCCTTTTGAAAAATGGGGTATTGATTTCGTAGGTCCAATCAATCCACCAAGTAGAGATGGAAGAAAACGATACATTCTGGTTGCCACAGAATATGTAACCAAATGGGCTGAAGCCTTAGCCACCCGAAATGATGATGCCAATACAGTGGCTAAGTTTTTATATGAAAACATCATTACTAGATTTGGATGTCCTAAAGAACTAGTTAGTGATAGAGGAACTCATTTTTTAAATGATACCATTGCCAAACTAACTGAAAAGTACTTTATTAAGCATAGAAAGACTAGTCCCTATCACCCTAGAGCAAATGGCCAAACTGAAAAGACTAACGGAATTCTCTGTAAAATAATCACTAAAACCGTTCAAGGTTCAAATATAGATTGGGATGCTAGAGTGTTTGACGCTTTGTGGGCATATAGAACGGCCTACAAAGTTACCACCAAAAGCACTCCTTTT
Source organism: Antitrichia curtipendula (assembly GCA_951230915.1). Lineage (NCBI taxonomy): Eukaryota > Viridiplantae > Streptophyta > Bryopsida > Hypnales > Leucodontaceae > Antitrichia > Antitrichia curtipendula. Next base: position 33,025,286 of record OX579636.1, read on the forward strand.
CAATTAGTTTATGGTCAAGAGGCAATTCTGCCTATTGAATTGGAAGTCCAATCCTTAAGAATTGCAATTGAACATAGACTAGGAGAGGAAGAATCTTTAATGGCAAGATACACAATACTAGAAAAATTGGATGAAACTAGGCGGGAAGCCTACCTTAACACCTTAGCAATGCAAAATCGTAGAAAAAGCTATTATGATAGTAAATTAAAACCTAAGAATTTAGAACCCAACGATTTAGTATTGTTGTATGATAGTCGATTTCAAAAATTTCCAGGGAAATTTAAAATGCGATGGTTTGGCCCTTACAAAATCCTTTACTCTTATCCTAATGGATCAATTGAGTTGCAAGATTTTGCGGGTACCGTACATCCAACCCGTTACAATGGATATCGTCTGAAACCCTACATAACTTGAGGGCAAGTTATGGCTAAGTAGGGGGCAGGATATATATATTTTTAAATTTTTTTAAAAAATTAAATTAAATTAATTAAAAAATAAATAAAATTTTAAATTAAAATTAAAATTAAAAACAAAATAAAACAAAAATACCTACAATTAAATAATAATAATAATAATAATATAAATTGCATAATTGCAAAAAGGTCAAATGGAGAAAAAGTGTCTAAATAGTCATGGTCTTATACATAAAAGTTGTAAATATGATTGATTTATTCATACAATATTGTGCATACATTTTCAGGAATTGTTCAGTCATCTCTCAGTTTGCATACAACAGTGCAAAAGTGAGCATATTGAAGTGGAGACATTCATTGTTCTATTCATCTAGAGCATTCAGGTGTAGTCTTCATTTCATATAGATTTCATATTGCCTATAAATCTTGAAAAGTCTAAGTCTAGATTGCATAAGTTGCAAAACTAATTCCACTAACTTATACCAAAAGTTAAGAATATAAAAAGAAAAGGAAAATATAATGTTTTGTGAGAAATTAGTAATATATGAGAGAACATGATAATTCTGAGAGTTTGACAAATTGATCATTTAAAGAAAACCTTCTAAACTCCTCTTTGCCTATATTGGTCTATAACTCCTCATTGGTCTATAACTAAGAGTGAACTGCTAAAATAAAGTTGTGAAAAAGATAAAAGTAAAAGATTTTGAGAAGAGAAAAGAATTAAGATTATTGAGAGAAAATGAGCGTTTAAGCAAGGTGATTCTGAGAAAAGAACTTTTAAAATAAAAAAAAATAAAAAAAAATAAAAAAAAATAAAAAATAAAAGTTCTTGTTTAAAGTATCTATGAATAACCTCTCAAGTCTATATACTGTAAGTTAAAGTTAAAACCCAGACTAGGTCGATATTCTTGTCTTAAGTCTTGAATTATTTATGTCTTAAACAGTTTCTCCAGAAAAGTTTTCATCTCTGAGTTGATTGTTGAGGCGTGAAGCAAAATAAAGCCCAGTAATCAGGTAAGATTGCAGATGCAGATATTACTGGAAAAAAAAATATATTTATAGTATTGCCTATATAATGCCGAGAGATGGTAAGAAATTAGTCTAAGTCTAAAGAAACTGAAAAGGAAAGACATAAATTGAAAACATATTTGCTTTAAAATCTTTTTACAAATAGTATAAGGAATGATTGCTGAGTGTATTGAGTGAAAAGTGAGAAATTGAATGATCTTCCTGTGAGAAGTGAGAATTGACTGAATGGGAGATAAAAGAATATCATTTTGAGAGAAAATGCGCGAAAAGAGAAAATGAGCATGATGGTAAGATTGAGTGTTTGCTAATTATTCAATTGTAAGGATTTGAAGCACTAAAGGAAGAAAGAAAAGAAAGACAGCAGAATTGGGAAGAAGATACAAATCTAAATAAGTAAAAACTATGTCTACCTAAAGTCAAGTCCAAAAGTTAGAATCATGTGGTCCACTCAAATTCAAACCGTAGAGTCAATTTTCTATTAGGTCAATAAAGAAAAGAACAATTAGGCAGTTTCTTCCAGTTACTATCCTTTGTGTTAAAATCATAATCAAACCCTATAAGTCAATAAAAAGAACAAATGAGAAACCTTAACCCTTTGATGAAGAATACAATACCTAATTCTCAGTAGTATTAGAATATATCAGTCATAAAAAGTCTAGTCAAGTCAATCTCTGTGTCTATAAGAGTATTAAGTTTAATAGCATATTCCTATAAACTTTTCTTGGGACAGATCAGAATGATGAGAAAGAAGAAACAGCTCACTATTGTACCAGTGCCACCAATCGAGTTTCCAGAACCGATGGCATCACAGTTATCTCTAGAGAGAAAGGCACTGCTGAAAAGAGCCGGGATCTGGGACTACTTAGGTCTAAAGTTACCTAAACCTAATTTAGACCTAATCCGGAAGTGGCTTGAGACCAGTGAGTTTGGCAAGAGGACAGAGACATTCCTTCAAGGAAGGAAAGTGAGTCTTACTCCTGAGACTATAGTTGAGGTTCTACATATCCCACTGGGAGGAAGCAGACTCACTCTCACTACCAAGATCACCAGTGATGAAAAGACCAGTGTATTCGGAGAGAATGCAAATAAAGCAAAGACTGATATGGGATGGGATCTAAAGTTGATTGAGAATAAGGAGTTAGCAGTTTGGATTGTTTACCTCAATCAACGATTCTTCTATGCTACCCATTCAGACTTTGGTTCAGACGAGGTTATACATGTGGGTCTTTTCTCATGGAATGGAGAGCGGTTTGATTGGAGTTATTTGATATATGACTACCTTTTACGGGAGGTAGCAGCCAAGAAGAACCGCAATCCTATGACCTTGGCCTCTGCAGTTATACTTTCTATGATATGTCTCTATGTACCAGATGTAGCAGAATCTACAGTGACACCTCAGTCTACTTCTACTGCATCAGTACCTACTCTTTTGGTGGAAAGAAATGAAGAATCATCTTCACCAAAGCTACCTACAGATTCTCAGGTACAAAAGACTTCTAAAAAGCCTTCTTATGCTGAGATATTGAGACTTAATAAAGAGTATAAAGAAAACCAGCAGACTCTTATGTTAGAAATTGATTCCTATAAGACTCGAGAGAATGCCTGGAAAATCCAAGCTAAAGAATATGAGACACATAAACTACAAACTCTAAAAAGATATAATGGACTTAAAAGTAGTCTTGAAGCTAAAACTAATGAATGTTTTACTATACAACAAAAGTATAATGAAGTACAAAAAGAAAATGTAACAATATGTGAAGTTATTACTACTTTGAGAGTCCGGAAAGAAAAAAATGCGGGAAGAGATTAACCAGTTAAAAGTTGAGTTAAAACAAGCTAAGACATTATTGGAAACTCAAGTTACAGTTCCAGTACCTGCTATTTCTTGTCCTTCTCAAGTAAGTGATCTTGAGACTAATCTGAGATTATTGGTCAGCACCAATGATGGGCTGAACCAAGACTTGGAAAAGTCAAATGATATTGTTTCTGGACTACAGCAGGCTATGTGGCAACATCAGTTGGATTCAGCACCTACATTTTCCTTATATCGTGCATATGAGTTACAGTCTGACATATGTTTGAGTATTCTTACTTTCCAGAGAGGTCAGCAATTATCTGAAGACCAATGGGATGATGCATGGGAGATGGCTGCAAAGTTTGATAATATGCAGAACCTTCTATGTGAGATGTTGGTACGTTGTGACTTATCTTTGACTAAATGGACTGCACTATTCTATCCTATTGTTGATTTGGGAGCTCGAGCTTTATTATACTATATTAACCTGGAAAAAGAGCTCAGTCATCGAAGAAAAGTGGATTTGTCCACTGTATGCCCTAGACATGTTGGTATCACAGATCACAGAGAACATATTGATTCAGATGTATTAGCCCAAAGAGATATACGAGAACAGTGGAAACAGGAGTTATTGCAGTTACGAAACTCTATGAAGGACAGAGGCGATACCATTGGTCAGACACAGTCATTACTTGCCGCGGTGATAAACCGCGAGGCAGTTGCACAGCGTGGTGAGTTGACTGGGAGCCATTACATATATAATATGCATGAGACTCACAAGCGTTTGACCAAGACTTTGGATACCTATGCACAAGGTAACCTACTTATACCTCATACCAAGGAGACTACAGTCTTTGAGTTACCGCCACCACACTATAAACCTGCATTATGGTTGACTACCAAGACTCCTGTACAAGGTTCAGTTCTTACTTGTCAGTTTTTGGGACAATACTATCACATGTATAATAATATTTCTGTGGAAAGACCAATTCCCTCATGGAAAGCCCTGGAATGGCTAATGGAGGATTATGGACTATCAGTGACAGAAAAGGTACCCTATGATCAGTTATATCCACAGATTTCTACTCATTGGCAACAGGATCCACCAGTTGCAGTAGTGACCAATAGTCACTTTTGCCCATGTGAGCGACGATACAAATGGGATCCATGTGCCACTATTGATTCTACAGAATATAACTGGCCTAAGATACCAGGGTCATTTGATACCCCAGCATCATGTGCACAGGCTTACAGTGACTTTCATGAAGCCCATATTACACATACTGACCCAGTATGTTTTCGAGCTGCCGTATTCTGTGACTTTCTGCAGATGGTATGTAAGACTCACCATATTCTTATAAATGTCAATAAATATGACATTTTGCAGCCAGAGTTTCATATTATGACCAAGTTGCAGTATCACGGTGCTCGATGGCAGCGGATACTAGAAGCCATGGCCATCACACATTTTTTATGGGGTGCTCATCTGTGTTTTATCAATGAGTTCCCATTTACCCGGTATATACCTATGACCAAGTGGTTGGAAAAGCAGCGTACCAAGAACCCACAGTTACTGGACCGAGATGCAGATCTCAAGAAGATATGTGCCAGGACACAAGGAAAGAGGATTCAGTTACAAGACCAGGACAGAAACAAAAGACCCAAGTACCATTGACGGGGGCGTCAATGGGTTAAGTAGGGGGCTATGTAGTTAGCAAAATTTAGCTTTAGAAATTTATTTTAGCCTTTTAGTGTAAATTACAAACATTTAAAGTAAAAATAAAGTAAAATAGAAGCTTTGTAGTGTATAAGTTTATAAAATATTATAAAAGGGAGTTGGGGGGGTATTATCTTAGGGTAGAAGTAAATTTAGAAAAGTAAAAATAAAAAAATAAAAATAAAAAGTAAAAACGGAAAGTCACATAGCCCTTGGGAAGGGTTGTGACCTTCCCGGGAGGTTGGCTATAAAAAGCCAGGAAAGGAAGCTTTTCTTGGCATTGTAAGACCCACATTTAATTTTAATATATATACATTTTGTTATTGCTGTGTTATTTTGTGCATATATATATAAGTTTGTGTTGAGAAATTGGGAGTGTTGTGTGTGCTTCCGGAGAGAATTGTTGAGAGGTTTGTTATGAACAGAAGAAAGAACAAAATTTAAAAAGAAAAACAAACTTACTGTTTGACTGAAGCCATCGTGAGAGTTGCCGGAGGAAGAAAGTGGAATTGAGGAGATCAGAATTTGGATCGACTGAAGGATTGAGAATTTGAAAAGAATTGAAGAAAGTTTGTCGCAGTAAATCTCAACGTCAGTTTCGAGGGGCTCTGGTTGTTGATTTCCGGATTGGGATTGCTCGTGAGCGACGGAGGCAGCCAAGTAATCGGAAATTTATGCTGGTTGTGGGGAAAGTGAACGGAATGCAAATCTAAAAGCTTGCAGTGCCGGCTCGTGAATTCACGGCAAGGCTGATCAGGTTCGTTAATTATAAACACACTCTGGAATCTTGCGGCTTCTGTGCCCAAGTCAAAATCAAACGATCTGAAGTAATCCGGTGTGGGATAATCACGATTCTCAAATTGCGGTAAAACGCGTCAAGTTTCTGCTGAATATGGACCAGCGTTGGAGCGACTGGTTCTTAAATCCAAAGTTTTCCTGCGTGTGATCGATTGGAGAGGAGAATTCGAAATCAGGAGCAGAATTTGAATGATTTGAAACCTCAGAGGCTCTTTTAGATATTCAGAATTCAAATTCGACAACATCGCGACGGACAAGCGGCGGTGCGGTGAAATCAAAATCAGAGTTAGTCGGAAGAAACTTGACGCAGAGCGTTTGCGACGACGAGCAGCAACGGCGAAGTTGGAAAATTTTGAATTTTGTGATTTATCTCCTTTTTTGTGTCGAATTGAGGACGCCCTGCTTGCCAATCCTGATTGTACATTGCAACGAGAGAACGAAGAAGGAAGATCAAAATTTGAACAAATTTGAAGCTCGCTGTCGACCCGAAGTTGCGATGGAGCCACCACCTGCGATTTGAGATTGCAGATTCAACAACGCCCCAGAATCACAGTGCGAGTGGGAAAAGAATCCGAGTTGATTGCTTACGAAGAATCGCCAGTGCAATTTGGCCTCGGCGGCACAATCGGACTCGAATCTCACGATCGGCCGAAGCGAAGTGCGGCGCGGCAGAGTCCTCGGCGGAATTAGGGATTTTACGCGGTCTTAGGGTTCGGCGCGCGGCTTTAGGACCTAAATCCCACGGCTTAGGTCTCAGTCCATTATTTTCTTATAAATTCGTATATGATTATAGGATCACGGTCTTGGATCATAGGTCCAGCTCGTTATAGGACCACAGACCACGGTTTAAGGTCTAGATATTATTAAATTACGAATTTTGAGCATTTAGTCCTACGGTTCTTAGAACCAATACCTATAGTTTGTGTGTTTTTAGAAGTATTTATTATAATCTAGGATCATCTTTGTAAAAGTCAAAACATTCATATATAAATTTGTAAATGTATAGGGATACTAACGTTGTGGGCATGGACAAATTGACCTAGAAGCAGTACCACACGGCATTTGACATTGTAAGACAAATTCTAAAACTATTTGATTTTGCAAACAGAGACGAATTGACCAACTGAGACCAATTGACGTAGTGGACTGACACGCTAGGCATTTGCATTTGATCGAAATAGCTGAAGATGGACTGGCCAATTTGACACACACACATAAATAAGTATATAATTAAGGAATTATATGTACTATTTTCAAAGTATTACCTTGGTATTTTGACTAAGTTATAGAGCATACATTGCACAAAGTCAATTTGACCAAACCTGATCCATTGCCCAGACGATTTGACCTCCCTTAGAACACTAGGCAGGACCGGGACTACATCCCATTGTGTCTGCATTCATTTGGTAAAGGACTGGCTACCAAATTTTAGATCTTTGGGAATAAGAGTGTTACCATATTTCAAATCTTTTAAACACTAATTTCTATTTGAAAGTGACATTAGTCACACAAACGATATACTGATTAAACCTTTCCCAACTTAGAACCCCTATACTATTATTTCCTGGGTTTTGTGCAAAAAGGCAAAACCTAGTTTACAGTACTCCATCCGCAAAATGGGACTCAAGAGACAAGGGGGTTACGCCAATGCAACCAAGTGGACATTCCTCATGAAGTTGCCTCAACTATGGACCCAAACTATCCAACAACACTTTGTCCCCATGCATCTCATAATTCCAACTCTAGAGGAATAGTGCATTCCCATTCTCACTGAAGACGCTCTTTTGCAGAGAGTCATCAATGAGAAGAGTATTGTCCTTGCTAAAGGTTGTTGGATCATCAAGGTTTAGGAACAATTGTTCTTCAAGCACTTTGAGAAGCAAAATCTTCCAAGGGCTCCCAGTCTATTTAAAGAATTTTTCCTTGAAGACTTCTATCATTCTACACTTGTCTTGACCTAGGATGTTGAATGGCGCCTTGCTGTTTTGAAATAGGAAACCAGTGATGAGTTCCATAGTCTTCTTCAATATGGAGCTTCAGAGTACAATGCGATTCAAGATCCTAGAAAACTCGTCTAAGAATTCCCGTAAGTTGAGACAAACGAAGACGACCTTCGGCTCAATGATCGTGGGGATTCGATCAGAGAATATATTATCGTGCACTGTGTGATGCCGTTGAAACAAGCACTCATACAGTACTTCGTTCAAATGATTATGACGTTCAACCACTTTTGTCGCGGTTGAGGAACTAGCGTGGACACACTCTGTCGTGGCGCATCGTGTATATATACAGTCACTATGTAAAAACAACTAAATGTTGTCAAACTAGAGGGTTTTTTGGAGAGTCTAAAGATCTACATGGAGAAGATTCTACCTTTTTTTATCTCTATTAAACAATCGTTAGGCATTAGTTCTTTTATTTCTTTAGTTGAAAGCATTTTAAACTTTGTTTGTAGATTTTAAAAGTTGTTAAATAGAAAGATAAAGATTGTTTTATCTTTCTTTTAGATTTTAAAAGGAATATGAAGGCCACGTAATCGCCAAGTAGGAGATGAGGATAGAGTTATGGAGGGAAAGGGGTGGTCAATGGACAAATTGTGGTCCATGTGGCCTTTTGTGGCATGTGGCAATTTGCTTAGGTGGAGGGGATGGGGGGTGAGGTGGAAGATAAGGTGGAGGGCCTTCTTCTTCTTCCTCTTAGTTTTGCTTAAGGAGAACCGAAACTTTAGAGAAACATAACGTTTTGTACATAAGAGTTTTTGTAATGAAATTTTTTGAGCTTGTTTATCTTATTTTGAGGTTTCCAAAAACCTATCATTTGCTCAATTTGGAGTTTTTTTGTGGAGGTTATGCTTGATGGAGTGAGAGAGGGATAATGGCCATGGAGTGAGAGGATAGACTTTTCAAGGGCTCATAATTTTTGGTGAGGAGTTTTTTGGCTTTAATATTTTATGAAATTGTATATTTAGATATTAGCTTTCTATAGAGATATCATTCTTTTAGTTTGGAGGTAGGATGCAAAAGTTATAGGGTTAGAGGCGAAGTAGTGAGAGGCTGCCTTTGATTTTGAAGAAAGAGAACTTTGACCGGCTGTAAAAGTCGGACAATATCTTATTTTGTGTTGAAATTTGAGAGGTGTGTAGATTAGTGTGCTAAATTTCTATAAACATATTACACGGTCAGTTTGGAGCTTATATGTGAAAGTTATGGGCTTAGGAGAATAGTAGTGATGATTTGCCTTCAAAGTGAAGAGAGTAAACTTTGACCAATTATAAAAGTCGGATAGTATTTTATTTTGAGTTGAAACTTAAAATTTGTGTATATTATTGTGTTAGCTTTCTAAAAAAACATCACACAATTAATTTGGAATTTGTATGTGAGAATTATGGATTTAGGAGAAGAGTAGTGGTGAACTACCTTGGAGTTGAAGAGAGCAAACTTTGACCGACTATAAAAGTTGGACAATATGATAATTTAAGTTGAATTTTTGAGGGTTTGTAGATATTGTTGTTAGCTTTCCAGAGAAATGTTTTATTCTCAATTTGGAGTTTTAGAGAGTCTGTGGCACTCATATTAGTGGCGGGACCTTCTTAGAAAGGAACTTATGCGGTTTATGAGCAACTCCAACTACTTTGTACAAACATGTAATGTTATATGGGGTGGATTATGAAGATTTTGTGAGCATGCACACATATATTTGCTAAATCACGGACCCCTTTATTTTCTAGCCAAGTCTACTTGTAGCCAGAATTCTGGCGCTTTCCCAAAGCAAGGCCTCTCTACTCGACAGCGGCACTCTCTCTCTGCGTCCCCTTCCTACTCCCTGATCAAACAAAACAAAAAAGAAATGTAATTACCTATTGAAATGCGGAATTAAGTGACTTAGAATACGGCAAATAGTATTTAATCCTACTAAGCAACTACAAAATTCCTCCGCTAAGAGGTAGTTTGAGTGGCAACGGCTGAAGCACAATTTTATTTTTTTGCGCTGAGCACAAACATGGTTAAAATGAATCCATTAGAGACAAAATTCACCGAAAAATAGTGTCCCGTACATTTATCTCTTAAGAAAATTAAGATACATCTAGTCTACCGGTTTTGATAAATTACTATCCAATTTTGTTAAAGTATTCACTACACTTTGCTCAAGTATCCACTCTATTCTACAAGACGAAGTCACAGAGTGCAGTTTGTTGACACCAAACAATTAGAGACTGCCCATTCCCTCTTGTCAATCAAAATGAATCAACATAAGAGTCCCTCATGAGAAATCGACAACACAAACATCCATTACATTCCAATGGACAAACTCATAAATAATCGTACGGATCTGAAGATGCTGGAGACTGTACCTGATCAAAATCCATATTAGACGTGTCTTCGTCCATGTAACCCCCGTAGTCCACACTCTCTTCTTCGTCAAGCAGATTCTCAAATTCAACCACCATCTCATGGACTGGAGAAACAATCGCAAGGGGTATGGTTTCGTAGCAATCTCACCTTCCTCTTGCGTCTCCGACACTGACTCCCCTTGGAGACTTACATTAGCAGGCTGGCTTACGTTATCCTCACATCGAAGATAATCCGTTTCAACTTTGGGTCATGATGGTCCAGTTCCAGAGGATGGGATCTTGTCATAAACATATTCATCTCGTCGAACATCGGGTAGTGCCGACTTCCAGAACGGTTCAACATGCAAAGGTATAGTATTGTCCTCATCCAAGGAGGGAATGCTGGTACATGAGCGGTAAGTAATGAGCAGAGATCGGTGTGTAAGGATTGGTGAGCGGGAATTTGCAATATTGACATTCTTTTTGGAAAGTGGATGAAGTTTTATGAAATAATAGATTATATTTTTGGAAAAGGTGATGAAAAGATTAGAGAAAAATGGATGAAAGTTCATCTAGAATTTTTTAAAAGAGGTTGGATTGTAGGAAAAAATGGATGAATGTAAATGGATAGAATAGATGAAGATAGATGGATGGAATGGATGAAGGTAGATGGATGGAATGGATGAAAAAAATAGATGGAATTAAAAGATGAAATAAATGGATGAAATCTAATTACAATGTATGATAAAAATGAATGAAAAAGGCTTGGAACAAATGGGTGAAGGATAAGAAAAGATAAAGAAGAATAAAGATTTAGGTATAAGAGCGAGATGCGGGGAGCAGGAAAAGCAAATGAGGAACAAGGATTTTAGGAAAAAAATATTCAAAAATCCTATTATCATGAAAAGAAGTACCTTAAACCATGGATTCAATTTGTTTTAAATAATTTCGATTGATTTTTTGAATTCAAGCTTGAGTTGAAGTTGTGGAAATTTGGAAGGTCAAACCTATAGCTATGTCCAAATGTAAGCATTATGATCCTTTAATTTTTAAACATTTGAAGTCTTATACAAGAGCCTAGAGGAAAGATGAGAGAGCAAAAAATTGGATTTTGAAGTTTCATTTATGAAATATCAAAGACTCTATTATTGTGTATTTTTCACTAGAATTTAATTATTGGAGTAAAAAAGCATATAAAGTGGACAAGTGGTGGATTAAAAAAATAATGAGGTTAACATATAAAATGATGGTATACCATTTTTATAAAAGTAGGAGGACTGGAAGAGATCTATGATCGTCAATCAAGACTTAAGATGATAAAATTACTTAGGTTAAAATAAAATAAATGAAAAACTACATTTATACAGTACCACTAAAAAGATGATGCCTATAACAATGGCATGATGTTTAAACTATTAAGATTATAGGCATTCGTAAAAAATTTACAAACAAATCTAGTCTTGAAAATAGGCACAGAAGACCAATACTTATGTAGAAAAGAAGATGCAATAATTTAATTTGCTTGATACACTTGCATATATCATTTAAATTGAGAATGTGCACAATTTAATGTCTACATATTATAACAAAAATTAAGAATATAACAAAAAGTTGTAGGACAATTTAGAGCTACAACAGTCAACAACATTGGAAAATGAAAACCATTCAAAGACCATCACTAGAATTGCAATCACTCAAAGCATCACCTTCAATCTCAAATTCTTTCCCTTGATCGGCCTCTATATCCAAAAACTCTTTGACTTTTGAATTATATCAACATTTTTATCGATTCAATATAGAAAAGGGGACTTCAACATATGCTCGAACAATCTTTTCTGCATAAATTAGAAGATTGAAATTGAAAGGCGGGCTCTACTCATTTGTATCTTGCACTCGGTCTACTACAATGCTTCTAAAATACAAAAAATAAAAGGTTGCAATAAGTAAAATTCAATACAAAAATCTTTTAAGAAGAATGTAATACATTCATATAATAGGTGTTTATGAAAAAATAAATGAACCACAACTTATGCTCAAGAGATGAATCAATTCCTCTTTGTTTTTTTTGTAGGTAGCTGATTAGGTGGTGGCGTAGTGACCCTTCTCTTGCCTTTAGAAGTAGACATTGCAACAAGGGCAAATGGAGAAATTTGGGCCTTGAAGATGAAAAGATCATCTTTTAAGGCCAAGATGTATCGTCTAGTCTCCAAACAAGCATTGATGGATGATCCTGATGGAAAATAAAAGGCATATGAACAAGCTATGAAGATTCAATTACATGCAATAATAGGAAAAAAATTGAAATTGTAGAAAATAAAAAAATACTTGTTGTAACTTTGCAATCAGGGACAATATCTCCAGGCTTGCAGAATTGTAGAATGAGATCTAGTATAAAGGATAAATTCTTCTCACGCGGCCTTCTCCGTGGAACTTCCTCGTTCATAGTAAGGTTTTTGGTGTCCATCAAATTGAAAACATCATCATTTTTCTCTATTGGTTCACCATCATAAGAAGAGTCGTAGTTCTCTTAGAATGAAAACTGTGAAGGAATGTCTCGCCAAATAAACAATTGAATCCAGAACCTGACAGACTAGAGCATTCAAAAGTTAAATTTTAGAATAAAAATATATTTACCATACCCATCTTTAATATTCAAACATATACTAAAATTCATTTCAAACATTCTCCAAAATTCTAACAAGTAGTAAAGATGTAAATTGCAAATTTTTTATTTACCGTCATTCATGGGTTGCGTGCAGATGCAAGATGCAACTCATTGATTCCCCACCAATCTTTGGTCAACTTCATGTCATACCGATTGGCCAATTCATCAATTTCTTTTAGCAAACTACGATCATCATAATATATGAGTAGTAGGGCACCATTATTGTGCAAATACCTGTCAACCATCTCAAAGAGACTCTCAACATAGTTTTTTGGGTGTGAGTTCTAGTCTAGAACTGAAGTTGAAATACCTGGAACAGGGAGATTCTCGGGAATGTCTACAATAATCAAATCAATCCCCGTATGCTTGTATGTTTTGCAAAAGTTGGATGTGGCAGACCGATTGCGAGTAGCACTAATCAGTACATTTCATACATCTCAAGTTAGAATTGAAATTTTCAAAAACAATTGCATAAAAAGAAAAATGCTAGATTTAGGTTTAGAATACAATACCTTGGCAATGGTATTATGCCAATGGGCTCTTGTAAACTATTCAAGAGAGTAGTGATAGAAGTGCACTCTACAAAGAAATGAAGAGAGTGTGGCTCTATTATAAAAGAGCTGGCTGAAGGAAACAATAATTGTTTCTTCTTCTAAATTTGGTTAGCAATGGCGTGAACAATATTTGATAAAGAGGAATTTGGAGCAATAGGTGTGAAGTTGTCATCAGGGCCTTTGTCCGACATAGGTGTTGTCTCATGACACTCTAAGGCCACAAGCTCATTCTCTGCCTTCTCTTTTGCCGCCTTTTCTATCTCCTCTTTCTCCTTCTTTGTAAGTCGTTTCTTCTTTGGTGCCTTCTCTTGTGGCTGAGTTTCTTTGGAATTCCCTTCTTGCACATCCTCAGGGTCAACAAAAATAAGCTCACCACCATCAAAAGTTGTTCTCTCTGCAACCTCTGAGTTCGGAGTGTAGTTTAGATGACAATCAAAGTACCACCCTCTTGCTTCCAAGTGTAGAGGTTTGAATTTCTTCAATTGCTCAAATGTGTATATACAAAGATCAGAGTCTTTCTGTAGCCAAGAAAGAAAAAATGGTGGTACAACCTCTGTCGAGATTGCATTCTTCGAAAGTAGAACTCGCATGAAAGTACTTAAAGTTGAGGATACAAATGGCATGATGAGCAATAAATTCATGAAACATCTTGCAAGAATAACAATTAAAACATTTTTATTTATTACATATGCAACAATAACAAATAGGGATCCAAAATTAAAAGACATATCTAATTTAAACAATTATAGATGACAACAATTTGAATAGTATTGTAGTACTTGTATACAACACGTCTCACTGTAGTTTCAGTTCCAGAGAACTCTTTGAATATAGACTTCTTTGTATAGAGTTTTTGATCTCTATTTCCAAAAAAAGAAGTAAATGCTTTGTCCCATAGAAGAATGTGCCAACTCTCAACATAATTAGAGGACTTTCGAACTTCTTGAATGGTCCAATCAAAAATGATTTTCTCGTCTTTGCAAATGTTTATAACCATCTAAACAACTGCCTCCACCAACTGTTAAAATGAATAGAGAATGTTAAGAAAACAAAGAATAAAACCATAATAATTGTAATTAAAGAAATAATTTGTGATGTCAGAACAATACCTTAGCCCCAAAAGATGCTTTGTTGATCCAAGAATCCCAAAACACATCCTTCTCTTTAGACCCTGAAAAACGATAAGATTGTTGAACAGTTGACGATGTATTCCACCATCTTAACCACCGCGCTTTGTGTTTTGATTCAATGTTAATAGTAGCTATCTTTTGTAGCTTTTTAATTGTCATTTCGAGAGTTGGATTCTCGCTGAAGTGGCGATCAATCTAAATACATAATAACATTTATGTTAGAGCAAAACAAATATAATGAATTTTTTTGAAATTGCAATTATAAATGGATTAGCAATGAATTTATACCATAGTTGTCTAGGTCACGTCACGTCACGATGTCAGTATGTCACGACGTTGACGTGATGTAATTTCCAAAGTCCATCATGATGGAATATTCTATTATTTTGATGGAATATGTTAAAATTCTCTAGGAAGATCAACATAAAATACGCTAATATGTTAAGTAGTAGTAATACATTATATTTTCCATCCATGATTGTCAAAAGAGTTATAAAAAAAAATATATATTTTTTTGAAATTTAGAATTTAGGTTTAGGATTGTCAAGATTCTTATGGAATTATGACGGAATAATGAAGTGTCACAATGCATCATGACGTGACGTGACGGACATTATGACGTAAAAACCTAGAGTCACGTTAGGATAGACAACCTTGATTTATACCTCTTTCAAAAAATCGTTTCCATTATTTGGATTTGCCACCGCAAGATACTTATCAAAGTTTTTGGCATGAATGGTCTTCACAAACTTGTCTGAGGCATTCTTCAGTGCTTCCCAAATGCTTGAAGCAGTTTTTTCTTGGAGTGGTTGTCACAACACGGAAACTCAATTTCCGTATAGATAGAGTAGAATAGATGTAATAGATTAGAAAATTTTCAAATTTGTGTTTAAGAAACGATGATTTTACTCCGGAAAGGCTTAAGTTTAGAATACGACTTCACCTGGAAATATGCTTCCGATCCGATTACAGTACGGTACCCGGAAATGGACCGGAATGCCGCCACCTACGGTCTAGGGATCTGGCCTACAAGGCTAAGGGACGCGTCTTGGGAACGGAACCCTAATCCAGTTCTAATCCGAGAACTTTTGGCGGCGCAGTGGGTACTTAAGGGCCACCGCCACCCCATTGCTCTTCACTTCCGAGTTTCCTAAACTCCTTCACGCGTAGATAGCTGAGAGAAAGTGTGGTGAGAGTTTGTTTACGGATAGAGAGAGGTGAGGCCGGATTCAAGTGTAGCTTGTCAGATTCCAATGGCGGAAAGTAGTAACCCAAGATCCTCAAAGGTGTCGGTCATCTCTCGGATGGTCTGTCCGACCATACCGAGCAACCCAGCAATCCGTCAAGAGTTAGAAGAAGATCTCAGACGGATGGAATGTGTGGGATTTTTGGAGAGGCCGTGGAATCTGAAGAGCGACGAACTGATTCAGGAACTGATTGATGGAACGGCAAATCAGTATGAGTTGACCGTGAGAGGACAGAGGAAGGGGTAGACGAAGGCATCTGGACGGAGGTGTACCAATTCCGGAAGTTTGAGGATGGTCTGGCTTTAAGGGCGGATAAGTACGTGACGGATAAATTCCGGAATCCGCCTCACGCGAAGGAGGGATACGTGAATGCTGACTGCATCAACGAGAGGCATAGGCGGGTCCTGGAGTTCATGATCTCAATACTTTATCTGGAAAAGCCTAGCCGGGTCACAGTCACGGTGGCAAACACTATCTTTGGAGCCTTGGAGGAGAGAGTTGTGAACTGGGGGAGGGTAATTGGAGTAATCGTCACGAAGTTGGCGGACCACGTCACCAAGACCAAGTACAGCCCCATATGCCCGTACTTGTTCCACCTGTACCACCACAGAGATGTGCTGACGCTGAATGAAATCCTCATCTACAACACCGGATGTGAGATCCTGAAATACGGAATTATGGATTGATGAATGAAATCCAAGAGGAGGTTTTAAAATCGGAAGAGGAAGAAAAGGAACCAGAAGAAGACCAACTCAAGCGGAGAAGAACCAAGAGGAAGTCGACGGATTCGGGTTCAAGGGAGAAGCAACCCGAGATAGATCTGGTGGAGCCAAACCTAGTTCCGATGAGGAGAGGCCATCCGGCCAGGAGTTCTTTGACGTCGGAGTCTAGTGGATGGGGCAGGCGCGACTCCTACACGAGAGGACAATCGGGTTCATCCGGGAGATTGCCGAAGAATTGAAGGTTCCACCCGAAGAAATTATGGACAAAATTAGACGGAGGCCGGATCCGGAAGTGATCCGCCAGAAGGATGAGCGGATCCAAAACTTAAAGAAGACCCAGGACGAGTTTCAAGCTCGGACCAATTGGGCGGAAGGGGAATGTTCCTTAGCGAGACGGAATGAGAAGGACGCCCTTCACATGGTCCGGAGCTTACGGTCGCACGTGACACAACCAGCTGACTTGGTAAATAAGGCGACTATGTACGATGTACAGTTGGTGACGGATGGGCACGTAACCGGGTCGAAGGTAGTCATGATCCTCATGGACTTCCAAACGAGGATAGAGATGGTTCTGAAGAAGATGCAGTCATTGGTGGGTCGAGTTGATCCGGAATAGGCGATGAACTTCTCGTCTTTTCCGGATCTGTCCACTAACCTGTACCTTCAGACTCCACTCAAGCCGTTGAGTGAGAATTCCATCCGCTCACAGCCGGAGGGACTGGGGTCATTGCTGAAGCAGCATGAAGTTCTGCAAGGATGGCTGGCGCATCGAAGTCAAATTGCTGCGAAGATTCCGGTCTAAGAGTAGAGTCTTCCGACTGGGAGTTGCTATTTTGCATGCATAGAGATGCGAGCGGAGAGCGGTGAGCGTAGATTTGGGAGCGCAGAGCGTTTGAAGTTAGTTAATTTTTGGAACACGGGCGATAAAGTAAAAGTTATAGTACATTTTAAAGGTTGATACTCCTGGAATTTATAATAATGATGGACCTATGACCGTGGAATAGGTTGCAGGAATATGGTATAGAATAGTTTATTTTGTCAATACACATACAATGAAGAAGACAAAAGTTGCAAGTATCGGTCACAAGGTCCTACTACCGTGGTGATAAGGGTTATAAGAGGTGAGGAGATATAATATGTGTGGTTCTGAATTGAAGCGAGAAGAAAAGCGGAAGGGAAGCCGAGTGGGAGTAAGGAGGTACTATTCAGGGGATTGTCAAAGTTAGGGAGAGTCCGTGATGGAGAATGGGCGCGGAGGAGTGAGGAAGAGTAGCTACCATGGTGAAAGAAGAACAGATTTTCTGACGGTTTAGGATATGTTTTGGATTCAGAAGGCAGAGGCAAATGCCTTAGAGTGCTGAGAGATGGTGGATTTAGGATTTAGGGTAGTTCGAGAAAGAATGAAGATGCAGGAAGAGGGATACATGAGTAGAAGTCAACGAGTAGACAACTACAGTTTAAGAAGTGAGACTGATGATGAACAGTAGGATAGTTCTAAGATTTAGGATGTTATGAATTTACAAGATGAGTGGGAAATACTCCAGGAACTTCTGTAGGATTTAATTATGGAGCAAGTTGAAAACAACAAAATGTGCATGCACAGACTATGGTGGTGGCCCTTCAAGTCTTACAACCTTTTGTTTAAAGTAGGGGGGGAGGATCACATTGTTGTATTGGGACTATTCATGCTCACTATACACCATAGTGTTTTAGTAATAGAATTTGTAGAACCTGTTTTATCTCATTCCAGCTAAATCTAGGAGCAAGTATAAAGATATTTACCTCCGGATCTAATCCACAAACAATGACGAATATGTAGTACAGGTGCTTACAATACGTCCATGCTCCTCGCTTGCCAAGTGACTTTTGTGACATGTCTTTGAACGATGAGTAGTCGCAAACTGGGAATTGGCCAATCGTCAGCAAATAACTAGATGCCTAAGAAATATTTCTAGACTCTAATGTAACAATGCACTCAAGAGCTGGAGGAAGAACCATTAGAATACTGTAGATCTCCCCGATAATGGACAAAGTAGAAGCACAGTAGTTATGGTGCTTCGTTGTTGGAGCGACAGGGTTTTTTCTAATGTTCTTCCTATATCTCTTGGTGGGGTGATCTGAAGGGTTTGGAGGAAGAGGATAGTCGCTTAGGTTTATAGAAAAGCCTTCCGCAAAAAACTTCCGAGGGGATAGCTCGATGCGCTCCATAAGCTAGAATCCGGCATTTTCGAGAGTTAGAATCTCTTTCTTTGTCAAGTTTGTGCCCATTTTAACAGGCCATACATCAGGGACAATAGGTTTAGAAACCACCTCGTTCCATTGACACAACGATTGATGTCATCATTGTAGAAGAAAAATTGCATTTTTTCCAATCTGACCTTCTTGTAATTGTCCATCAAGTCGGTGTAAATTGGGGCAGCTGTACTCCGATTGTCTTGCACAATCCTTGCCACGCATTTCTTTTTGGTCCTGACTTGCAGAGCAAAGCAAGCTTTTGCAGACGTCCTCAAGAGGCTTGCAATATGCCATTGTCGCTCATTGCAAACAGTCTCTTGAACTGATTTGACATGCTTTGTCGGAGAGTGAGTCAATGGTGACTTTAGTCGGGGAGCAATGCCTATTCCTGGGCGAAGTTTGAATTCTGATTGTGGGTCCTAGGTAGTGAGATCAACAATCTCTCGGTTGAGCCGTTGGGCTTTTCGCCATGGGCGGGAGACACTGATCTTGTCAGGGTGGTTGTGAGCTCCCAATTTGTCACTTGGAACTCGTAGAATTATTTTTTTGGAAATTTGCAATTTAAAGTTAAGAAAGTATACAAAAAGCCATAAAAAGAGTGTAGAACCAAAATAGGGTTGTAACATATCCATTATAGTATTTGGTCTAGATTTGTGTTTAGACTTAGAATCCCACCAAACCGGACCCAAAAATAGGTAGGAAGAACGAAACGGTTAGATTTGGAGGATTCAAGTCACATAGGCCCAAAAGGGCTAAATCCTACCATGAAGGTGGCAATTCATGGCTAAGTCGGTCCAAGGGATCCACAACGAGGCCACTAGGTCGGATCCTAGAATTAGATTTAGAAATTTTTCAAACCCCGATTGTAAGCATGCATGAGCCACTGACGCAAGATTGGGGCCGTGGAGGAATCTACAGCCCAAGGATGGTGTCTCAGGGTAAATCCCATGCCAGGAGTCCAACAACAAAATCGCTTCGCCAAGATTCCTCTATCTGCAAAAGATTCCCGCACCATCGCTAATTCAAGGAGATGGCCAATTCATCTCCACTGACCAATTGTGCCAAGTACGGAAACGCACCTGCACATCTTTCATGTGACCTCCTGAGAGGTCATGTGAAAAATCCCGTCATCTTCCGACTTGCAGAAGAACCTTTTGCGGGTGGTCAATCCTAGTAACCTCCAACGGGAATTTCATGGAAATTACCCAGATTGCCAGAAAATCTCACTAAAAATTAGACTAGCTTGTTTTATGTTAATAATGCTCTGTGAAGTTTCACAACATTCCGATAGCAGCAAGTACCCGAACCGGCGAGATTCCTCGAGAATTAATCACGTGGCGGGGTCCCCGCCGCGTTGACCGGCATTCCGGGACCATATGATGGCGAAATAAAGTCAACCAAGAGTCTTTTCCGACTCCCTCACACCTACCGGAGACCCTAGGCTATTTACATTTCTCAAAATAGAAGACCCCCAAGATCTAGGATTTTACCACGATTTAGTTTTTAAACTAAATTAGCCTACGATGGGTTTTTGTCCTCGATATGGGGGATAGAGGGGTTTCGGTCTAAACACGGCGATTTGGAGCCAATGGCGCAATCCGTTTGACGATTGGAGTAAATCTCCAAAAGTTAGGAGGTTGGTCCAGCGTAGATAGGTAAAAGTAGTTTTTTAGGGATTAGGATGAAAATCTTTGAAGATGAGGATGAAAATCTTTGAAGATGAGGATGAAAATCCAAGTTGATAAGGTTACTTTAGAACTCTTGAGGGAGGGGTGGGGCCTTGGAAACCTATTTAAGGTCCCCATTTTTCTCTCTTGAACACCCTCAAATCTTGTTTTGGGTCTGTAGATCCAACTTATGTTGGAAGATTTTGGCATTTTAGCCAAGAAACCTCTACGGTGTTTTTTGAGCTCTTTTTGAGCTCCATTGTTGTTGGAATTCAAGCTTTGAAGTTCTTTGTGGAGTCCTTCTACTTTGCTTTGTGTACTCTTTGTGTAGTTGTTGTGCTCTTGTTGTGAGTCGAGCGTCTTCTTATATGTTGTGTATCATTTTTGTGCCCTTGTGAGCTAACCTTTATGAAGTTGGGAGTCCTTTGGGTGGATCTTGTACTAACCCTAGAGCAGTCCCCCACCGTACTTTGGCGATGCCGCTTTGGGGGGCCTTTAGCGTATGAGCGTTGCGTTGCCACGTGGCTTTAACTCGTGTGTTTTCTTCATGTAAATTTCTAACATCCCTCTTCTAACTTCTCTCTTGTTGAGTGGACCCTTGTGGGCGCAAGATTACCCACCCTTGGTAATCTGGCAAACACCGACCAGGTTCTATGCCTTTATCCACATTTTTAACATACGGGGGTGTTGTGAGCACGGTCCACTGTGCCTTCCAAGCAATGGATCTTTTACTAATGTCTCCTAAGTATCGTGGATGGCTGCGAAACTACTAGAAATGCATAGGTGACTAACAAGTTAATTGCAATGACCAAGGGTGATAGTAAATCCTAACTTTTAACTATCTACCCTACGTCTAGGGTTGGATGGGTAGTTGGCGTAATTTCTAACGTCCCTAACTACGTGAAAGGGGAACCCTCGCGTTCCTTCTACGAACCTTTAGGACTACTTCTTCCGGAAGCTCCAATTCTACAAGCTAGTTTTGAATTTAGTTTTTTACTCGAATCCCTAACCTCTAAATGTAATTATGGATTTTTACACTCGAGTGCCAACTCTAAGTTTTTACTCCTCAATTTAACTCTAGCTTTTTATTCTTCAATTTAACTCTAGCTTTTTACTCCTAAAACTAACTCTAAGTTTTTACTCCTAAAACTAGTTCTACCTTTTTACTCCTAAATTAATTCAAAGGTTTTTACTCCTCAATTTTAACTCTAGCTTTTTTACTCCTAAAACTAACTCCAAACTTTTACTCCTAAAACTAATTCTAACTTTTTACTCCTAAAATTAACTCCAAGTTTTTACTCCTAAACTAACTCTACAATTTAGCTTCTATTCCTAATTTTTACTTTACCTCTCACGGTTTACTATTCACGTGAAGAGGGCTAAATTTAAGGGAAGAACCAAAAGCTAGTTGGAAACAACACACCAAATATTAAATCAAAAACTCACCCCTTCACTACCAGTATCAGAAAGAAGTTCGTCCACGTCCGTATGCACATTCTCGTGCTCCATGGTGGTCCTTGATTTTGGTTGAATTTCTTCAAGCTCACCGCTTATTTTTGGAGAAAATTTATGACCCCGTGCGATCTAAACCTTTCTCCTTCCCTTCCTCCTTTCTTTCTCTCTCTTTTCTTTTCCCTCTCTCTTTTTCTTTCTCTCTCTCTCTTTCTACACTAACACTATTCCACCTAAACTTGATGGATGTCTTACAACTATAGATTCAATTTCCAAGGAGGTATTAATGTCTCTCCTACTCTCTTATGTGACCTTGTCTTCGTGTCATTCTAATCCTCCTCCTAATGGTCACTATGAATTCCCAAGATTTTTCTCCTAACACCTACTTAGCTAATCCTAGGTCACTATTTATTGTCACTCTCACCTAAGTTGTCCATATAGCCATCCCCTCCTTTCCTCCTCTTCCTATCTTTGAGCGGTTTTGCAGGTTTTTGGACGGATGGTTTTCTCACGTGGAGCTTTAGCCCGGACTAGACCCCATTTTCTCTCCTTTATCTTCTCTACGGTTACCTTGTCCGGTTTTTTGTTTTGAAAACGAGCCCGACTCCCCACCCAGACTCTAACTTTAAGTACCCTTGTTTTAGTTTTTTTTCTTTTCTCTCCTTTGGAATCTGAATTTTCCTGTATTGGCATTCAGTTTGTTGTCTTCCCAGTAGACCCTGGACCTCCCGAGCTTTCAACAGACCCTGGACCCCCCGAGCTTTCCAACAGACCCTAGAACCCTTTGAGCTTCCCAACAGACCTTGGACCCCCTGAGCTTCCCAACAGACCCTGGAACCCCCCGAGCTTCCCATACCCCAACGCCAAACTGCCCAGCCCTGACGCCGACTGCCCAGACCTGACGCCGAACTGCCCAGACCCCGACTGAATGGTCCCAGACCCCCCGGCTGGTTGGTTACCTCTTTCTAATGCTAAATTGGTTTCTTCTTTTCTGAGCTAAACTGGTTTCTTTCTTTTTGAGCTAAACTGGTTTCTTCCTTTTTAAGCTAAATTGATTTCTTTCTTCCTAAGCTAAACTGATTTGCTCTAACTAAAAGGCTGAGTTTCTCTAACTAAGAAAAAAACCCGATTTTCTCTAACTAAAGGGTTGGTTTTCTCTAACGAAACAAACGGGTTTTCTCTAACTAAAGGGGAGTAACTTTGAACACTAAATTTGTTAACCGCAAAGGGCCCTACCCATCTTGGAAGCTAAACTTTGAATGTTTCCACAAAGGTCTTGAAACTAGACTTTGAAACTAAACACCTGGAAGGGTCAAAGCTTCGCCGCCAAGTTGGTTTTAACACCAGCTTTAGGATTTAGGGACACACCGGGGGTTCAAGTTCTGCCGCCCTATTTTTAATACAAACTCTAGGACTTCTGACACTCACAAGTTCAAAGCTTCACCGTGTATTGGGGTCCCACGCACGGTGAACACGACTTAACACGAAGATTAGTTCCCAAATGGGATCACTCTCACATAAGACTGCTCTTGAAGGTTAGTACCATTTAACATGCATGGGTTAGTATGATAATGGCTAATGTAAGCACTCAAGAATCCACACTAAAGGCCCCCCAAAGCGGCATCGCCAAGGTATGGTGGGGGGTGTCTCTAGGATTAGTACAATCAACCCAAGAACACTTAACAAAAGAGCTCGTTAGTCCAAGCAAACAAGAAGAGGAAGAACCGAATGATACACGCAATAAGGTAGAAGGACTCTACAAAGAACTTCAAAGCTTGAATTCCAACAACAATGGAGCTCAAAAAACACCGTAGAGGTTTCTTGGCTAAAATGCCAAAATTTTCCAACATAAGTTGGACCTACGGACCCAAAACAAGATTTGAGGGTGTTCAAGAGAGAAAAATGGGGACCTTAAATAGGTTTCCA
This sequence comes from Antitrichia curtipendula, assembly GCA_951230915.1. Taxonomy (NCBI): domain Eukaryota; kingdom Viridiplantae; phylum Streptophyta; class Bryopsida; order Hypnales; family Leucodontaceae; genus Antitrichia; species Antitrichia curtipendula. Next base: position 33,048,966 of record OX579636.1, read on the forward strand.
AGGCCCTACCCCTCCCTCAAGAGTTCTAAAGTAACCTTATCAACTTGGATTTTCATCCTCATCTTCAAAGATTTTCATCCTAATCCCTAAAAAACTATTTTTATCTATCTACGCTGGACCAACCTCCTAACTTTTGGAGATTTACTCCAATCGTCAAACGGATTGCGCCATTGGCTCCAAATCGCCGTGTTTAGTCCAAGACCTCTTTTCCCCTCATACCGAGGACAAAAACCCATCGTAGGCTAATTTAGTTTAAAAACTAAATCATGGTAAAATCCTAGATCTTGGGGGTCTCCTATTTTGAGAAATGTAAATAGCCTAGGGTCTCCGGTAGGTGTGAGGGAGTTGGAAAAGACTCTTGGTTGACTTTGTTTCGCCATCGTATGGTCCCGGAATGCCGGTCAACGCGGCGGGGACCCCGCCACGTGATTAATTCTCGCCGGTTCGGGTACTTGCTGCTATCGGAATGTTGTGAAACTTCACGGAGCACATTATTAACATAAAACAAGCTAATCTAATTTTTAGTGAGATTTTCTAGCAATCTGGGTAATTTCCATGAAATTCCCGGTGGAGGTTACTAGGGTTGACCACCCGCAAAAGGTTCTTCTGCAAGTCGGAAGATGACGGGATTTTTCACATGACCTCTCAGGGGGTCACATGAAAGATGTGCAGGTGCGTTTCCGTACTTGGCACAATTGGTCAGTGGAGATGAATTGGCCATCTCCTTGAATTAGTGATGGTGCGGGAATCTTTTGCAGATAGAGGAATCTTGGCGAAGCGATTTTGTTGTTGGACTCTTGGCATGGGATTTACCCTGAGACACCATCCTTGGGCTGTAGATTCCTCCACGGCCCCAGTCTTGCGTCAGTGGCTCATGCATGCTTACAATCGGGGTTTGAAAAATTTCTAAACCTAATTCTAGGATCCGACCTAGTGGCCTCGTTGTGGATCCCTCGGACCGACTTAGCCATGAATTGCCACCTTCATGGTGGGATTTAGCCCTTTTGGGCCTATGTGACTTGAATCCTCCAAATCTAATCGTTTCGTTCTTCCTACCTATTTTTGGGTCCGGTTTGATGGGATTCTAAGTCTAAACACAAATCTAGACCAAATACTATAATGGATATGTTACAACCCTATTTTGGTTCTACACTCTTTTTATGGCTTTTTGTATACTTTCTTAACTTTAAATTGCAAATTTCCAAAAAAATAATTCTACAAGTTCCAAGTGACAAATTGGGAGCTTACAACCCCCCTCCGGAACGGCGAAGCTTTGACTTTGTGGAGTGTTTTCCTTAAGCGATTTTTGTCCACCTTCTTCTAAATTCTCTTTTGTTTAGTGGACCCTTCAAGACGGCGAAGCTTTGACTTTGTTATGTGGATTTTTTAGAGTGTGTTTTCCTACCTTCTTCTAAAGTCTCCCTCGTTGGGTGGACCCCCCTTCGGGACAGCGGAGCTTTGAACCGATGTATTAGAAATTGTCTTAAAATTTAGAGTGTTATCGAAAATACGGCGAAGCTTTGAACCCCTCCTTCCTTTGATCATTTCAACATAGTTAAGCCTTTTTTGCCTTATTTGGGTCAAATTGTTATTTGTAATATTAGTCTTTCTTTAGAGCCGAGACCAAGGGTGTGGTCAGACCGCTAAGAAGAAGGGTCAGTACAGATTGAAGTTTAGAATCTCATAGTAGAGGTCAAGAGCTTTCCAAAAATATAATATACAAAGAAAACCGAGTTGAATTGAGAGAGATATAAGTGGATGAAGTTTCAAACACTAATTAGTACTCAAAACTTCATCCATGCATAACTTTTGCTAAGAAAGTCCGATTTGCAAGTTCCGCATCAATTTAGAAAGCTAGTTTTAGCCTCTACAAGGAAAACATATTGGAAGTCTAAAAATAATAAGTTGTCAAAAGTCAGACCAAGAGCTAAGGCATTTTGATAGGGAGATTAGAAAATAGATTACGAGGAAAGGGAGGAAAAGGAAAGAAAGGGAAGGGAGAGAATAGAAGCAACACCTCTAGTCTTTCACGCGCACACCTGCAAACAAGCACTCCCAACTCTCTCACCACAAACACAACAAAAACAAGAATGGAAGGAGATTAATGAAGAAGAAGTTGAAATAGGTGGGAGAAGGTGAGAGACGATAAATAGTGACCTAGGCCTAGGATTAGGTAGGCTTAGGAAAGAAAATCTTAAAAATTTGTAGTGGCCATTGGGAGGAGGATTAGGATGACACAAAGGCAAAGTTGCGTAAGAGGGTAGGAGGAACATTAAGACCACCTTGGAGTTTGAAAGAAGTGTAAGACTTTTGTATAAGAGGGTAGGAGGAACATTAAGACCACCTTGGAGTTTGAAAGAAGTGTAAGACTTTTGTATAAGAGGGTAGGAGGAACATTAAGACCACCTTGGAGTTTGAAAAAAGTGTAAGACTTTTGTATAAGAGGGTAGGAGGAACATTAAGATCACCTTGGAATTTGAGACCATAGTGTGAGACTCATAAAAGCTTAGGTGGAATTGTACTAGTGTAGAAGGAGGGAAGGAGAAAGAAAAGAAAGGAGGAAGGAAAAGAAGGAGTTTAGATTGCACGGGTATACTAATTCTTAAAAAATAAGCGATGAGCTTGGAAAAAATTCAAACAAGACCAAAGACCACCGTGGAGCATGAAGATGTATACGCGGACGTGGACGAAGTTATTTCTGAAATCGGCAGTGAAAAGGTGAGTTTTTGAATTAATCCTTGGTATTTTTTCCCAATTAGCGTTGGATTCCTTAATCAGCCCTCTAAGCACAATTAGCAAGCCATGGTTAGTACAATTTAGAAGTTTAGATTCAAAAGTTTATAGATTAGGGATAAAGATTTCCGAAAACATATTACACTTAGGATTTGGCTCTAAATTGACCGCGTTAGGATAAGTTAAATAGTAGGGGGTAGGACGGAGGAATTGGATTTAAAATCTCACCCAGAAAGAACCATGGACAGAACTTAGGGATTTAGGGTAGAAAGAGAATTTAGGATTAAAATTAGGGGTTAATTAGCAGTTAGAACTAGAGTCAATTTACAATTTAATTGTAAAAGTTAAAATCCTAAGGTCAAAATCTAGAATTAACCTGGGAGGCTAAAAAGTAGAATTAATTTGGAAGTTTAACTTGGGGGGATAAATTCTCAAGTCAATTCTTGGGGTAGGTTAGGAATTTAGGCTAGAGTTAATTTAGGAGTAAAAATCTAGAGTTAATTTTAGGAATAAAAACCTAGAGTTAATTTTAGGAGTAAAAATCTAGAGTTAATTTTAGAAGTAAAAATCTAGAGTTAATTTAGGAGTAAAAACCTAGAGTTAATTTTAGGAGTAAAAATCTAGAGTTAATTTAGGAGTAAAAACCCGAGGATAAAAGTCAAAACATAGAGTCAAAATTGGAAGTAAAAATTAGAGTTAGCACTCGGGAGTAAAAATCTAGAGTTATATTTAGAGGTTGGAAATTAAAGTAAAAACTAAGCTTTGGGATTAGCCTGTAGATTTAGAACTTCCAAGAGAAGTGTCAAAACCCCAAAAGATAGTCTTAAAGGTTCATGGAAGGAACATAAGGGTTCCCCTTTTCACGTAGTCAAGGACATTAGAGATGACGCCAACTACCCAGCCAACTTTAGACATAGGATAGATAGTTAGGGAGTTGGATTTACTATCACCCTGATCATTGCAATTAGCTTGTTAGTCACCCATACATTTCTAGTAGTTTCGCTGCCATCCACGACACTTAGGAGACATTAGCAAAAAATATTCATTGCTTGAAAGGCACAGTGAACCGCCCTCACAACACCCCCATATATTTAAAAGGTGGATAAAGGCATAGAACCTGGTCGGTGTTCGCTTGATTACCAAGGGTGGGTAATCTTGCACCCACAGGTTTCTTCAATTCGAGTTCTAGATCTAAGTCTAAGGGTAGAGTTGTCTTAAAAAGAGACCACACTACCTCAAAATACCAAGAGAGAAAGGGGGGAAAGGAGAATAGGGGAAAAAAAAGGAGAGGTTTCACATTCAATTGTCTTGGAAGAAAACCTTGCATACAACCCTCCCATATCACCTCTCGCCCTACACCAAATTGAAGCCCACAAGAATGAATGAGGATTAGAGGAAGATGGGATGAAATAGGAGAAGAGGAAGAGAGACAATAAATAGTGACTTAGGCTTAGGATTAGGAAGACTTAGAAGGGAGATCGTGAGAATTTGTAGTGACCATTAGAAGGTGGGTTAAAATGACACAAAGATAAATCGCGTAAGAAGGTAGGGGGGGGACATTAAACTTCCTTGGGGTTCGAATCTATAGTTGTAAGATCCCATCAAAGTTTAGGTAGAATAGTGTTAGTGTAGAAAGAAAGAAAAATGAAAGGAAAAGAGAGAAAAGAAAAGGAGAAGGAAGGAGGAAGGGAAAGAAAAAGGTTAGTTCACACAGGATCCAAATTTTTGAAACATAAGTGGTGAACTTGGGAAAAAATGCCCTCAACCCAAGGACCACCATGGAGTATAGAAATGGGCATACGGATGCGGACGAGCATATTTCCGACACCGGTAGTGACGAGGTGAGTCCTTGAATCAACACTTGGTGTCTCCTCCTTATTAGCGTCGATTTTTCCTTAAATAGCCCTTTTAACACTATATTCAATATTTTGAGATAGTCGTCCCCTCTCAAAATAACAGTATCCATATAGACGTCCAAAAATTGAATTTTGAGTTTAGCAAATCTAGGGTGATAAGCACTAAGCTATTAGTTGTAAAGTATAATTTCTATTAAAATGAGAGTTTACTATACTTAGTAGCTCTTTAAATATAATACAATTCTATGTAATAATTGTGTTTCAATTTATATATGTGAAGATCATGCCATCTATTGAACACCAAGTCATGAGGTCCAAAATTGGTTGTACAGGAATGTTTATCTCATTCAAGCGGTCTAAGTTCAATTCTCATTGAGTTTGGACGAGCACCTATGAAATATACATGACTTGGTACTGCTAAGTGGGCCAGGCAAGCAAGAAAGTTGTAACAACATAGAAGATCCTATCCAAAAATGTGACAAGTGCTTAAAACGTTAACAAAATAAAAAGTCGTAATACCCACTACCATTTTTTTAGAATTCTCTCAAATATTGAAATGCATTTTCTATAGTTAATTTAGAAAGATATTAAAGGCAATCATAGAGACATGTAAAGGTAGAATGCAATATTAAAATATATTCATATCAAATATAAATGCAATTGCTTCATAAAAGCAATTAATACACTTGGAACCATGATTCCAATGGAAATCCATAAAATTAAATCAAAACATACAAACTTATACTATTTATTGTATACCACGCGGCATAGAATTTCTAATGCTTAGGTAAAGCAAATCTATAGTATAAAAACACTTAGCACATAAATATATTATGTCTCTTGTATGACGCACAATACAAAATTCTATAAGAAAAACAAAAGTATTACCTACACAATATAAAAGCAAAGTATTACTATAGAATGAACTGAGTAGAGTAATATTTATACTCAAGTGGAATTCAAGGCAGCTAGACTATCGTGAATCACTTCAATTTGAGTGGCTGGAATCTTCAGCCTACATTGAATCGTATTCTTCTTGATCTGTGACTTACATGCAGTCATCAAAGAATCTGTATGCTCCCAAATGGGACGGAGAGCTTCGTCAACCTTCCACCGTAATCCTCCTGTAGAATCCCAACCAGTGTAGAATTCTTGAATGTTTTGGTTTCTTGATGTGGGCTTGAAATACTGAATGAGCACAGAATTCGGTTCTTCGGGGTTGCTATTAGGATCAGACAAGGCTCTTGCAATCCAAACGGGCTTTGCATCGCCATCCGCGGGACGAATAGCAAGGGGGTATCCTGCATACACATCACGCATTACCCGAAAGGATTGTTATGGGCGATCGCGTAATTGCCCAACATAGATGTCATCCTCTGCAAACTCTTCCCGAATCTCACCATTATCTTCAAACTGATCTTCGATCGTCGGTACAATACGAGTGGATGGCCAAAAGCCATCTTTCAAAGAAGATGGAGGTTCAATTGGTTCATGCAACACTGCTTTCACTGCTTGCCAGTAGTATATTAAGTGCTCATACCGTCTTCTGTACTCCCCAGTTTGGTCTTCGTTGGACAATTTCTCCCAATAATTGATGAATCCCATTAAACCCTTGAATATGTCATCAATACCTCTCATGGGGCGTGAGAAAACGGGGACCGGCTCTCCACGCGGCCACAAACTCCGACCTTCAGAGTCTTCTTGCCATAATTTAATGCCTCCACCTTCTTTAGGCAGCCAGTCTACATCCGTGCACAGAAGCTTGTACTTCATGACTGGACAGTCATTTGACTCCAGGTAGAACTTGAATTGTTGAGCCTTGGTGTGCCCAACAAGTGACTCGTCTCCCTCCATGATGAACCCCTGAATGAAAGCCTTAAAATCAGGCACTTCTTCTACAAGATGGGAAATTGTAGGAACCGATTCTACGTCAATGAAGGACTTCATGAGTGAAGGAATGGTGGGAAAGTTTTCCTTCTTCAGCAACATGCTCCACCTCCCAAACAATGCATCAATGTCATCGTGAGTATGTCCCACGAGCATGAAATTTACATACACTTCTCGGAAAAAAAATTTGGCAACAAGAAGGGACCAGAAGCAAAACACAAATCTATTCTTATTGTCACCAGTAGCATTGTCCATCTGAACATTTAAAATTGGAGGGAGTGACAGCCCTAAAATTGGGATCTCTGGAGCTGGTCGAAGAGATGTTTTGCAAATGTGATCTCCTCGTAGAATTGCATCGAAAAGAGGAGCTGACTAGGAGCCAACAAACAATTCCCTAGAAGAATACTTTGGGGGCAATTCCAAATCTCGCAACAACTTAGCAAAGGAGCCGACTGTGTAGTTGGAATCATGAGAGAAGATGTCCAAGCCATAATGGGCATAACGGACATCACCATGACCGTAGGCTATCATACCGGTTACGGATACAGGCAACTTGATCAGACCATCAATAGCCTTGTGTTTGTGGGAGAAAACGGGAGAAGCGGTCTTTGCATGATCCATTTTATTATGCATGATTGTCAAGCACTCATGTGGGTAGGAACTTGACCTGTAACGATTTGCATAATACAATTCCCTGTGCGCCCTAGCAACAACCAAATGCAAATCTAACTTCTTGGCCCATGTTAAAGCTGATTGAGACCCAGCAGGTGCACTTCTCCTAAGTGAATGGTATCTATCACATGTGGAACAACGTGCAAAATTGTCTCCAGGTTTCTTGGCGTCAAACTCTGAGAAGTTCACCTTCCTGATCTTGCTCAAATTGGATGTAGATACTTCCTTCAATCCAAAGACCGTGTTCACAGAGTTAATTTCAGGAATGGCTTCCTTCCATTTTCAAGTAGCCGGAAGAATCATGGAGACTACCTTCTCGCCTGACTTCAGCGTCCGAGTACGGTGAGGCATGTGATTAGCGTTCTTCTCTAGAATGCACCTCAAAGTAGCAGTGGCTTGCTCGGTGTGCTTTCGAGGCTTCCGCAGACCTGTATTTTCGTGGGGCTGGGCATTGAAACCATGGTCCGCATATCCTTGAAAGCGATGAAAAGCTGCTTTTGATACTCCAGCAATGTGCCTCCAAGCAGACAGACAAACATCTATACCCTCCACGGTGACCATCCTCTTTCCTTGCATATTACGATGAACTTGTCTATGAACATCAAGCTTCATGTGATATCAAAATTTATAAGATGTGTCACGATACATACGCTCTCGAAAAGCTCTAATCTTGTCTCTAGAAAAGGGTTGAACGCAATTGTTAACACAACAAGTGTTGCTTGAAACACTATTTATGGAGTCTTGAGTGAGAAGACCTTTGGCCTTCACACATGTCTCTCTTGGCGGGTTCCTCACTGTACTCGTATACCGTGTGCTCCGTGTTGACGGAGGACCCAAAAGAGCTGCCTGACGACAATTGAAATTGTAACGAAGCTCGTGATTCCGAAGACTTGTACCATTATAGAACACGTTCTCAATTGGCCATGCACGGACAAAAAACCTCCATTCATCTGAAACATGATTGGCATCCAAGGTCTTCGAGATCTGGACGGCAACATAAGAATTGCCAAGTGCACCTGTAGCACCAACTACAAGCTCGGAGCTTACACTGTGACAAATCCCTTCGGCTACTGCAAGACCACCCTCATTGAAAAGTGTTACTAACTTTGTGCTCCAAAGACTTCATGGAACACCTTCGCATTCGGGAATGTCCAATTCCTCCCTTTGCTGAATTTGAACATTGTCATCTGAATAGTAATCCTCTGCTTCGATAACACTTGCTGGATCCATGATCTGTTCATCATATGAAAGACGATGTCAATAGCCTATTTGACCAAAACAAAAATAAGCGTTGTACTGGCATAGAGTTTTCTTTTTGAAACAAGTCAACGATATACTCCATAAGTCGTAAGAAAGTCACAATAACTCACTTACAATGAAGGTGAGTAAAGGTGAAATAGATACTTCCTGAAAGTGCTATCCTGTCAGCAGTCTAACAAAATTAAATGATTTGATCATGTCGTTTTCACTTCAAGCACAATTAGTTGAAAATAATATTCAAGTCATATTCACCTCGAATAAAGGTAAATCAAGAACTTCCACAAAAAAATTTTAACTCTAATATTGGAGATCCGACTTTCATTAGGGTGTGATATTCAAATGGAATGTAGGTGATTTAAGAAATGACCTATTCGTTCTCAACTCAACCAACAAATAAATAAAAATTGTCATCAAGTAACATTCACCTTCTTTGGAGGTGAATTACAAGCCCTATACAAGATGTAGAATTTGCAAATATGGGTAAGTTGATCAAAATCTATAATTGATATTCACCTTGAGTGGAGGTTATTGACGAAATGACCTTTTCTTATATACCGAGATTGAATTTAAGTAAATCTACTTTGTCTCATTGATTGTTGCGTCATCATAGTTTCAGACCCATATATAGTTTAGTTCATTGAAAAAACCTATTCCCAAGTAATTTGAAGGGCAATTTGGAGGGCAATTACAAACCACACAAAGGATGCATTCTTCACAAACGGAAGCAACCTGAGTACATTTTAGAAGTGCTTTTCACCTTGAGTTAAGGTGAATTGAAAAATAGTCCAATTGATATAAACCTCAAATTGAGGTGAACTGACAAAGTATCCACCTGATATTCACCTCGAGTGGAGGTGACTAGACAAACTATCCACCTGATATTCACCTGGACTGGAGGGGAACTGACAAACTATCCAATTGATATTCACCTCGAATAGAGGTAAATTGACTAACTCTTCTGTTGATGTTCATGTGGACTGGACGAGAGTTCAGGACTTTCTAAAATATATTCCCGTCAAATCTAGGTAGTCTAACTAATATCTACAAGTGATATTGAACTATACTGGACGTATACTTGGAAGCATATAAAAGTAATATTCATACTCAATAAAGAAAAATTAAATACAATGTGTATATGATATTTAGAGTTTGGGTAGGGAATAAAAATCCTATATTCACGTGGTATTCACCTTGAGTGGAGGTGAATTGGGAACAACGTGTCATAGATAATCACCATGAACGGTGATGATTCATAACTATGTTCAAGTGATATTCACCTCGAGTGGAGGTGAATTGAAAACAATGTGTCAAAGATATTCACCTTGAACGGTGATTAATTCATAACTATGTTCAAGGGATATTCACCTCGACTGGAGGTGAATTGGAAGCAATGTGTCAAAGATATTCACCTTGAACAGTGATGAATTTATAACTATGTTCACGTGGTATTCACCTCAAGTGGAGGTGAATTAGGAACAATGTGTCATAGATAATCACCATGAACGGTGATGATTCATAACTATGTTCAAGTGATATTCACCTCGAGTGGAGGTGAATTGAAAACAATGTGTCAAAGATATTCACCTTGAACGGTGATAAATTTATAACTATGTTCACGTGGTATTCACCTCGAGTGGAGGTGAATTGGGAACAATGTGTCATAGATAATCACCTTGAACAGTGATGAATTTATAACCATGTTCACGTGGTATTCACCTCGAGTGGAGGTGAATTGGGATCAATGTGTCATAGAAAATCACCATGAACGGTGATGATTCATAACTATGTTCAAGTGATATTCACCTCGACTGGAGGTGAATTGAAATCAATGTGTCAAAGATATTCACCTTGAACGGTGATTAATTCATAACTTTGTTCAAGTGATATTCACAAGAATCATAATGGGTTGCAATTTTGCTTGCAATTATCAATCAATAAGACAATTGAAAACATCAATTTCAATGTAGACGCATGCCTCCTAGAACTCTTCCATATAATCTTCAGAGTTCATAATAGAGCAGTGAACACAGAAGTTCAAAAAATTTGGTCAATCGCTTGAAATCTCTTTTATACAAAGACATTTGAACAAGTACAAGTGACAACAACTGAGACCAACCTGTTGCAAGAACTAATATTGAAGACAAAATTGTCCCTTACGATTGCACAATTTTCGCTACTCAAGCTACATCTACGGTGAATTGCCTCACGCATTCTAGATTGCAATTCAGAAAACCGAAAGACGAATGGGATTCAATTGAACAACGCAGCGCATGCAAAGCAATTCTACTTTCAATCCTACTTTTTAAGATTTAGGATTCTCTTATTCACTAAACTTTGTCATTACTACAACAGCAATTAGCACAGTGAAATTCACCTTCTACATACTAAGCTACAACTTGAAGGACTTCATTTCACCAATGTCGTCTCCACAAAACATTCTCAAATGCATGTAAGCAAAATCTATACCACTAGTATTACCTCTGCTATCTCAGATGGTACTACTATACTACAATAACAAAGCAAACACCTAAATCCTAAAGCCGCACCAATTGAAAATCACCGGAAAAAAAAAATTCTAATCGAGAAATCCAAGAATTGGACATAGCTTTTCCTAATGCAATTGCTACCTAATTTTTCGTCAACTGAACATTCACTTGCACTGAATTGAAGAAAACTAAGAGAGTTACATCATGATTACGAATTACAAACCAAAATCACAACCGTTGATAGGATGAATGATGTAGGCCGACATTTCTGTGGAGTCCGCACAAGCAAAAAAAGAAAAGCATATTGCACCGCACAATGAGGATCAAATTCAAAAGAAAGAGATACGTCATACCTCTATGGAAATTGTCTGACTCCTTCAACCGCAAGCTGAACACGATATGAACCTTGTAGTGAGCGCCGCAGCACGACTTCAAAAAGTTGCCCACTTGCCACGACTCGTCCACTTGCCCTCTAGTCTTGAAAAGTTGAATCGCAAACACTCATAAGCAACAATATTCGCACACCTCAGGCACTAGAGCAAAGAGACCTCACAAGAGTAGACAAATAAACTTCGTCAAAAAATTTGGAATGGATGCAACAATAGTCACTGAGGCGGAAAATTTTGGGAGGGAAGTGCGTTTTCAAAGTCGAAACGGTTCTCCTCGAATCTAGAGCTCTTACAACGGAAGAATGACAGGTCCTTCTCCACCTGCAAAATCTAAATCCATTTACTACTTCGAAGGCATTCATGTTGCCGTCACTTTATTCCACCGCCTCTAAGCTTGCAGGTAGGCGACAGAGTGGAAAAAGGTCACATTCACCTAAGTGCATTTATGAAAACAGTCCTCTCAGGGAATTTCAGGAATACGAAGTTCAAGAGTCAGATCCACGTGAACATACTTTTAGCAGGATCCGATAATCCGCACATTATGCATCTGACATGGCCAAGGCCTACCCTTTGCATAGCTCATCCCACCCAACCTCATTACATTCGGCTATTTAAAACACATCCAATGAAATTGGATCCAGTGCTCAAATGAAGGTTCCGATAATCTTACATTGGGTAATACATTTGGAGCAAATTATCAATGGAAATTGATGAAATTATCTTTATATGGATTTGTTTGCCATATATTCTTCTTCCCAAAGTGGATGACAATTCGAATTGCCAACAAACTTTGGAGCAATAATGCTCTATTGATACCATAAAAGAGGCTACTGGTTTTGTTTTGTTTGGGTTAGGTTTGTTTGTTTGTTATAGTGAAATCTCAAGGATCTTGTTTCCATCGATTCCGTTTATGGTACCATTTGAAAGCACTCTATGACAAGGGGTGCATGGGCTTTGTTTTGTGGCACTTGCACATACGGTGTGAAAAATATTGAAATTCAAAGTATATATAAAACACAAAATTAGAAAATTAGTTTTGCTTTTTATTTTGAACGTAACAACAACACAAGGCAAAGTAGTATCTATCCATACTTTAAATTTGTTTGTTTGTTTGTTTTGCTTGTATGTCACGTTCAGATCTCCCAGACCATGCGTCCCCCAATGCTATGCTTCGTCCCGTCAGAAAGTCCTCAGCGAGGAGGGGTGCACCGGCACCAGTTTTGTGGGGTTTGGACTCACGGTGGGGAAGTTATGGATTTAAGAATTCTTTTGGATTCTTAAAAATTACTAAATTATACTAATTATGTATCCAGTGAAGTGTGTGTCAATTTGTTACGTTGTTGGTACTGCTGAAAAGCCCTGGGCATGGAGGGGTGCTAAAACTTTGTTTTGTGGCGTTTAGACCTACGGTGGAGAAGTTTTAGATTTTTTATTTTTCTTTGGTTTTAAAAGTGACTTTTACTTTGGGTCAAAAAATTAGGAAAATACTTTTACTTTGATTTTGGTCGCACTCTTGGTACCGTCTGAAAGCTCTCGGCGAGTTTAGGGTTGCAAGGACTTTCTTTTGTGGTGTTTGGACCTATGGTTTAAAAGTTGTGTATTTTTAAGTTATTTTGGGATCTTAAAAACTACTAAATTATGCTAAATTATGTATCTATTGTACCGTGTATCAATTTGTCACATTCTTTGTACTATTGGAAAGCCCTTGACAAGGAGGGGTGCAAAAGCTTTGTTTTGTGGCATTTTAAGCTACAGTAGAAAAAATCGAGCATATTGAGTTATTTTTGGTTTTAAAAATGACTCTTCTTTTTGTTTAGGCCGTGGCAACGACACAGGGCTACACTAGTTAAAACTAAAGAAGGGCACTCAGAGCGATTTTATAGGAATTATTCTAGAAAAGAAGCAAACTACTTCCTCAATACTCATGTGATACTTGGATCACACTAAAGTGATATTTATTGACTGGAATAAATATCAAGAGTAAGTGATATATACATAGGTGAAATTCAATATTAGTTTTAAGAAATAATAGTGATTTGATCATTTTAAATAAAGTAAATCAAAGTTTTTTCTTAGTGAAACTAGTCAACTAACTAGTCAAAAATCATGCATAAAAAAATATTTTATATTGTAAATGAAAACTTACCACACACGACAAGAGATTCATCAAATTTTACAATGAATCCTCTTTACTTTATCCTTTCTGATGTTAGAATATTACGTTGTAATATGTCTCAAACCATATAAAAATGACATGCTTGTATTTGCTTGTGAGTCAATCAGTTTCTTTAGTTAAAGTAGAGTGCACAAAGTTAGTGGTACTGATTTGTACTTCTCAATACATCGAAGTAACTATTTTAAATATATATTTATATCTATGCCTTTCCAATGTAATGAGACTAATATTGTAAGTGAAGATAAAGGGTGGCACATCTTTATTTAATATTTAATTATTTCCAAACTGTAAGATTAGATAAAAGCTAAAGATAAAAATATGACTCAAGGTGATTTTTTTAATACATTGGAATTTACAAAAACAATGTAATTATTTGGGGATTATTTTGTATTCAATCTATCCAATACGTACATTACTAATCATAATTCTAATTTTTTTAATAGGATATTTTTAGCATAAAATATAACATTAATTTAATTGGTCATAAGAAAAAAAAATGAAGACTGCAATTTTGTAGTATTAAAAATTATATCAAGGTTGAGAAGTCTATAAATTCAAACTAAGTAATTCAATAATTTATAACAATTGAAAATTCAATTCATATTTTTTATAATTTTGTATGTTGAAAGAGTATATTAGGTTACTAGAGTTCAACTAGTATAATGTGCTAAAAAATTTATCCTTAACCACTTTCCCAATAAATGCAATTTCCAAAATTAATTCACAACATCTATAATTTAGTAATAACTTAGAGCTAATAAATGGTGCACTAAATCATATGCACTCTAATTATAAGTAAGATATATAGGTAAGTACTACCACATATTTAAAAAATTGTACCAAATGTAGGATACAAGATATAGATGCTAGAAATTTATTATTACTATGTTCAAACTATAGGACTGCTGATCTGTTCAAGGTAAGAAGAAATATTGGTATTGGTCAAATTTGGATGGGCGATTTTGCCCAATAGTATCTGTTCCTTAGCGACGTGCCAACTTTAGGGCGGTTAGGATTTTGGGTGCAACTGAACTGGTTTGAGGATTCCTGTGCATATTGTAGTATTCACATACTGTAGTGCATATTGTGTTGCATACTGTAGTATTCACATATTATACTAGACAGTACATGATTTGAGTCTGTGGCTTTTAATTTTTTAAGCCTGCTTACAGTATCAGTTTAAATTTTCTAACTTTGAGTGCAAATTCCAAGGTTCTTCTACTGATGTTGTTTGAACTGGCCGGTTACAAATTTAGGAAGTGCTAGCCAAGTAGTGAATGAAAAAACACCAGAATTTTGTTGCAGCCAGTTTGAAGTTCTTACTCCTTTACAGTTTTCTACCTCCCCATTTATTTAGGTTACGTAAGTTTACCATTTATTATTTTTTCCATTTTTCTTGGCCGATATTGCCTAAAGAGTTCTTTTCACATTCTAATTTATTTGGTTTGCAAGCAATTTTGGCATGACTTTTGGAGAGCTCTTCCCTTCCCATTTTTTTGGAGTTAAAAGTAGTTTATGGTTATTTTTCCTTCCCATTCTTTGGGGCTGAACGTAGTTTTTGATTTTTGTCCCTTCCCATTTTTTTGGTGATTAAGGTAGTTTACAATTTCTTTCCCTCCCCATTTTTTTGGACTGAAGGTAGTTATATTTTCCTTACCTTCCAATTCTTATGAGTTATGACACATTAGGTAGTTTAGGATATTTATTTCAGTTCCACTTTGTTATAGATTTTTAATATTTGATTAATGTAGCAAGCATTGCAATAGGTCCAACTTCGGAAAATTAAAATTACTTTCTACAATTTTATGCATACTAATTGTTTGAATAGAACACTTCAAAGAGATAGACAGTGTTGGTCAATGATTTCAATTTCTGGGAAGTAACATTACAAAAAATTTCAGCCCTCGGAAAGGTTGCGAGTTTTGCAGGGCTGTGGTGCAATTAGGGAAAAAAATGTTTTGTTTTGTTTTGTTTTTAAATTTTTTTAAATTTTTTGGGGGGGATCTGACGTGGCACTATGCCACGTCAGACTGGAGAATTTTTTAATTTTTTTTTAATTTTTTAATTTTTTTAATTTTTTTTAATAAAAAAAAAATTAAAAAAAATTAAAAAAAATATTTTTTTAATTTTCTGTAACTGCACCGCGGGGGTGCCGAAAAAGCTTTCTAAACAGCCTTATCGAGGGCTAAAATTTTTTGTAATGTAAACACATTCATAACAATAAAACATGAACTAGACATTCTTAAACTTTTTGAAAATGAGGTTCTACCCAGTAGTCATTAGTGCCAACAAATGTCTAATATAAATATGTACAAGAGGCCATGAAAAGTTTGCATTTGAATTTTTCCTATTCTAAATATATATGACTGAGGTAGATATATAGGTTCAAACCACAGTAATAGGAGCTAGTATTGGACGTTATTGAGGTGCTCATGCAGGTTCTTATTGGAATATTCTAACAGAAATTGTTGCTTATTCATCTGAAATACCCCTCAATTGGATGAATTGAAGAACCATTAATATGGATGACTTAATGAGTGCTTACAACTACATTTTGGTTTAATTTATTCAAACTTAGAAACTTAACATCATTATTGAGTGTTGTATTATGTCGAATAGCCGTAAGTAAAAAACAAAGCACTACCAAAAAAATTCATGTTTTAAGGCATATCCAATAATCAGAACAAAGATTCTTTAAAAAAAGCAATCGTTATGCCAAAATTGTCTCCTATTAATTTGTTGGGATCTTATAGCCTTTTTATTACAATGAGTGCTTTCTACCTGAAGGTATGCCTCGCTAAGAGAATCGATCAATTTTTTGGTCACCCAAAAAAATCACAAAAACTAAAATTATAAATTGAGAAGTTTACCTTTCTCATCAAAAATACTCTGTACTATTGTGGGTATTAAAGAACTTCATTCATCCCATTATTTTTGGACTAGTGATGAAAAAGTTATGGAGTGTTTTATTTATCAAGCAATCTCATCATTTTCTTCAAAAAATAACTCATGGTTCTTTATTGAACTCCACTTTTACATTTTTGTAAGAAAAGAAGTTGCACGTGGGTAGGGTTGCTAGCTAAAACAATGTCATTGTTGCAATTAGTGTATTTAAATTCCATCTTACAGTCCAGTACTGAAGAGTTCATTTTTTCCTTGATTGTGGTATTTCATATGGAGTATTTGCTTCAACATTTCAATTTCTTGCAAAATTAAAATGAAGAGTGCTTTTAAAACAAAAATATAAAGTGACCCTCAATTGACGTCTTCAACACAATTTTTTTATTCAATACCTATTAGAGTTGTGGTATTTTAGATAAATAGATTCAAAGTAACAAAATCAAATCACGGAAGGTGTCATAACAATTGGCGTTCTTTACTTTAAATGCAAAGATCTTGCTAAACACGTGGGAGAAGTTTTTTAAATTTCTACCACACATACTTTTACTTGTGCACTGCACGATTGATTTGGTGTGTCAAACATTAAGAATATTTGTAAAGCCTATAAAGGAAAAGTGTCACAAAATCTGAATTATTTTAGTGGAATACAATGGAACACCTAATTAACATGAAATATAAAATGTCCATTTATAAACTACAAATTTTTTTAGGAATATGTGCACTTTATTACGCCACAATATTTCCATTATGACCTCTAAATATAATATTTAGAGCATTTAGAATAAAATAATTCAATTAAACCCGTCATTGTTGGGTACTACCTCAAAATCTCTAAATAGCAATCATTCTCTTCAAGGCCATTTCATCATCATTCTACATTAAAGCTTCTAGAAAGGTTAATTATGGAGGGCAATGATCAACGCTTTTAAAAATTACCTTGTGTAAAATTTTGACAATTTCTTTTGAGCTTAATATTGGAGTAAACCATTCTTTGCAAACATCCAAAATTGTTTGTTTTTTCTCTATTTGTTAGAAATATTAATATATAGTCAAATGTGGGACCAAAGAAATGTCTAAAATTGCAAAATTGCAAATATTATTATAAAATGCAACTTCAAAGAACAAATTGAAGATGACAATGAAACATAATTTGGAAAATGTGATGCATACATCACATTTAGGTACCGGTAATTAGATCAAGCACTACACTAACCAATTTTTTTCAATAGAATTATTAAAAAAAATTTAATAGAATTATTCAAATAATTCTATAATATTCATGTTCAACATCTCTTTTTGAATTTAAAATTCAAAAATGTTGAGAACATAGTACAGTGTAGCATGTCTAGATTTTGTCCCAAAATCTTTTAAATCAAATCTTTCTATGCAGTTAAAAATACTTTGTATAAAAAACAAAGTTCTAAATTTTTTTGAATTTCTTCTTATGCGAAAATGATTTCAAGTCTTCCTATCTTCTTGTCACATGTCAAATTTCTCACCAAAAAAATATGAAGATGAAGAACATATTATATATAATTCAAACCAGTTCATGTCTTTTCAAAATGTACTCTACAATTTTTTTAAATGATTTCTATAGTCATTTTTTCTTACAATTGTAGTGCATCTGAGGCTTATTTTTACAAGCCCTAAACACTATAAAATGAAGATTTTAACCCCTAAATGCCCAAGGCCTATTTTGGGCTTCCTGGATTTTGCTCTAAAGTTTACAAAATGCCAACATTTTGAAAAGTTGTATCAATTTTTGTGGAATTGTAAACGTATAAATTCAAACTAGGCAATCTTCTTTACATGAGTCAAATCTAAAAAGTTGGTGATAAAAAAAATATGAGGTTAAAGGGCCTAACTTGTATAACCCCAATCAATTTATGGCTTCTTAAAATCTACTCCACAATTTTTTTAAATGAATTTTGAATGTGATTTTTTTTGCAAGATCTAGTGTATTTGAGGCTCATTTCCGAGAGCTCTCAACACTCCGGGAAGTCAAGATTGCAATGGATACCCTAGTACAGAAACTTGAATAGAAAAATCACTATCATTTATTTTCAAGATTGGATTTTTGGTACTAAAAATAGACTTCAAGAAGAACTTCAAAAAAATATAAATTACTAAAAATAACAACTTGGTTAGGTTTTATTTAACTTCAAAGTTTTGCAAACACCAGTTTCGGGTGCCTTGGGCATTTAGGGGTTAAATGAGCACCGTTGCACAACATTTTGAATACAATGATTAAAATCATTCACATTGAATTGAGTATATATATATATATATATATATATATATATATATATATATATATATATACTAGCGTGCCCTGAGCCATTGCCACAATCCAAAAAATAAAAGTAACAATATTTTTTTATTTTTTTTATTCAATAAATACTTCGAAATTCAATAACTTTCACATTGCAGGTCCAAATGCCACAAAACGCAGCCCATGCACCCCTCCTAGCCAAGGACTTTTTGACAATACCAAGCACGCCTTTGGAGAACACACGGTCCGGAAGATCTCAATGTAACAAACAAACAAACAAAACAAAACAATCAAAACAAACAGCCAAACTTAAAGTATGGACTTATACCGCTAGCACAATAAAAACAAAAGTAAAAGCTATATTTAAAACCAAAAATAACTCAAAAATCCATAATTTTAC
Source organism: Antitrichia curtipendula (assembly GCA_951230915.1). Taxonomy (NCBI): domain Eukaryota; kingdom Viridiplantae; phylum Streptophyta; class Bryopsida; order Hypnales; family Leucodontaceae; genus Antitrichia; species Antitrichia curtipendula. Next base: position 33,067,998 of record OX579636.1, read on the forward strand.
CACCCTAGGTCCAAACTCCACAAAGCAAAGTGTGCCCTATGTTGTTGCCACACCCAAAAAGTAATTTTTGAATTTTTGAATTCAAAAAGAACTTTGAAATTCAATAATTTTTCCTTTGTAGATCCAAACGCCACAAAACCAAGCCATCCTTGTCGAGGGCTTTCCAATGCTACCAAGAACATCATAATTTGACACACAGTTCAAATTTTTTTTAATTTAACATAATTTAGTAATTTTTTGATCCATAATTTTTTTGAAATTCAATAACTTTTGCACCATAAGTCCAAACGCCACGAAACAAAGCCCGTGCACCCCTCCTGGTCGAGGGCTTTCCAACAATACAAAGCACGCCCCTGGGGGATGCACGCTCCGGGAGATTTCAACTTGACAAACAAACAAACAAAACAAAACAAAACAAACAGCCTGTTTTGAGGTATGAATTTTTTAAAAGTACATGATGTCACAAAGTACCGAAAAGCATGATTTCTTTTTTATCACCAGTTTGGCGTTAAACGTTTAAAGTGTATGTTTGTTGTCCACTAAGGGAGGAGGCTTGCACTATGATTAAGCATTTTGAACCGAACATGACACAAAGCTACATTTTGCTTTCTTTAATGTACCAAAATGTACAGAAACTGTACATTCTAGGAGGTGGTCGCTTTTAGAGCCGTATGGCATTTCAACTTCAAAATTTCTTACCTAATTCCACAAACCTCCAAATAATATGAAACAACTTGGGTTAGATGTCATTTCTTATTGTCTTTCAAGGAAAATTAAGAAAATAAATATTTTAACCTCTCCAAAATTCAATTTTCACGGCCTGGGTCGGGTAGGGTGCCTGGGTCGGGTAGGGTGACTGGGTCGGGTAGGATGCCTGGTTCCGGGTATAATCGGGGTCCGGATTTTAGTAGGGGCCTTATCTTTTTTGGCTAGGGTTTTAGGGTTTGGTTTCCCCGGCTTCCGCTTGTTCGTTGTGCTCGATGTGGTCAGCTTGTTCCTCCGTGCTCGATCTGGTCGGCTTTGTTCCTCCGTGCGAGCGCTCCTGTGTATCGAGGTGTTTTTGGAGTTCTGCCACCGAGGTCTCTTGTTCCCTGTTGTGGGTGGTGCTGCCACCGAGGTCTCGTTCCCTGTTGCGGCGAAGGCATACCGGACTGAGCTAGATTGTGGAGCTGCTCGGCGCCTGTTGCGGCAAAAATCCACGGACGTCCCTGCAACCACGTCGAGGAGCGCAAGCAGTCAGGTGATTTTTCTTAACTTCGTCGTTCTTACTGCTTTGCTGCCGATCTAGATCTGCTCCTGTAGTCTGTCGGCTCTGATTTGGCGTGTTTGGGACGGTTTCGGACTGGAGTCATGGACGCCACAAGAACGTTGGTGTTCATGAACAAAAACCCTTGCCATGTCAGAACTAGGCATGTTAGCTGATCATGTCATCAGAAGGAAGCAACCTGGTGTGTGATCTTCATAGCAAACTGCGACCGAGTAATGGACGCCACGAGAACGTTGATATTCGTGAACCCTAAACCCCAAATTCGGATTTTCGGTGAAGATTTTTGGTCTGTCCAAATAGCTTGTCTCGATTGGAGATTATTTCGACCGAAACAGCCGAGGATTTTCGGTGAAGATTTCCGGTGAAGAATTTCGGTCTGTCCAAATAGCCTGTCTCGATTGGAGATTATTTCGACTGAAACAAATTCGGATTTTCGGTGAAGAATTTCGATCTGTCCAAATAGCCTGTCTCGATTGGAGATTATTTTGATCGAAACAGTCGAGGATTTTTGGTGAAGATTTTTGGTGAAGAATTTCGGTCTGTCCAAATAGCCTGTCAATCCTGTCTTGATTGGAGATTATTTCGACCGAAACAAATTCGGATTTTCGGTGAAGATTTTCAGTGAAGAATTTCGGTCTGTCCAAATAGCCTGTCTCATATTGGAGATTATTTTGACCGAAACAGTCGAGGATTTTCGGTGAAGATTTTTGGTGAAGATTTTTGTTGAGCTTTGGAATGAGCTTGTATTGCCGAAGGAATCCAAAGAGACTTTCTATCTTCCTGGTTTTGAATTTTGAACTGGTCTGACTTCTATGTACTCTTCCTTGGAGATCTGGATCTTCATTCATTCTTTTAAGATTGTAAGTTGACTAATTCGTAGCTAGGTTCATCTTGTGATTGTCTGATGACCGATGAGATTGTTTCCGTATCCGATCATTTCGTTTCCGAATTCTTAGTTAGATCGATCCAGTGATCAACCCTAAACCGATCAGATTGCCCCGATGAGGTTAGTTTGATTGCTCCGATTTGGTAGCTGCATCGATCTAGTGATCGAGGATGTTCAATTTTTTCCTTGATTGAGGATGTTTATGTTTAGCTGCATCGATTCAGTGATCGATTGATCAAGATGTTCATGGATTTCGAGCTGGAGGAAGCTCATTGTGCATTTTAATGATTTCCGAGGCGCTTTATCAATTTTGAGGGAATCGTTGTGAACACTTGAGGGTTTAGGACCGTGAGTATACCATGTTGCCTTTGCAGTCATCGTTGATTCTTTGTGAGCTTTGCAGTCATTGTTCATTATTTGTTGATTATTTGTGACCTTTATAGGCATTTGAGTCATTGTTGATTCTTTGTGAGTTCCTTAGGCAGAGTTCAAATGAGCAGTTTCAAAGCCAAAGGTTAGAATTAGGTTCCAATGAGTAGTTCTAATTATTAGCTTTCCAATGCTTTCAGTTCTTGAGGCTGTAACTATTGTAACATTGTGGAGGTGTCACTAGTTTTTGAGGAATGTCAATCTCACTTCAGCATGTGGTTTGATTGTTTGCAGTGTGTACGACATCCAAATTTCTGGAAGACTTCCGTTGGATTTTGGCTATATATCTTCATTTGTAAAGTTAGAGGTGAGCGATTTTAATGGATGTTAGTCTTTCCCTTACATAAAATGATTTTTCCCTTCTTCTATTCTATATCTAGAACAAGTATTCCAAACTCAAATCACCTTGACTTGAGGTGAATCAAAGGCCTCTTTATCTTGATTGTAGAACTAGTATCCCAAACTCAATTCACCTTGATTCAAGGTGAATCAAAGGCCGCTTTGTCTTCTTGTAGAAGTAGTATCCCAAACTCAATTCACCTTGAGTAGAGGTGAATCAATCAATGGCCACTTTGTCTTCATGTAGAAGTAGTATTCCAAACTCAAATCACCTTGACTGGAGGTGAATCAAAGGCCTCTTTATTTTGATTGTAGAACTAGTATCCCAAACTCAATTCACGTTGATTCAAGGTGAATCGAAGGCCGCTTTGTCTTCTTGTAGAGGTAGTATCCCAAACTCAATTCACCTTGAGTAGAGGTGAATCAATCAATGGCCACTTTGTCTTCATGTAGAAGTAGTATTCCAAACTCAAATCACCTTGACTGGAGGTGAATCAAAGGCCTCTTTATTTTGATTGTAGAACTAGTATCCCAAACTCAATTCACCTTGATTCGAGGTGAATCGAAGGCCGCTTTGTCTTCTTGTAGAAGTAGTATCGCAAACTCAATTCACCTTGATTGGAGGTGAATCAATCAATGGCCCCTTTGTCTTTTTGTAGAAGTATTCCAAACTCAAATCACCTTGATTTGAGGTGAATCAGTGGCCGCTTTCTCTTTGTATAGAAGTAGTAATCCAAACTCCATTCACCTTGAATGGAGGTGAATCAATGGCCGCGTGGTCTTCTTGTAGAAGAAGTATCTCAAAATTCAAATCACCTTCATTCGAGGTGAATAAATGGACGCTTGGTCTTCTTGTAGAATTAGTATCCCAAAACTCAAATCACCTTGAGTGGAGGTGAATCAATGGCTGCCTTGTCCTCTTGTAAAAATAGTATCCACAATTCATATCACCTTGATTCGAGGTGAATAGCTGCTAGCTCCATTTGAAGTAAACTGATGTTAATTAATTCAATTACATTCTAGTGTAGAGTATTCATTTAGGCGCCATTGATGAGTCATTTTACACAACTGCGCTATCGAGTACAGAGGCCTTGCTTTGGGAAAGCGCCGGGCTTCTAGCTGCAAGTAGACTTGGCCGGGAAATAAAGGGGCCTATGATTCAACAAAAATGTGTGTGTATGCTCATAAAATCTTCATAATGCACCATAAACTCTCAATTTAATATCACATGCTTGTAGAAAATAGTTGGAGTTGCTCATAAACCGAAAAGTTCCCTTCTAGGGAGATCCCGTCACTAAAATCAATGCCACAGTCGCTCTAAAACTCCAAATTGAGAATGAAACATCTATTTGCAAAGCTAACAACATTATCTACAAACCCTCCAAAATTAAACTTAAACTAACAAACTATCCGACTTTTATAGTCGATCAAAGTTTGCTCTTTTCAACTCCAAGGCAGCTCACTACTACTCTTCTCCCAAGACTATAACTTTCACATATAAACTCCAAATTGATCGTGTAATGTCTCTATAGAAAGATAACACAATAATTTACACAAATACTAAGTTTCAACTCAAAATAAGATATTGTCCGACTTTTATAGTTGGTCAAAGTTCACTCTCTCCATTTTGAAGGCAGCTCATCATTATTCTTCTTCCAAACCCATAACTTTCACATAAAAACTTAAAACTGATCGTGTGATGTCTCTATATAAAGCTAACATGCTAATCTACATACCTCCCAAATTTCAACACAAAATAAGATATTGTTCGACTTTTACAGCCGTTCGAAGTTCTCTTTCTTCAAATCAAAGGCAGCCTCTCACTACTTCGCCTCTAACCCTATTACTTTTGCATACTACCTCCAAATTAAGAGAATGATATCTCTCTAGAAAGCTAACATCTAGATACACACTCTCATAAAATCTCAAAGCAAAAAAACTTCTCATCCAAAAGTTATGAGCCTTCAAAAATTATGTCCTCTCGCTCCATGACAATTATCCCTCTTTCACTCCATCAAGCATAACTTCCACACTAAACTCCAAATTAAGCGAGTGATAGGTTTTTGGAAACCTCAGAACAAGATAAACAAGCTCATTGAATTTCATTACCAAAACTCTTCTGTAAAAAAAACTATCTCTCTCCAAAGTTTCGGTTTCTTTAAGCAAAAACTAAGAAGAGGAAGAAGAAGGCCCTCCACCTTATCTTCCACCTCAACCCCCCATCCCCTCCATCTAAGCAAATTGCCACATGCCACTAAAGGCCACATGGACCACAATTTGTCCATTGACCACCCCTTTTGCCCCAGAACTCTATCCTTATTTCCTACGTGGCGACTACATGGCCTTCAAATCTCTTTTAAAATCCAAAAGAAAGATAAAACAATCTTTATCTTTCCGGTTAATAATTTTTAAAATCTACAAACAAAGTTTAAAATGCTTTCAACTAAAGAAATAAAAGAACTAATGCCTAATGGTTGTCTAATAGAGGTAAAAAAGGTAGAATCTTCTTCATGTGAATCTTTAGACTCTCCAAAAAACCCTCTAATTAGACAACATTTAGTTATTTTTACATAGTATATGTATACACGATGCGACAGCGCGACGATTCCATTGCAACTGCGGCATGACTAAATTTCAAACCGTTATTCGCAGTCCACATCAGATTCTTGAAGGGTCCGCCCCAACTAGTAAATGACTCTTAAATGGCTAGCCACGTAGACATCCACATCAGATGTTTCAGGGGTTCAGCACGACTTGGAAATGACTTACATATGACTGGACATGTAGATGTGCACTTTCCACGTAGGACTTCCTCATCTATCGCCCATCCAGAAAGAAAAAAGATGGTGATATTAGTTTTTATGTATATTTCATTAGATGGGATTCCGGGGGGCTGGAGGGCCGTTTCAGCGTCGTTCCCAGCCCCGTTCTCCGAACCCCCATCGAACGCGCCGGCATTTTTTTTTTTTTTTCAAAAACTCTGACCTGGCAGTCGCTTGGCCAAGTCATCACAGGCAAGGGACGGGGGGTATTGGTGGATTTCGACTGGGTTTCGGCTGGAGAACTCACAGCCTTCCCCGATGGCTGAATCCCCTCTAATGCAGACCTGGTAGATTTTAGCTCAATGAGAATGATAGTTTCACGACTGCACCGGTCATAGTTATTTTACAGTTACAAATTCAGTAAATGACTCATGTAAATTGTGTAATAGTCATTTATCGCAGTCATTTATACCCCCAATTTCTTGTAGTGGAGCATGGCTGGCTCCTCGCAACAGGAAGCCCTAGTGGGCTGTGAGCTCTCTGCTTGCTTGCTAGGGACCTCTTGTTGCAAGCTAGGGCCTCTGGTTCCTTGGCCGGGGAGCCAAAAAAACTAACTAGGATTTGCAATTTGAGGGCCAAAATTCATGACAAATGGTTTCAATTTTTTAAGAAGGTTAGATTAGCATTAGCGCAACTTTAGAATACTAAAGAATTAGTAAAAGAGGAGGAGATTTAGAGAAGATAGAATCTTGATTAGAAGAAGAAAACTCTCAAGTAGCACCAACTAGACTATCAAATTCTCTCAAACTCTCACACAAAAAACTCTCAAGACAACAAGAAGAAGCATGAGAAATTAATAAAAGAAGCTTGAGGTTTAGAAGGAGAGAGAAGGATTAGAGGTACATCAAGACAATTAGATACATTTTGTTGACAAAAGGGAGATGCCCAAATTGTCAACATAGGTGACAAAAAAATTTAGTTTATAGAAGTCAACGATTAGAAAATACAAAAGAAGAGTAGAATAAGTGTAGAAGTCAATAGAAAAATCATTTAGAAAGGAAAATAGAAGGAGAAGAATCTTATCGCTTATAATTTATCTGAACTTATAAAAACATCCAAAAATAATTTGACAACAACCGGAGATTGAAGCTACAACATGCGATGGCAAACGAGGAGTTTGAAGTATTTGAGCATCTCATAGACAAAGTGCAAAATGAGGTAAGTCTTGAATTCTCAATCTTCAATTAATTTGCCCAGATTAGTAGAAACACAATCAAGAGCCGAGAGCAAGAGCTGTAGAAATAAGAATCAGGTCAAAATTGAAAGTAGAATCATAGAGGAGAAGTCTAGAACTTTATGAAAAGGTAAAATAGGCCAAAGTCATAGTTAAAATGGAAAAGATATAGAAGGATAAAGTTTAGGAGCAAATTTGGATGAAAGGTAGTGAAATCATTCACTTAGAACAAGAATAGGAAGTTAAGAACTAGTAAACAATCAAAAAACAAAAGTAAAAGTTAGCTTTAAGATGAGGATTGATAGAAAATAGTGGATGAAGTTTAAAAGACCGATTAGCGATAGAACTTCATCCATTCAAAACTTCTAATATAAAAGTCCAAATCACAAGTGTCTTATAATTTTGGAAAGCTAGAGTTAGCCTCTACCAATAAGAATTAACAAAATTCTAAAATTAGTAAAATACCAGAAGTTGGGCCGAGACTTAAAAACTAAGGAACTCCATTCAAGAAACTGAAAAGGAAGTTGAAGGAATAAATTAATTACATAGACTCTTAGACCTAGTCAATAGAACTCTAGAGGTACTTTAAACTTTAGAAAAATCGGAGACTAAATTTGAAGTTTTTCAAACCAAAATCTTAGAAAGATATGAAGGAATGAAGTTTGAATGAGTAATTAGATGAAAAGTTAAGGAAATCCACCAATTGGGCCTAAACTTGGTTTTAGAGTAGGAATCAACACCCTAGCCACATATGAAAATTTTCAAAGTAAGTTAAATTAGGAAACTAAGATAAAATCGTGGATGAAGTTTTATTAAGCCTTCCCAAGGCTAAACTTCATTTGCCCACAACTTTGGCTAGGAGTGCCTAGTTTTTATGAATTTTATATTTTTAGAAGAGTCAAGAAACTTTCTATGAGCTTAAGTTAATAGTTTTGGTCTGTCTTATCTTGCCCAAGAATTTACAATGGCTAATTCATTTGGCCAATTTACCTTGCAAATTGTATTGAAGTTGTATCTTTGATTATTTTTTGCACATTTTCAGACACTTAGGCACTATAAAGATCCATTGCTTGGAAGGCAATGGACCAACAATAGGCACCCACTAGGACAAAATCACTCATGAACTTAAGAGCCTGGTTGTGCTTGTCTATTTACCAAGGCTAGGTAATTAAACATTCACACCATGCCAAGAAAAACTCATTTTAAATCCATTCTAGTAAGTTTTACTCAAAAAATGATGATGTTTTATTTGTAATCAAATTTAGAAGGAATTTTAAAAATTTTCTTTCAAAATTTATAAAAAAAATATCAGTGATAGCATTAGTGAATCTAACCATATAGATGGAATCTAAATTTCAAAATCTACAACTTTCATTTGTGTATCAATTCTAAAATATTCTTCCAAATAGTATTATATAATGATTTTTTCCAAATCACCAATTTTGGAGAAGACTCTGGACGTTTAGGGGTTAACTTAAAATTTTATAAGGTATTACTAACATATCTCAAAATTGTGTTTGAAATCACCCTAGTATAGTAGATGTGACAAAAAATAGTATAGGTCTTATCTATAACCACCGTATTGACAAGAACATCAAAAAATGTTGATGTTGACCTAAGTAGCTTGTAGAGGGTATTTGCCTATGTTGCTTGCTCTTCCACAATCATATTCATTTTTGTTTTTTTTCATTTTTTAAGTAGTATCAAAGTGGCAATATAAAATGTTACAATGGTGCTCCAAATTTCAACATTCATCCACATATTGAATAGAAAATGTCACATTAGCACATATCACATGTCTATAATTTGATTTCCATCCATAATCTGACAATTTCATCCAAGATCTTTTTTAAATTTGAAGTTTTTTTGGCATTTTCTAGCCAAATTATTTTTTCCTAGTGCAATCTGACACCAAAAAGCCAAAAAGAAGCCCTGGTTGTGTATATCCTCTTTTTGGGGGGCGATGTCCATGCTGATTGGGAATTCATTTTTTCATTGCAAAGTTTTGCTACATTCTCTCAGTGTGAGGACTCATAATTCAGGGTTTCTGAAGCTCTTTGAATGGATCTTGTTGCCATTTCTTGTGCACTCTGAAGTGTAGAAAATTGACTAAGGTAGGAGGTCCTAAAATGGAGCGGGTTCTAAAACCAATCAGGCTCTAGAAGTACATTTGGCACTTTCCAATGTACAAGTGGTGTGCATTTGAGGAGGTGGTCGGTTTTAGAGCCTACAAAAATGCACTTTTCTGCAACTTCAGAAATTCATAACTAATTCTAAAAAGCTTCAAAAAATATGAAACAACTTGGGTTAGATGCCAATTTCTCTTGCCTTTCAAGGAAAATTTATTGAAAAATATTTTAAGAAGTTCTACCCCCCCAAAAGTCAGCTTCAACTCTTAGATGAGCGGTTTATGGACCTCCTACCTTACTCAACAATTTGATATGAATCCAAAGCATGCTTATGCTATGGAGAAATTGGAATTGATTGATTTGATCTATTATCTACGTGTCCAGTTGTTCTAGTGTGCACTAAATCACTTACATAATTGAATGCTTGAGTAGTCAATTTTCTACAGAAACTGTCAAGGTTTACATGTGTCCGTTGTGCTCTTTTGTTTATTATTCTGAACATGTATTGTTACTGCAAACCCCGTCGCTTTTCATTCTCTAAAATAGCGACAAAATATGGGGTGAGTGACAAAATCACGAATGACAAAACGTGGGGCCAACTCGGCTACTAACAATAGCCCATTTACAGCCTCCAATGAGTAAGAAGCTACAGAGGTTAGAATTTTTGGAATGAAAAACAACGGGGGTTGCCAGAGTGTATGTTGTACACTTCAGCTTGGAGACTAGGGATTTTTTATGCACATTCAGGAAAAGAAAGCGACAGATGGGAAGATCTTGCTTAGCACAAATTCATGGTTACTGTATCTCTAATAACTGAATTATAACATTTTACTCCAAAAGCTACATTCATTCTCTGAAAACATAAAAAATACAGAGTACCATCTTCTAAACTTGATGTGCAAAAATTTATTTGAAGAGCTAACATAACAAGAAATACACCTAAAAGAGTCCGTCCCCCCTCCCTGTTAAGCACTTGGAGGCTTCTTCCTTTGAAAAATGGAGGATGATTATGGAGCATAACGCATCCGTTATAGTGCCTGGCACCGGTAACAGTGCCAGGCACTATAAGCAGTGCCAAGCACTATGAGGACAGGGCTGCCCCGCATGCTTAACGCAGCGGGGCGCCCCACCACGCGGGCCTCCCGTCGTGTGAGGGCCCCGCCCCTCAGGCTCGGGCTCCTGCCCTCGCCTTCGAGGCAGGGCCCTCACACGACGGGAGGCCCTCGTGGTGGGGGCGTCCCACTATACCTTCTATTTAGATGGAATAGAGTGGAGCCTCTGCTTTATTCCTTCTCGTAGGGTTGGTTTTTTTGTTTCTTTGGTTTCTGGATCTTTGCTCGTTATTTCTTCACTGTCTAGCCCTTGTGGCTTGGCTGCTTTGTACTTGTTCTATTTCTCTTTATTGCAGTGGGGTCTCCCCATTTGTTCCAAAAAAATAAAATAAAAGTGTGCCCTACCAATTGGCATCCCCTTTCTAAAAGCTGCTCTAATTTTTTGGGAAAATTTGTTAGATTTTTGTAGATAGGAGATGCAATTGGACAGGCAATGCTAGTAGGTGTGCCAGAGCCTTCCGTTTTTCTGAACGGTCTTAGGGTTTAGGGTTTCTCTCATGATGTCGTCAATTTGTTATGAAAATGGAAGGTGACTTTGGAACCTGCGCACTTGGTCTTAAAGAAAAGAAAAATGGGACAGAAGTTTTATTTGCAGAAATGCAAAATCTTTGCAAATTCTTTGCCGAGAACTTTGCCTTCAGTTTGAAGCATATGAAATGCAGCGCTGCATTGCAGTCAAGGTGGCCATGATCTGCATCACTTCCCAATGGCGCTGAATTGAAGACAGCATGCGAAGCTCTTTCTAACTAGTGGTGCAATTTTGAATGCAGAGTAAGCTTACTCAATTGAGTCTTTTGTAACATGAACCTCAGTCAAGCCGGTCACAACCATTGGTATCTTTTAAAAGCCTTACTGTGCTGTGGTATTGAATTTGCCATTCATCCTCAGTTTGGTTTCCCTGTAAAGCTGTGCTGCGCTTAAATGACAATTATCCATTCTCAAAAGAGTTTTGTGCTGATGTGAAGTCACATGCTAAATTGGAGCTGGGTCCAATTCATAAGTAAGTGAATGGAATTCAGACCCTAAGGTTACCCAACCAGTGTAGCTCTGATAGGCAAAATTGTACAGTACCCTTGCATAATGATACGGAGATCCACTTTTGCCATTCAAAAGAATTTTGTATACTATAAAAATTTATTGGTATTTTTCTTTTTGCATAAATAATATTAAATTCTTGCGCAATTCTAATGAAGCATACCAAATTTGGATTTCAAAAAAGCAAAACTCCATTTTGGGTGAATTTTTTCTTTTAAAATTCATGATTTTACATGATAATTGATTGAAAAACATTGGTGAAGAATTTTTTTAATTTGATTGCATAGATACGTAGGAAACTTCTATACGCACATCTTTCATATAAACCCCCTCCCCCATTAAAGTACCAAAAATATGATCTATGAAGAGCTTAATGTGAGATTTTATATGGGTAAATTTTGTAAAATAAATATCTCCATAATTTAACTAGATTTTGCTATTCCATTTGCACACTACATCTATTTGTGTACATTTAAGCATGATGGTACAATTAATCTGTCAAAATCTAGTTAAATTATGAAGATATGTATTTTATAAAATTTACTCATATAAAATCTCACATTAAGCTCTTCATAGATCATATTTTTAGTACTTTAATGGGATGTTTTTTTATATGAAAGATGTGCGTATAGAAGTTTCCTATATATCTATGCAATCAAATTAAAAAAATTCTTCACCAATGTTTTTCAATCAATTATCATGTAAAATCATGAATTTTAAAAGAAAAAATTCACCCAAAATGGAGTTTTGCTTTTTTGAAATCCAAATTTGGCATGCTTCATTGAAATTGTAAAAGAATTTAATATTATTTATGCAAAAAAAAAATACCAATAAATTTTTATAGTATGCAAAATTCTTTTGAATGGCAAAAGTGGATCTCCGTATCATTATGCAAGGGTACTGTACACTTATCAAGGTGATGTAAATCAGGAATTGAAGATCCTACAATGAACCTACATAACATTATCGACCCTTAAATGACGATTAACCCTTAAATGACAATGTGCGGTTGTTTTTTGGCCGATGAATGACAAAGAATCTCTCTGTTTAGGACAGAAGTGCAATTGTTTATCCTTGGAATTTTGTGCAAAAAGGGAAAATCATGCATAGTGGTTTGACCTTCAATGAGCACTTTTGATTATTTTTTTTAAGTAGATGATACCATACAATGCCAAAAGGGATGATTTCCACGATCACCGGCCAAGCATTCAAGGCAGCTTAGAGGGGCCTGCCTTTTTTGCTCCCTTAGAAAGTGTAAGTCCTAACATTGCAACTTCCCAATGATTCTTCAGAGATTAAACTAAATTCACTCCCAAGGATCGAGGGAAGGATTATCCCAATCTCCATGACAAGTAGTTCAGGCTACTTAACAATGTTATGTACTTATGAATAAGCTGCTAACAAATGCAACAAATTAACATTCAATGACCCAATAATTCCACCAAAACCTAAATTTTCTCCAAACCGGCACAAGTCCAAACTGTGATACTTGTAAGTGTACTCAAAATAGGTTTATTCACAAATTGTAGGCACTCCGACCATCAAGAAAGTTAGGGCATGCCAATATGGTGCAACGAAAGACTATCAAGATAATTTGGTGCCAAACTCCATGCAAACACAATATCAAACCTAGCATGGAGGTTGGTACCAAGTTAACTTGATAGCATTTCAATGCACCATATTGGCATGCCCTGAACTTTGTGATGACCTCCAATCCCAGTTTTTGACATGAATTTCGTATTTTTTTTACACTCCTTTCAGTCTGTCCATCCTTTTTGGTTATCAGAAGTCTCAATTGAAGACCTCTGATAAAACTCTAGACTGTTGTTCCGAACTATGATGCAAAACGCCGGCGAATCCAGTGCCCGATTCCAGAGTAGCCCAATTCTTTTCTTTCTTTCGGACAAATGAGAGAGCTTCTTCGCAGACCAAATTTTGGAAGCTGGGATCCAAACAGAAAACAAAAGAAAATCTGCACTGGTACACACTCGGACCCTGATGAGTAATAAGATACGGCTATGGCCAGCAAGTGTTTTTTTTATGCACGAATTTTCGCCACTGGATGTTGGCTATTTATTTCAAAGGAAGTTTTCATTTTTGGGGTCAAACTAGCAAAATTACTGCTGTATTTTAAAGCCCATTTGCCAAATTTAACCTAGATATCACCTAATTTTCATATAGATATCATCAAGTATCACCCAAGTATCAAATGAGTATTGAAGAAACAACTGTCTCCTCCTCCAAAATGAAAAAAACAAAAACCCACTGATGGCCAATGGCCATGCTGCATTGCTCCAGTGCTGATACCGTAAGACTCCTGAAATGATGACCTGGACATGAGACTGACCCTGGCAATGTGCTTCTTCCGGACATAAAAAGAAAAGACTAAAAAGAGTAAAGAAATGCCCGAAAATCTGAAGGGTGAGGATTAGGTGGTTCACAACCAATCCTCCTTGTTTGATCTACTGGCACGCAGCTTAGTCCTAAGAAGCTGGAAGAAGCCCCTTCTTGCTCCCCCTCCCTCCTCGTCCCTTTCTCTTTTCAATTCCGAAGCTCGTCGGTCGGGTTGCTGCTGCTTCAACAATTTTCCATCGCCATGGCCAGCATCGCAGCTTCTCGAGCTTTGGCCTCGCCATGGAGCACGAGCTCCGCCTCCACTCAGCTGAGGAGGGCCAAAGCTTGCTCCTTCGGCGGGTCCAACTTCACGGCTATGGCTGCCCCAAGGACAACGATGAAGTTGCCGGGGTTGCGTCTGGGAGCTCGGGACGCAGGAACTCGGGACACAGGAGGATCGATGGCTGCAGGAGGAGCGATGGTTGCAGGAGCGATGGATCCAATGAGGTCGCGGCAGAGGAGCGTTTTGTGCGCTGCAGACGCGGGGAGCGTGGGCGGCGAGACGGCGCCCTTGCAGAAGCGTGAATTCAACACGTTTGAGAAGGTGGTGGACGTGTTGACGACGATGTTTCCGGTGTGGGTGATTCTCGGCACTTTGATCGGGATTTACAAGCCTTCCGCCGTGACATGGCTACAGACCGACCTCTTCACCGTCTGTTTGGGTTTCCTCATGTTGTCCATGGGGCTCACGCTCACGTTCGAGGATTTCCGTCGATGTCTTCGCAACCCTTGGACTGTGGGCGTGGGGTTCGTTGCACAGTACTTGGTGAAGCCAGTCTTGGGGTTCATCATCGCTCACGCACTCAAGCTTTCTGCGCCGCTCGCCACCGGACTCATCTTAGTATCCTGTTGCCCTGGAGGCCAAGCTTCCAATGTAGCCACCTACATTTCTAAAGGCAATGTGGCGCTGTCGGTTCTCATGACCACAGCTTCCACCATCGGCGCGATCTTTATGACTCCCTTGTTGACGAAGCTCTTGGCTGGGCAGTTGGTGCCCGTGGACGCCGTGGGATTAGCCGTGAGCACGTTTCAAGTGGTGCTCATGCCAACCGTAGTGGGCGTATTAGCCCACGAGATGTTTCCCAAGATCGTCGAGAAGATTATCACCGTGACGCCGTTGGTGGGCGTGATCATGACCACATTGCTGTGCGCCAGCCCGATTGGACAAGTCTCAGAGGTTTTAGTTGCCCAAGGCGGGCAGCTCATCATCCCAGTTGCGATTCTCCACGCGGCTGCGTTTCTTCTGGGCTACTGGATGTCGAAGGCTTTCGAATTCGGGGAGACGACTTCAAGGACAATCTCGATTGAATGTGGGATGCAAAGCTCGGCGCTGGGGTTCCTGTTGGCGCAGAAGCATTTCAGCAACCCCTTAGTGGCTGTGCCGTCGGCGGTGAGCGTGGTGTGCATGGCGCTGGGTGGAAGCGGACTCGCAGTGTACTGGAGAAATCAAGCGATTGCCGCAGACGACAAGGATGACTTCAAGGAGTAGGGTTTTATGCGTATTTTGGTATTGCGGGGAGGTAATTACATTTTTCTGGTTTGCGTTGTTCTTTATGGTGGCATTGCTTGAGCTTTTCCTTGCCGGAACAGGCTTTGGAAACTTGGAATGGGCGGGGACTGGGAGAGCTTTGTAGGTTTAGGTTTTGGTGGGCGCACGGGATCTCTTGCATAGATGAGAGCTAGCTGCCCTTTTTTTGGTCGCCGTACATGATGTACTCTTGAGTCTGTAACAATTAAAAGGTCATCTTATTCGTTCATCTTCGACTTTCTTCAACAGTCTTCAACAGTCTTCAGCATGAGTTTGTAGTTGGCATTTGTAATTTCCTGCTATGGCTCTGATTTGTCTTTCGCCTGCTTCGACTTGCTGTGGTTTTGATTGCTGACAACTCTGTTATTTAAGAGACGATTATTGTCAAAGATGTGTCTATTTCATGTGTTTATGTTTTACGCTGCTATCCAAGTTTAGGGTCAACGACTGGAGAATTGTTCAAACAGGACGGTGATGAGTACTCTCTCTACTTCATAATTTTCTTTTAACCTATTATTCAGTGGAGTTGCCCACACACTCTACTTGTACTGGGCATGACCTTAACCATCAATACTTCAGCTCTATGTTTAACAAGGGCTCACTGAATGTAGTGTTGTCAACAATCTTGAATATACAATTGCAACTGGTGCATCTGTTTTTGTAGGGCCTCTCCCCATTCATCAGTGCATGAGGTGACTGATCTCCGTGCTCATGTTCAGAACCCTAAGGTGGTGGTAATCCTGCACAGTAGTAATAACCTGTTCAGGTTTCAGAACCTGAAGTTCATGAACTATGGCAACAAATTGGACCTTTCATCAGAACCTTTCACTATAAGAAGCTTGCGTTTGAAGGGACGAGTTCAAATTCTTTTAAATGAATTTGAAGTGACATCCAAATAATGTAACAATCCTTTTATGTCAACAGAAATGGTCAATGTAACCTCAATGTAGACATAAAACCATGGACTGTTGCATTGGACGTCACCTAAAATCCATTTAAAAAAAATTTGGACTTGTCACTTAAAACGTGGATTTCTTATAGTGTTTATGTTCAACAAGCATAAGTACGGTAAGAGAGAGTTGTACTCCAGGACCATGCTAGGATCTTTGAGTTTGAATGTCTTAACACCAATGAATCTACGAGGAAGCTAGTTCAATTCTAAGCCTCCAAACTTTGCAACATGCTTGCATCTGAAAAATTCTCTTGCTTGGATGCGTTGCAGAAGCCACAATGTGTTACAATGTGCACCCTTTTGTATAGTCAGGTCTAGCTCAATTACGAATTTATGAATCCTTCTAAGATTAGGAGAACTTTGGGAGGCCTGTGTGTGCTCAAAAATGAACTGAATTTTGAATTTTGAATTGTGTTGGAATCACATTGAAGTCTACTTTATCATCATTACAAACACATATGTAATTGAAAATCATACAAAGAGTTTGATGTTTTCTATACACTATGTACTATCTAGTGTTGCCAATATTTGTGAAAATTACAACTTGTATTCAATGGTACACATAAAAAATGAACCTTCACAATTGCTTTAGAGATATTCATTCCCATATCACTTGAATTGCTTGTATGATTTCTTGCTTGTTCTTCACCCAAATGCAAGAAATCTTTGATTGTCCTCCAAAGGTTCTTTATGAAATGGTAGATAGTGTACAAAAAAGAATCCAAATTGTTGTATAATTTTAAATTATTCATTTTTCACTTGTTATG
This sequence comes from Antitrichia curtipendula, assembly GCA_951230915.1. NCBI lineage: Eukaryota > Viridiplantae > Streptophyta > Bryopsida > Hypnales > Leucodontaceae > Antitrichia > Antitrichia curtipendula. The sequence goes on from OX579636.1 coordinate 33,084,832, forward strand.
AAGTTGAAGTGTACTTCATTGCAATTCCAACGCAATTTGTAGTTTAAAAATCGGTTCATTTTTTAGTACACTATAATTCTCTAAAGTTGTTGAACTTTCTAGTGAAAAGCAATCGAAAAATTCGCAATTCAGTTGAATCTGATTGTACAGTAAGGTCTACTTCATTAACAATTTTCTAATTTGAGCCATTCCAGTTTTTATTGCATAGTATAAAAAATTTGGAATTTTTGGTCTTGCATGATTAACACTCAATTCTTACGCAATGCCAATCAAGCATACCAAATTTCAATTTCAAAAAATAAATTTTCATTTTGGAGGAATTTTTGAAGTCAATTTTCATGGTTTTACATAATATTTTATTGAATTGGTGATGAATTTTTTTAATTGGATTGGATAGATATGTAGGTAGCACATCTTTCCTTCAACAAGCATCTCCAAAAAAGTTTCATAATTCCCTCTAGAAAGAATTCAATGTGAGGTGTCATATAACCAAACTTTGTGAAATAGATATCATTATATTTTAATCGGATTTTGATATTTGATGCTCACTTTGTGACTAATTGTACATTTGATTATAATAGTACAATTACTTTGCCAAAATCTTGTTAAAATATAGAGATATCTATTTCACAAAGTTTAATCATATGATGCCTCACATTGAATTCTTCCTACATTATATTTTTGTTATTTAATGGGGTGTTTTTTATATGAAAGATGTGCATATAGGTGTCCCTACATCTCTATGCAATTGAATTAAAAAAATTCATTACCATTGTTTTTAATAAAATATTGAGTAAAACCATAAAAATTGACTTCAAAAATTCACCAAAAATGAAATTTTGTTTTTTTGGAATTGAAATTTGGTATGCTTGATTGAGATTGTGCAAGGATGCAACAATAATTATGCTTACCAAAATCTACCAATTATACTACACATTATTAAAAAAATTGAATGCCTCAAATTGGCAATTTGTAAATGAAGTAGACCTTATTGTACAATACAAAATACAATTGTTTCTTACTAGTTTCTCACAATTCTTGTCTAAAAAAACAAATCAAAGGACCTCTCAGATGCTCTTCATACAAGTCATGAGAGAATTAAGTGTGCTCTTTGAGCACAAATGCTTTATATTTGTGACATCCTGCCTCTCTCGAAGCCGTCAAGAATCCCAGAGAAACCTCTACACATGTGCACCCAAACAAACGTCACTCTGAGATTAATCCATACCTTAAATTAGGCTATTTGTTTTGTTTGTTTTGTTGATATCTTTTGGACTGTGCATCCCCTAGTTGCATTTTTAGTATCATTGGAAAGCTCTCAGTGAGGAAAGGTGCATGGGATTGATTTCGTAGCGTTTCGAGTCACGGCAAAGAAGATATTGAATTTGAAAGTTTTTTTGAGTTTAAAAATAAAAAACTGCTCTTACTTTTATTTTGATTGTGGCAACAGTATAGGACACACTAGTCAATGTTAAATTCACAACATGTGCACCATTTTTTTGAACATCTTGTTGTTGTGCAATCTATGGACTTTAGCCAAGGCTAAATTTAAAGGAACCATTATTTCACTTCATTGAATCCTTCCATTAAGGAATTTATTATTCACCAGCAACAGCAATTGGATAATCCATTGTCACCATCATAGCAAGTTATTGTGGTAAGTAAAATCAATAAGAACGAAGGATGTGAAGCACAGATGTTGATCCTGATTACGTACAACACCTTAAAATTGATTAAACACTAAAAGGACCACTTGTCCCCTTGGGAAACAAATAGGTGTTTGGATAGGGTTCTATAATCTCAAATTTTCATTGGATTTTTTGAAACTTTTATCGGAGATGTATTCTTGCAAGAGTTTTATGGGACTATAATTTTTTCACGAATTCAATGCGCGGTTCAAAAGTTACAATAATGTTTAGGTAGAATGGACCTCAAGGTTAGACTAGGCAAGAGAAAATGAGTTGACTTCAAGGTGGGGCAATTATGTAAGCAATAGGGACCACCAGAGGATAGGCAACAAGCAAAAGAAAGAAGCAACGAGTAGACAAGCAACCCCCAATTAGAAACTTGCATCCGGCAAGTTGCAACAAACTACCTATTGGTTGGGAGTAGGTTAGGATCGCAAAATACAAGCTACTGAACTACGCTACTAGCAATTGTCGCAAGCATAGCGTAGAACGCTGCCAGAGGGTCTACAACAACAAATTGGCCTACCATTTTCTACATTCTAGTCACACATTTGCATAATTGAGTCTTATATTGCACAACCATGCCCACAATTGAGAGAATTTGCAACAAACACGCAGTCACCTTCATTGAATTCTTAGTCTTTTGTTGGGCATTTCCAATGTCTACTTGAACTTGACAATTTCCAATAACAAAAAAATGGGTGAATCACTTAAAGCTCTCTTTGCGCTTGGCAATACCTAATTAAAGTTGTAAGAAAAAAATGGAGCAATATTTTCCACATTAATTCAATCTATTGTAGCATATAAACCTAAGATCCAAACTACAACTATAGTCAATGCATACCCACTTGTCCAAACAAAGCAATTCAACTAAATTTCAACACCACACCATGTACCATGAAGTTGCTACTTGCTTGCACAAGCATCAAGTCCATCCCACAATCTTCTGTGAGTGTGTTGGAGTCCATCACCACCACTATCACCACACTCAATCTATAGACTATCCCACACCACTTCTTGTGCCGCCTATATCACTTGTAGGTCAAGACAATTATCACAATGTGAACATAGCATTTATTGGCAACATTGATCATAATATTTTTTGATAACCAAGACCATAAGATAGACATAGACAACACGCAATCTAGTTGCAAAGAGTTGGAGGAGGACGTCAACAAAGGGCCTTATACAAGTGACAAAGTTAGGAGTCTTGATAAATTGTGGTCACCATCAGACTTCTATACAATCCATCAGCATATATAAAAACCAACAATCTATCCAAACAATGTACAAATTACAAAAGAAGAGATTCCTCTTATCATTCATCTATTGTGGCCTATAGGAGAAGTGGAAACATGCGGAAAAGTAGCATTTGTTGTGTTGGAGGAGCAACAAGTGGTTCCTATCCCTGCTTCAATGGTCATGACTACCAATCCAATAAATGTGAGGAGAGGAGCCAGGTTCTTGAACAATTGTCAATTGGGAACCTCCCTTCTTAAACAAGGTATGCCAAGCTCTCTCTCTTTTCCTGGACCTTCATCTTCCAATGCCCAGCAATTCTAGCATGTGAGCATAGAGATGTGAGTTTATAAATCTTGAACATAATTGTAGATATACCTACAACCATTTGAAGGTGTTTATAACATATGTACCTATAACATGGAAAGAATCTATAACATAAGTACATATGATAGACATGTGTAATTATAATAAGTGTCTATAATATACACTTCCAGGCTCATGGGCTCATAGATTTTGTGCTCACATGTTAGCATCCCCTATTCTAAAGCAAGGAGTATGCTACAATAATAGATAATTTTTTCCTAGCATATCAGTGTTCAAGACTTATTGGAGAAAGGCACACATGTAACCGGGATTATTTGTTCTTATTGAATTGGCTTCTCAGAGACAAATGAAGAATACAAAAGAGTTCAATCGAAATGCACAAGGCACATTGGAGTGGTGCATGGATCATGGATGAGTCTTTTCAAATGAGTACCATTGTATGAAAGGATTAAATCCCCGTAATTATCCTTTCAATGCATGTGGTGTCTATACAATTCTCCTGGAAATTTTCCATAGTCTCAATTTTATGGCAAATTGCCTCAAACCAGAAATATATTCAAACATCACTGGTACACCTTAAACACACAATGAACATGCATATCTACCTCAGATACAACTTGATACATCAATTGTTGACTAGGCAAATGTGGTAGAAGCCCTCGACCCTCACCACGTCAAATGCGACTTGACACATTAGTTGCTAAATAGACGGATCAAATGGAAGCCTTCGCCATGTTATTGTCCATATTATATGCAACTTGACACATCAATTGGTGATTGAGCTCAGGATTTTCTATGTTGACGTTGATGTTGGTCTTTGTTTCAAGATGTTTGTCAACATTAGTTTGAATGCTTCAAGATCACAACTATTGTAATATATATATATTTTTGGACATCTTATCCATCACTCATTGGATGAACGTTTCATCAACAGAGACCGCAATTATTAATTAATTAGAAAGAAAATCAAATTTTCTTTTGAAAATTAAATATTTTTTATAGAATTCTTATATCTTAAAATTTCAACATAAGATGTCATTGTTGTTCCAATTTAAAAGCCCTCTTTAAATCCTATTTTCCTTGTAATATATTAACATCAATCGAATTTTTTATGAGGCAAGGAAATTGAAACAATTTGATAGTAATGATGGAAGACAATGATGATCCACATAACATTCAGTAGCCTTCAGAGAGGTTGCCTTTGACTCTCTGAAGGTCTCATCTACAAAATTCATCCTTCTAATCTAGTGGAAATCCAAGGCTATTAATTATTTGTTTTTGTTTTAAATATTTGTTCTTGGGAGTCAATCAAGCCACTAATTATAAGTTATTGTACAAGCAGATTTTTAGCTGGTTATCAAACCCGCTCATAAACCAAGTTATTTGGTTATCAAACCCGCTCATAAACCAAGTTATTCATGAATATCTGACCCATTAGCTTCTTTTCCTACAATTTGATAAATATTGACGCATGTACTTAGCTAATGTTGGGTGTGGAATATTCCACACCATGTCATCCCTCAAATGAAATGATGTGGAATATTCTACATCATTCCATCGGAGGAAAGGTAGCGCAACTCATTACTCCTAAAGGTTATGCAAGGATGTATAGAGAGAGAAGGAACTGGAGAAAAATAGGAGGAAGAAGGAGTGTTAATTAAGCTTGGGTTGATATTGGAATAGTCGTAGGGTTGTTTTGGGGTTGTAAGCAACTCAAAGAAGGATTGAGAGACATTAGAGGAGGATTAAGTGAGATTGATATAGATGGTAGTGGAGAGATTAATAGAGGATTAAAAAAGATAGGAAATGGAGTAGAGAAGGATCTAGAGAGAGGCACTATCAATTTACCTTTCAAGCAAAAATTATTGATGGAGGTGAAGAGAAAATTGATTGTTGTGAATAATGTTACAAGAAAAATGGGGCTTGAAGAGGGCCGCAAAATTGGAACATCAATGGCATCACTTTGCCAAAATTTTAAGAAAAAACTCTATGAAAATATTTATTTTTCAAAAGAAATTTTGATTTTTTTTTCTAATAATTTAATAATCGCAAAGATTTTTTGACAAGCAACGAACAAGTCGTTCAAAAATAGAATTTTTTTGTCAACGACCTTAATCTTAATATGTCTCGGCCAATGTTGATGGACATCTTAGTACAAAAGCTTAAAATAATATAATTTTTTTTAGAGAAATGGAAATAATAGTGAAAATCATCATTGTGTAATTGATGTACAAGTCTTTGAGCTTACACCAAGAAAAATTCAATAGAAAAAGCAAAAAAGTGGTGTCTTTTGAGCTTTTAGAATGCTATCTTTAAAGTGTCACAAAAACTAGAATTTTATAAATTTTGAAAAAAACTAAAATGGTGTGAAAAATAAATTATTGGAGCTATATTTTTTTTAATTAAAACTCAAAATCATTTAAAATCAAGAACTATATGAAAAATTTAGTTTTTGACTTCTAAAATGCATATGGGGCTTAGAGTGTCCTTCAGAGGTTAATAAGTGAATTTTTTAATAAAAGAAAGCCCTCAATTCTAAGTTGATTTTAAAGTTTTTGACAAAATATTGTATATGCAATATAAAAATCCATTGGTATATTAAATCAAATAACATTATTGTACAATCAATAACATCCATCATTAATATCCTAAAGCTTTTAAAGTAAGGGTGGACTTCTATGTGGAGTCAAATTCAAAAATAAATTTCAAGTTTTCTAAGATTATAAATTCTTTGGTTGACTTCCATCCCTAGACTTACATATGTTTATACTTCCATGTGCATAGGAAAAAACAACATTTTAGAAATAACTTTGTCTTGTGAGTTGGGAAAAACAACATTTTAGAAGTAGCTTTGTCAAACACAAAGCAACCAAAAACTTCAAGTTTATTGTTGAAATTAGTTTTATAAAGGTCTAAAACTTGCTCCCCCTATTTTTCAAGTACTTCTTCCTATAGTCATATTAGCATTGAAACTACTTCATTTCCCCCTTGCAAATATTGCACACTTCTATACACCAGAATTGAAAAATGGTTTGTCTTGCTTAAAAGTTTTTTGATTCGAGCCACATGGTAATCTAATCTAAGTACATCTATAATTGACACTAATAGGAATTAAAAATATTTATTATTATTAATTTTTTTAATTTATTGAATATTGTTGGCAAGTGAATGAAGATTCCAACACACTTTGGCATGCAAGATTTGGACCCCATACAAATAAGTTCTAATTTGAAAGTTGCATGAATAGTCCAAACCTTGTTTCGGTGATTTTTCTTTGAATAACAAATAGAAACTATTCTTTCTCAAAGTTGTCTTACATGTCTTTATTTTCTTTGTGTTCAATTCTATTGTTTGGGGGCAAGGCACAAGACTTGTTACCCCACACGTAACAATAAATTCATGTGTTGATGCAAAGGATGCTTTCAAATTTTTTTTAGTACTCTTTGATGAGTGGGTGAGTTCACAATGTGTTCAAAATGCATTCATATGGCATTTGTAATAATTCTCTAATGTAAGTAAAATTATCACAATCACTTTTTGAGTAAGGTTCCACTTTTTTGAAGTATTACGAAATTGTACTTGTTTTTTTAGTGTAAGTGATAAGGAGATTATTGAATTTTAGAATTTCATTTCTGGATCGCATGCAAATACACGATGAATTTCCAAAGTTTATATGAAGAACTAATTAATTTTTTTGTCACTGGTTGAAGGTTTCAAATTGGTTAAAGTCACAATTTTGATGGCCAAAGAAATGACCAATTCATAAAGTAGGGTGCTCTAAAAGCGACCCTGCTCTAAAAGCGACCTCTAACACAAAGGGACATTTTTTTTTTCTTCAATGTATTCATAGTGTACATTTCAAGAGGGGGTTAGTTTTTAGTGACAACTTCAAAAATTTGTAATTTTGAAATGACTTGGATTAGATTCTGATTCCATTTTTCTTTGTATGAAAATTTACTGAAAATTGTTTCAAGTAGTTTAGCTCCCTCCAAATGCAATCCAAAAATGCAGACTACCTTAATAACTATATGATGACAGGCAGAAGCTTATGGGGTGGACAGCTTCTGATTAATTTGCATACCTGATGTGGGGATGGCGCAGTGAATGAGAGTTGGATTGGATGACAAATTCAGGAGAATGCAGTTGGGAACATACCAGGAACATAAGGGAACAGATTGGGACTTGTTATTTAAGATTGCCTATAAAACTTAGGTTTCTGGGAGGTCACATTAGCCTTCTAATTTCTACAGAAATTAGAGTTTTTGTGTGTGTTTTAAATTTTTTTGTGGAGCATGTCAAAGATGAATAACTGTTTCAACCCACTGTTGGGATTTTTGAGTATTGAAAGTATGAGGTAGAAAACGTGTTTGCAAAAAAGGCTAGTGTATTATCAATTTGAGGATATTGTGTCATTGCAAGATTTGTAAGATTTGCAAGATGTATGGCTGTCTGGCTGGTACAGCCACTTTTGAGTGCATTGTATAGCCACTTTTGAGTGCATTGTGTGACACGGATGTCACAATGCACTCAAGAAAAAAAAAATCGATTTTTTTCTTCAATCCCCCCTCTGAGCTCAATTAATTAAAAATTAATGTAATTATTAATTTAATTATTTATTAATTTAATTATTTATTAATTTAAGTTTCAAGTTTTCAAACCCCCCCACACACTTTATAAATTTCAGGGGAGGGTCGGGTGACAATTGATATGGGACAAATCCCATGGTATTTCGTATCCATATATTTGTATGTATCTGTATCCGAATCTGTATAATACATATCATATCATATCCCGTATCCCGTATTCATACCAGTATTCGTACTAGTATCCGTATCCATGTCAATATCCGTATCTGTACTTTTTAATTTTTTAAGATCAACTGTGTGGGAGGGGGGAGGGGAATTTTTTTTTTTTTAATCGACAGCTCTCATTTTTTAGCACAGTGAGAGAAGGGGGGGGGGGGGGGGGGGGATATGAACACACAACTCAGCCAGCCTCTTTTCACCGGATTGTGTCATTGCAAGATTTTTGGGGATGAGCTTTACAACTTTATTTCAAGTGAAAATTGTTGGACATATGTATAACATTACCTTGATTATGGTAGATTTTTAAATTCAAAATCCATGATGTAAAATTTTCTTAAAAACGTTTGTGAAAGTCATCTGAAATTTTTGGATAGGGTCAAAAAAAACTTTTTTCTTGACTTTAAGTATGCATATGTTTCAATTTGTATAGTCAAACTTCATAAAATCCATACCATAGGGTTCTATAGAAATTAAGTACAAGACCCTACAGTTAGATTTCTAAGAAAAAAAAAAAAAATTTTACAAGTTATTCATTTAATGTAGTAGAAATTAAAGGGCAATTTTGAATGGTTTTCAAGGAAAAAAAGCATTGGTCCTTTCAAGATTAACCTTGGAGTGCCACAAATGACAATTTGTGGCATTCATATGACAATCAAATGAAAATTCAAAGCATTTTTTCATCCAATTTTGTATGTTGACCTTTTATGGTGCTTTAAAAAGAATATGCAATTGAATTTGCAGGCTTATTAGTATTTGTCTTCATGTAAATGAGAAGTTAGTAAAAAAATGGATCTCAAAAATATGTTTTTTTTAGTATATTTTGGGAAATTGTTGCTCCTTCCTCTAAATTTGAAATTTCTCCATGAAAATGATATTTTCTGAGATTGAGCCAACTAATGAGATGAAAGTATCTAACTTACTCTAGTTTCAACTCTAATTTTGAAAAAATTCCAAAACTTAAATATTTAATTGCAATTTGAACTTTGTATCTCTAATGTCTACTAAATTTTAATTATAGAATGACACAAAAATTGTATTTACACTATGATGTTTTTCACTATATACATATGGTAAAATTTTAGATTTTTTGAGATAACCTTCTATTTGATATAATTTTTTTTAAACTTTTTCTTCAAGATTTCTCAAAGAAATCAATTTTTTGACAAAAAACTAAAAAAACTGCAAAATAAAAAAGACATGTAATTTTATATCTAAAAAACAAAAATAAAGATAATTTTTATTGTGCATTTGTAGTTGCTAAATAGAAATATACATAGTATTAGAATTAACCTCCAACTATTCTTAGGCCAAGTGTTTTGAGGTTAAGGTAGTATGCTCTAAAAGCGACCATTTAAGGGCTGGTCTACTTTCTTAATATTTTTTTGTGGACAAAAATATTTTTAGATCATTTTTTAGAGAAAGAAAAATAGACGTGGAACCTAACACAAGTGGTTTTGTATTTTTTTCAAGCATTTTTGAATTACTTATAAATTTTCAAAGATTTGGAGCGTAAGCACCTATTTGTGTCCTTAAGTCTTCCAAAATCTGTCAACTTGCAATAGCAAAAAATAAAAATAAAAAAAATAAATCCTCAATTCATTCAATTGCTAAAGTGGTCTATTTAAGGATCACCCCATATCCATTCTCCAGCTAATAGTAGGAGTAATTTGAAGAGGAGGGGCAATTTTATAGCACACTACCTTAAACATGTGGTCATAGGCCAAATGTTGGAATTTAACTTCCAATTATACAGTCATAGGCCAAGTATTATTAAATGGGTTGCTAAATGGGAGTATACATAGTAATGGAATTAACCTCCAACTGGGCGGTCATAAGCCAAGTGTTTCAAGATTAGTTGTGTGTTTATAGGCCAAGTGCTTCAAGGTTAAATGTGTAATATAGGCCAAATATTGGTATGTAACTTCCAATTAATATACGGTAATAGGCTATGTGTTTTAGGATTAATTGTGTAGTCATAGGTCATGTGCAATTTTAAGTCAAATATTTTAGTCTTAGGCCAAGTGTTTTAGGATTAATTTGTAGTCATAGGCCATGTGTAGTCTTAGACTAAATATTTTAGGATTGATTAATTGTGCAATCATAAGTGAAAATTTTGGAATTTAACCTCCAATTGTATAGTCTTAGGCCAAGTATATTAGGGTTGTTTGTGCAATCATAGGCCAAGTGTTCAAATTTAACCTCATAGGCTATGTGTAGTCTTAGGCCAAGTGTTTTAGGATTAATTTGTAGTCATAGGCCATGTGTAGTCTTAGACTAAATATTTTAGGATTGATTAATTGTGCAATCATAAGTGAAAATTTTGGAATTTAACCTCCAATTGTATAGTCTTAGGCCAAGTATATTAGGGTTGTTTGTGCAATCATAAGCCAAGTGTTCAAATTTAACCTCATAGGCTATGTGTAGTCTTAGGCCAAGTGTTTTTACAATTAATTGTGCAATCATAAGTGAGATTTTGGAATTTAACTTCTAATTGTGTAATCATAGGCCAAAAATTTTAGGTGTTTCAAAGTTTAGGGTTAACTATGTAGTCATAGGCTAAGTGTTTTAGGGTTAATCAACCAATTTTAAGTCAAATCCTCTTATCATAAGCCAAGTGTTTTAAGATTTAGAGTTAATTGTACAATCATTGGCCAAATATCTCAAACCTCTAACTATTGTAGGCCAAGAGTTACACCAATTCAAGTCAAACTTCCAATCATAGACCAAGTATTTCAAGGTTTCAAGGTTAATTGCACAATCATAGGCCTCCTATGATTAGAAACCTCGTACTACAAAGTCATGTGTTCAAGGTTAATTGACCGATTTTAGATCATCAATTAGTTTAACTAAAACAACAAACAATGATACAAGTATAGATTCAATAATTGATAATATTCCCTCCACTGTGCCTAAATGAAGATGTAGCCTTTTTTTACATCTGTATAAATAAATACAATTTAACGCCTAATTGTTCAAGGCACTATACTTTGATACTGACAACACTCTGAAGTTGAACAAAATCTTAATAAATTATTTGAGTAATTTCTTGCACAAACACTGTCCATTGCAAATCATGATTTTTTGATGCAAAAGAGATTTCACAAATGAACCTCAAATTAAACAAGATCTTGGGAAAATAATCAAATTCCAGATTCATTTTAAAGAAATTGTAGAGAAGATTGTGAAAATCCATAAATTGATTATGATTATAAGTGTTATGTCCTTTAACCACATACTGTTTCTGACCATAATTTTAGATTTGACATGTTAAAATGCATTGCAAGACTTCAAATCACTTTCAAATTTTTACCCCCTCATGATCAAACATTATAATCCGTCAATTCAAGTGATGTTGTGAATCATGACACAGTGTAGTTCAGAAGAGCAGCCTTCCAAATGATTGCGTGTCCCAAGGACAATCACTGTGTTTCCAGCTACTTCCGAGACCAAAGCATGATTGTCATCTGTCTCGATAAATGCCCACAACTCAAAAACTTTCCAAAGTCATCCTCAAAATGCTAAATGACGAAGGACTGCCAAACAAGAGTCCCTGTACTGTACTGTACTGTACTGTACTGAAATTTCCTCGCACAGAAGTAAAAGCAATCAGCACTAAGAATGGATACAAACGGAGGGAGTAACAGAAACTGGTCTCCTTCCTTCACAACTTCTGATGCTCATAATGGTGCCACAAAAATTGCGAGGGGCCGAGCTAGATGTTCAGCTAACGTACACTTCCTTAATCAGCAATTGGTATTCTAAGAAAGGAATTTTAGAACATCCATCGATATAACATGAACCTTAGTAAACTTTAGCATTTGGTATCCAAACAATGTGTTGTTTCGTGCATTCGAATCCTCAGTCTTTCATTCGCCGAAAACAACATCTACAAAAATTTGATCAGTCTCATAAAATTGGAACCATTTCCAACAGCAAAAGTGACAATTTTGGGGTGTCTCTCTACCTTCGCATTTTCGACTGAACGACTACCAGCCCACGTACTGTTCAGGTCGGTCCTCCAGGTACACACGGAAGCGGTCCCCTTCGTTCTTGGCGTAGAAATAGGCTTTCGCCCCACCCGTGTGATTGACTGCTCTGATTGCAGGTCTCAAGGCAGCCTGTTCTTGAGGGTCGACAGTCACGATAGTAAATGACCGCTCTCGGTCGTAAATCAGGCAATCCTGAAGACCTGCTTGGGCCTTGATAACATAGATTTCGCCTTCCTTGTGATTCGGCATGTGGTTTACTTTCGCTGGTTTCGGGTGGATGTCAAGTGGACAGTCACGGTGATTAATCAAAGTCAGAGTATTACCACCCCAATCCCGCATCGGGTTGATCAGAACAGATGAACCTGATCAACATGCACTCACTCAATGAGCACATCGCAAAAATTGGTGACGACATGCAAGTAAAATTGCAACTTAGTTTTAGGTTATAGCTTCAGTTGATGTAAAGTTCATTGGTACAGCATCTAATGGTCAACTACAACTTAATTAGTTCAATGAGCTCAAGAAAATAGCAATCTCACTTTGAAAGTGGACCAAATGAGTAATGCAAGTTAGGTCAAGTGTACACCTGAAGGTAAAGGATTCTTTTCGTTTGAGGGTCCAGTAGATTCAACGGAATCGCTCTCAGATGCTGGAGTAACAATCCCTTTAATCTCTTGTATGATACGAAGCTCAGAGTCGGAGGGGAGGGGTTTGAGTGGAACAATAAAAGAAGGACGGATGAACTTCTGTCTTGGGTGCCATTCTTTGTCGTGCTCAGATATGACAGATTTGTCAAGAAGACGTTCGTGAGCCTCAAGGACCTGATGAACCACACAAAGAGTCTCAGAAACCAAATTAAAATAAAAGTCTGATGCATTAAACGAAAAAAAGCCCCTCAAAACCTGCGAAAGTCTCGTCCAATAATCTACACATTTGCTGCACTGTGCAGTAGATTCATAACTTAGAAGACTTGAAAGCAATATGGTAGTAGACGACGACTATCCTATAAAAGTTCCTGGAGAAAAGTGTCCTACTAGTGAAGAAGAGACAAGGAGCAAGAAGAAATGCTTGTAAAAGAGCAGAAACAAAATTGTATGTACGCCATAGGTTCTGATACCTGCTTCACGAAATGAATTTGGTGCTCAGTTCCCACAATAGAGCTGAAAGTTGGTTTACTCATGAACTGCTGGACAATCATCGTGCTTTCCATCACATGCACATCTGCCTTAGACGTGCAAATATATTCGACCTGAGATACATCCCATGTAAGGAAAAATTTCAGTTCCAGACTTAGGGAAGCGAATAAGCACAAGGAAACAGAAAGACTGGATTCGTACTGGACCTCTTGCAACCACTGCTACTCTTGAATTTCAAATCACTACCCAGTTCCAACTCTCCTTATACGCATCCCAACAAAACTTTATGGTCACCTCATGCTCACATTAATTGTTACAAGGTGTCAATTGAGACACGGTAACAAAGAACGAAGGCAAAAGCAAAAGACTAAAAAAGCAGGACTGTCGTACCTGCAAAAGAGCCGTTTCAGGATCGCCATTGAGTTTGCGAAGCGCTTTGACGTGCACCAGTACAGCCACTGATTGCTTCTCATCTTGCATGAGCACAACGAGGGAGCCATGTTCCACAGCTTCGGCCACAAACCGAAAGAAGAAGCGACATCCAAGAAAGTCGTCCGAATCCGTCGGGGGTTCATCCAGACAAACATTATGGCCATTCAAAGCCAGGCACGCGATTTCATGCATGCTCAAGGTCTGAAAGTAGTGCTCCATAAGAGGGGATCGGAGGGGAGCTTTCAGCTTGACCTTGCTGAATGCAACGGAGGGCAATGAGGTGAGCTTGAAGTTCTTCGATTTGATTCCCAACTCCGTGTGACGCTCGCCGTAGTGGAGGAACCGAGTGAGCGCCGCCTGGAGATCTCCGTCCGACGTCTTGCTCAGGTTTGGGAAAATCTCTTCCAGACCTAGCTTCTTGATTACGCGTTGAAGACGAGAGAGGGGGACTTGAGGGGTTTTGGGTTTCCCCTTCCCCTTTCCTTTCTTCGCGTTCGGCATCGTGGAACACAGATCTGGAACCCAAATACACCTCCTGTTGTGAGATCTGCAGAACGTTCTCCGTCTGCAAAATCAGTACTCCCGAAAATCCACAGAGCACTGGACCTGAGAATTGAAGAATAGCAACCCCGCTGCCTGTTGTGCGCTCTGCACACGTTGCTCCGCGAAAATCAATACTCCACAAGATCCACAAAGCACTTCATCCTGAGAATTGCAGAATAGCACCTCCTGTTCAAAGATCTGCACACAACAGGCTCTGCAAAATCAATACTCCTCAAATTCTGCAAAACACATGATCTTGAGAATTGAAGAACAGTAAGATATGAAGACCACCAATGCCGTTCTCTCACGTCGTCAGCATCAATCTCATAGGAATGTTTACGTAGCCTGCTGCTGCTGGGTTGCCGCCGGAAAGGCCACCCGCCATCAAGACAACGCCAACGTGTCATGATATTCCTGTTTTTCAATATTAATTCAATTCTCGAATCAATGTTCAGAAAAACATGGCGGCTAGTTCAAAGTTTGGTGTTGGAATTTGGAAAAAAAACGTTTGCAATTTGAAAACATTGGCAAAAAATCCAGTGAATTTTTTTGTAAAATTTTTGTTTAGAATTAAAAAATAGTAAAAATAATGGGACTACATTCTTCAAAAACCAGTTCAATATGAGAATTGAAGGAAATTAACCGATAAAACTATAAAAAAATCCCGAATATTGAATCAAATGAGTGAAAGCTCATTAGTGAGTGAACTAATTTATCACACTATTTTAAAAGCACATTGTTTTAGAATAGATTGAAATATTTATGTATTGCACCAATTTCCTCAAAAAAAAAAGATTTTGAAAGCATTTTAAGAAAAAAATGAGGGGGACTATTGACTTCTTTAGGTCACAAGAAGAAATATCTTTTTGTAATCTTGGGTCTTCAATTGTGGTCTGAAATTAACGCACTTTGGTAGATGTTGTTAACCCCTAATGACTCAAGTGACCATATTTTGGTTGCTATCCCTTTTTTTTAACTGACTATTTATTCAAATTATTATTTTTTCTAATAAAAACTATTTCTAAAAAATAGATTGTATTCTAAATTCAATGGTAATAGTTTCATCAATTTTCAAGTAAAATTTTGTTTTGTGGAATTTTTTGAAGTTAAGTGGTGTAGTGCAATTCATGACTCATGTTTTTGGGTTTAGTTGGAGCATTGACTAAAAAGTTAGCCAACCAATGCGATTATTGTCCACCTCAAAAAAAAGCAGATCTAAGGAACTCAAGGAAAAGACAAGTGTGCCCATTCTTGTTTTTCTTCACAAACACTACTCTCATTTCAATGATCAACATAGATTACAAGCTCTACAGTAATTTTTTATATTAAATTATATTTTAAAAGCTTTTTAATATATGTATTCTTTATTTAAAATATTATTTCTTTATTTCTTTGTATTTGTATTTGTGCCGACAGTCAAACTACCTTATGGAGGCCCTAGATTCTTTCTCATTAGATGTTTTGGTGGGCCTTTAGAAGATTGCAAGTTCCCAAATAGTTCTTGAATTGTGGGGAACATGGAAACCAAGCCACATTAACAGTCTGACATAGTCAAGAGATTGTCACGTCAAAAAATAATATTGAATTAAAAATATTATTATTATTATTATTATTATTTTAGAACCTTTTTATTGAATTTTTTTTGAATTTTTGTAAGATTTAATAATTTGACTACGTTGCGATGGTTCATAACTTGGGTAACAGATCCAAAATTGTATCTTAGAAGCCCGAAAAAACATCTAATGAATGAAGTGGAAAAAACAAATAGGTCTTTTTACATGATGCAAGACCGCCAATTATCTTTGTGTAGAAAGTAAGGGGGTACATGTTCATAGTCATATTCTTATAAGCAATGTTTATTCAAATTACTTGCATTAGAAAAGTTATTTCCATTAATATATATATATAAGTGCACGTACTTTGTGTATTGTTAAAAGAAATGTACGAGATTGCAATAATTGATTGATAGAATTGAATATTGTAACTTCCTAACAGCTTGGGCAATTTTTTACCTAGTAATTAATTAAAATGCAAAAGATAGTTAGATAGCTCAAAAATTAATATATTAATTTTGTTAACCACTATATCGGGTAGCATGTGTGGGATAATTTGTAACAGTGGATAGTGGGTATTGGATAGTATGACTTTGATAATTGTAATTCTATGGCATATAGTTGGATGTTTGCAATTAAAGTATTGCTAGTGAGAGATGTTGTACCATGATGTATACAAAATATTTGTAGGGCCTAGGTTTCTTTAAAAAAGTTTTCTTTTGATGTGTTGGTTGCATGGTTTGGGTGTATGAGATAAAGTTGGTGTCAAAGTAGGCTAGGACATGTGTGTTATGAAATTCTGTTTTAGGAGGCCAAGTGTTGTCATATATATTATTATGATAACGGTGGTAAATTAGCAGTTGTATGTCAATGCTAATTAGACCCAATGTAAATTTTGGCTTATATCTTCTTAGATGGGGTTGTGGGATATTGAGCAAATTGGTTACTTTGGCATTGGTGAAAATAAACAAAGCCTATAGAAGTGAAGATTTTGTCTCAATTGTGGAGGGAATGGAATATATGGAATTGAGTAGGGCAAGTGAAAGACGAGGAAAAATGGAAGTGTGTTATTTGATGGAGACAATATTGATGATGGAACAAAGGGTTATCTTTTGCCTTTTTGTATTTGTATCTTTGGCATACCAAAATTAATTCAATTTCAAATGTTTGTGTATGTGATTTTGGTGGTATATATTGTTATGTGTGGCGTGTATATTGGATCCATAACCATGAAAGTTTAAGGTAGTAGAAGAAAATTATTGAGGCCTCCAAAAGACCGTGAGTTTTTGGACTATAGGGAATATGAAAATAACGCCAAATTAACATTCTAATGTGTTCAAGAGATTGCTACATTAAATAATCACATTTAATTAAAATTTTAAAAATTAATTAATTATTATTTTTTCAATTTTAATTAAAATTTTAAAAAATAGTTTTTTAATTATATAATAATTTGTTGGCGTTGTAGTGGTTCACATCGAGGGAAACACATAGTGGTCTAAATAGTCTTTTTAGAGGTCTCAAATCTCTCCTAAAAACAACCCTTTTCCAATCACTTAAGAAATTTAGCATGTCTATTGCGAGATCTATTATTAAAAAAAAATCCTTATTTAAAAAAATGAATTTAAGAAGGATTTTATTTTTATTTTTTTCTATTAAAAATATTTATCATGAAGTTTTTTAGAGAAAATTTTGTTCAACCTATTTTTGGTTATATAAGTCACTTCATTTATAACCACAAGTTGATTACAAATCAACAATGCTTCAATGTAACTAATAATTGTAACTTCCATTGTACATCTTGTGATCATTATATAGTATGCTTTCAATATACACCTCCCCAACATTTGTATTGCTCCTGCTCTATATGAGTTGTCACCTAAACTACAACTGATTGGAAACATAGCAATGTAATTTACAAAAATAGGTGAATGGTCAAAAAGAGGTCGACTACTATAGTTTTGGTAATAGAGATTGGGAATTGGTCTAACTTATTATGTATGTGACCTTTGATTTTTTTATATGGATTGTTGGATAGGTTATGGAGATGTCTTTATCCAGGTTATATTCATTTGGCAAGATTTGTATGAGGAGCTAGGAGGATCAATGGTGCTTGGATGTAGCAAGTGTTTGGAGGTGAGGGTTGCGGGTTGTGGAAGTCATTTGAAATTGAAGCAATATATGATTGTTTTGTTGTTGTCTATAATACTAACTGATGCAATAGATGCAAGTTGTAATTTGTAATTGTGTGATTAGTCATAGATAACAATTGTATTCAGTAGATCTCTCGGGGAGGTCACTTAGAGTGTCCATTTGAAACCACGTGCGATCAAAACTTTGGACCCCCTATTTACTTTTTGAATTTTAAATAAAACAAAATTAAAAAAATATGAATAGATTTTCCTACTTTGAAAGTTTATGTTTTGAATTATTGATGTTTTTATTTGTTAATGATAATTAGTTACAAATTTTTGAAGTAAAAAGATACACTGTAGAACTGAAAAATAACTTTCACACCCCTATATTATATAAGAAAAAATTGTATAAAAAATAAACAAAAAATTCTGAAAAATAACTCTCTACTGAAAGTTCATTTTGAGTTGAATATTGATTCAATGGTCATCTAAATGTGTTCTCTATAATTATTTGAATTGAAAAACATGCCATTTTAGCCCATTTTCAACCTCTTCTAGAAATCATTTCATATTTTATTTGAGTTGGAAAAATTGGCAATAGAAACCTATAGTCATTATTAAACAATGCTCAAAATTTTAGGTTGAAATTATAGTTTATTAGAAACCACTTGTTCGCACGTGGTTTGTTGTAGTAGAGCTAAGTGACCTCCTCGAGAGAGGTAGATCTATTTGGAATGGGTTGAGTTATTGAATTGTTGTCATTTCCATTTATATTTTTGAAGTATTTTACAATGTGGAATTGGTTAGTAATTGTATTGAATTTATGATCAATGATAGAGTGCGTTGGATGATTAGTCTAATCTTTGTAAAATTGGTTTATTTATTTGGGAGTTGAAAGAATTAAGAGTCAACGAAAGAATGTTGTTAGTATTGATGGATAGGGTTGGAGGAGTGTTGGTGATAAATTATAGTTGGAGGGTGAATTTAGCTTTGTGATGGGTACAAAAATGTAAGCATACCTTAGTGTGACATGGCCTTTGTCTTTCCAATGACTAAAAGATTAATGTTTTTATCCAAAGTAGTTCATTTACATTTATATGGATTAAAGACGGTTTTGGGTTTGTAATAATGTGATTATCTCAACAATTGTCATATATTCATAGTGAACAAAATATCATGTTCTTTCAAATTTAAGAAGATTATGGAAGTGGAGATGGTTTAATTACTATAATTTTGTTTAATATGCATATATGGAAGTGGATTTGTGTATAACATGTTTTAATTGTTTTGTTAATGGTTCAAGGTAGTGGTTCATCTATTTTTTTGCTTTCGATGAGTGACCAAACTCGTTTGAATATTAGCCACCAATTCAAAATCCTTCCAACACTAGCCCTTTATTAGTGAAGTTTTCAACCCTATTTGTACTCAATTTCTACAAATTTCACTACTTGCTTTTTAACCTTTATAAAAATCTGATTTTGACATTAATTAATTAAAAAATTAAAATGAGGTCATATTGCTAAATTCATTTGAATATTGGCCACCAATTCAAAAACCTTCCAACATTGACCTTTTATTAGTGAAGTTTTCGGCATAGTTCTTACTCATTTTCTACAAATTTCACTACTTGTTTTTTTAACTATAAAAATTAAATATTGACATCAGTCAATTAATAAAAAAACAAATATTAGGTCATACTACAATATCAAGCACATGGTGTTGTTCCAAAGAATATGTATTTAAAGCAGGTGGCTCAAAAAGCGACCATCTTCTTCAAACAACCTTGTAGGGAGCTTTGAAATGGAGAGTGAATGGTTAAAAAATGGGCTGCCAACAATATGAGAGCATAATTAAAGGTTGTCAATGGATGGAATAAGAGCCAGGGAGGGTCCATTTCAAAGCCAAAATGTGTCTACTTAATTTTGATTGCTCAATTGCCTTCTTACAAATGTTAAAAGAATGTAGGGTCTGTTTAAGTTTAACCCCTAAAACCCCGAGGGTGTTTCCTGCCAAAAACCACTCAAAACTACCACTTCTGTCGTATTCACTTAAGGAAACCAAATTTTTTGGTTTTTTGGTAATTTAATTGTAGGATCTTGTACTTAACTTGTCTGAGATCATGTAGTAAAAATTTCATCAAATTTGACTGTACGGATTGGAAGATATTAGCATTCAAAGTTGAACAAAAAGTTTTTTTTCAAGAAGATGCTTAAATTGCCCGAAAAACTAAGATTGTCCATTACTTTCTCATCCCTAGTCCAAATAGAATGAATCAAAGCTTCATGTATAGATAAGAACATAATCTTTTAGGGAAAAAATTCAAAAAAAATTATTTTGACTTTTTGTGATTTTTTTTGGGCTGCCCGCCAATCTCCATTTCTTGCTCATTGTGCCATAACTTTTTCATCTGGCATCCAATTGAAACAAAATTTATATATCCACAAAGCTCTTGCAAAGCTACACAACCTCAAAAAATCTCAAAAAAATTCACTTTAAATTGAGACAATAGGAACCTACCTGGACCCAAATTGTCCCCCGAGGGGACAAGCGGGGTTTTAGGGGTTAATAAGGTGTGCATCTAGGAACCTTGTGTATTGTTCTTTGAATGCTGCAGTGTTTATTTATGGTCAAGCCATGTCTTTTTTCAAACTGCACTTTGCAAGGCCTAGGATCTAAAATAGGTGCCTATGGCATAATTCTTTGAAAATTCATAAGTAATTCATAAATGATAACCAAAAAAACCCCACTTGTGTTAGATTCCGCATCAATTTTTGGGGGCTGACGTCGGCGATGACATTCCTCATCCATTTGTCCTCCACCTTCACCTTCATCCGTGAACTCTCTCAGAGTTGCCGGGCAACACTTGAAGCTCCACTCGATTCAGTTGGGTCTCTTACCGAACTCGCAACTCGAATCAATATGTCATGTAGAAATCACCACCAAATTAACTCAATTCTGCGTTTTGAAATTGAGAAGGAGGTTAAAGGGCTCCCATTCACGTCTGCTGCTTTTCAAAATTGAATTCGATAAAACCTTCTTGCGGAGGGTTTGGGATTTTGCTGCGCTTTGGAGGTCAGTGGAAATTTGGTTTTGGTTGCTTTGCAGACCGAAAGGTCATGTCTCTGTTTTCTGCTTTCCATCATCAATGAATTGGTTTCGTTATGGTGCACTTCGGCGAAGCCCAGGGTTTAACCAGAGTCTTAGGGTTTTAGGGTTTTGAATTCGATTCAACCTTCTTGCGTAGGGTTTGGAATTTTGTACCGGTTTGAAGATGAGTAGAACTTTTCTCTGCGTGATTTAGATGGAAAGCTCATGTGCTGTCTGCATTCCGTGAATGAATAGGTTTTCTTTATCGTGAGTTTAGGGTTTAACTAGGGTTTAGGGTTTTCAGGACTTGAGAGAACCGAGCGCAACAATGGGGCGTGTGGCGGATGACGATGTCGGTATGGGGGAGTCCGACGAGGAAGCGCAGCATCTGAATGCGTATAGTTCTGGAGATGACGGCGACTCGGAATTCGACGACGCTATTCCTTTGTGAGTTTCTTGTCGGGTTTTTTTCTTGATAAGGAGCTTCTGGTTACGGCTTTGATTGGTTGCGCACTAGCGACACAATATTTGAGATTATTTCTGTAGTGAGCGGTGTGATTTGTTTTTGAGGGCGGTATCCAGTGTTACCAGAATTAGACTTATTTTGTTTCATTCTGCAATTTCTAGTTTAGTTTCAATTTAACCGTTTTTCAATCTTTGTATGTGAACTTACAGCTTAAGAACATAGCCTCTAAAAACAGAATCGCAAATTAATCAAAAATCAATAATTCGAAAATGGAGTAACTGAATATTTCTTCTTCTGGCAACCTTGAAGGGATCGTGGTTAGGGTTTATTCACACACTTGAGTCACGGACAGAGAATTCAATTTACACAGAGCCTCTTGTTGTCTGAGTGTCAGTTTTCAAACTAATCACTTCAAATAAACCTGTGTGCTGATATCTTTGTTTTTTGCTTTTCGTTTGTGTGTATTAGAAATGAGGATGGGCGACTTCGAATGCGGTCCGACATTAATATGGAAGGGCCTGCCTACGTTGGAAAGAAGAGCAGCCGATCTGCTGTCTTTGAAAGCACTGATGAGAAGAAGCTGGAGATGAAGGAAGTTGCCGTTACCGATGACGACGACGAGGACGACGACGACGACGACCTCCATTTGGTATCATGCATGAGCTCTTCTGCTTGTCCATTGCGTTTGAATTGTGGTCAAATCATTGGTAGCACGAACGTTAGAGGAAGTTTCTGAATTATCTCGTGGTAGATTGAATGTTGGTGTTGGCATGTGCATTGTGAAGTTAGGGAATGTAGACAACGATCTGGATCGGGAATACGAGGAGCTTTGCAAGCAAGAAGAGTAAGATCCCCACCTAGCGGTTTTCATTTCATGCCTAACTTACTAGAGAAATTGAAGTCCTAGTCTTTGCCTAATACAAGGGCCTTGTCTTCATGAGGACGACTCTTTTTCCGCGTAGTTGTGATTTTGATTGTTTTTGAAGTGCTTCGAGAAAGAGTTTAAAATCGAATATCACTCTCTTGTTCGATCTGGCTAGCTTGGGGTGTATGCTCTACTAAAAAACTACATTGTCTGAAGGAGTCTGAAGTAGGTAGAGGTTTTTTATTGATGGTCACTAACATAGTGCGGCCGTTATTGGTGTGATTGGGAAAACAGAGAGCTGGTCAACAAACTGAAACGAAAACGTACGGATGATCAGGGAAAAGGTGACTCTGTGCGCCATCAGAAGGTGAGGGCTTTTCTACTGGCAGTTTTTTCTCCCTTAAATTGGCCATGTCCATGTTTTTAAGCATACGTGTATAGTAGTGCTGGAATGATTTTTTTCTGTGCCTTGTAGTCGTTCATTTGATTTCTGTGGGGATATGGGCTGTAGGTTTTGTGGGACAGAGCCTTGGAGATGCGAATTTCCATGCAGAAGTTGGTAGCAGGGGCCAATCAACTGCCAGAGGTATTTTACTATGCATTTATCAGTTCATATGGGGCAACGTGAATTGCCAGTACTTAAATTCATTATCTAGGTTTGATAACCACCTTCATCGGATAAGGGAGGTTTTGCAATGCTTGCAGGCCACCTAATGTTGACACACACTCGCGTTAAGGCGCTCACACTGGACATTGTATGCAGATGCAAGCCAAACATGCTCTTCTCGAAAGTGATAATCAATCTGAGAAGGCATATGATTCTTTAACCAAGTCCGCTGTAGCTGCTCTTAATTGCTTTCTGGAATTGAAAGAAGTAAGTATCCTTGCCCAGGAATCATTAATCTGCTTGAATATCATTGAACGCGCTTCTTTTTGTTTATCCTCACTTGTATGACTGTAGGCGACAATGCGGGACCTTATTTTACCGAGATCTTCCCGGAGTACTACACTTCTTTCATTGCTCTTTTCAATGTTGCGCTGTTGAACTTGTGATAGGTGCTCGTTGAACAAAATAGCGCAATTGCAGAGTCTGCTGCTGCAAATGGGAATGGTATGTGTGGTCAATCACTTCTTATTCTTGTTAGGCTTGTGCTGATAACAAAGTGAATGTATGCATGGATGTCATTGTTGCTGTCTATTTGAACCAATTTTAATTTGATTGATGATGCATGTATTGTGAATCAGCTGAAAAGCCTGGAAAGAAAAGAGAGACCGAAGCAAAAGGAGAGACACAGGATGATTCGTTTGATTCTCTTTGGAATCGCATGGATGCCATACATTCAAGGTAATTATTTATGTTTAGTTCTTGCTTCTCCTGGTTGGTTTGTATGCTAACATTGGAGGTTTATTTCTGTGCCTTCTTCGCAATGTGTTTCTTATACTTAAGTACTTCTGGCAAGTGTGATAATTTTTTAGCGAGCCCTTTTGTAAGTTCAGGTGCTTCTGTTGTTCCATCTTATCTGATCTCGTGTGGCGTGTGAACAGAACAACTCCTTATCGGAATTCTTCAGTGGATAGATGGCAACGGAAGACTCAATTGGCAACAGGTGCAGCTGCTGTGAAGGGTAGATTTCAAGCTTTTAACCAGGTAAATCTCAGTGACTGCAGCTTTAATATTGATGGCGTTGGCTGTCGTGAAGTACTTTACCAACTAACAATTCCTCTTTTGTGTTTATCCAGAGCATATCTCAGCAGCTTGCTTTAGCCTTGAGAAACCCTACTCAACTGATTGCAAGCATTCGTTCAAGCAAGTCAAAGGATCAGGTACAAACTCTCACAAGTTTGCCACCATCCTTACCTGTCTTTAGTCTGTGTTATATTCATTGGCAATGAATTTAAAAAAGTTGTGCTTTGAGGTTTTACCGAAGGCATAGCTCTGTAAGTAGTAGAAGTCTATTCCGTTAATATTGAACTTCTGGATTACATGTCTTAGAGGGTATTGTTTCCATAACTTCTCACTGTCTTGGCAGGCAACTCCTGTTTTGGTGGATGATAGTGGTGCTTCCGAGCTTGCATCTGATGTCCCTAATGAAGAGGTAGGTCATACACTTGAAGAAGCAATCAATCCATATTCAAATGTGACCGTTGTGTAGCTCACAAATCCAGATTCATATGATTGCCATCGTTGTTCCTCCACTGCTCTCCTACTCATGTATGCCGTATTTTGGGAGGAACACTAACTCTTCTTCCTGGGTTTTTGTAGGCAAGTACCTCTAATCTTGAGATGATTGATGATTCTGAATTCTATCAACAGCTACTAGTTGAATTCTTGGAGACCTCTAATCCAGGTGGACTTGGTAAGCTTATTTTAACATCTGCAGTCTTTCTTGTTGTTAGAGTATGTTCTCAGCCCAATATCTGTTGTGACTGAGATATATATTTCCTGCATGTTCATGAAACACGCATTCTGAGTTCCAGCTAGCATGAGAGTTGAAATTTGTGAAATCTCGTGTAGAGCTGTCAATCTATTCAATGAAGTTTCGGTATGGTGTGTCACTTAGGTGGCGATTTGAAGCATTAGTTCTATGTAAATAGAGAATCAGTGGAGTAATTTATCGATCGTATCTTGTTCTCTACGTGTAGGAGGGATCCAGCGAAGGCAACATACAAAGAAAAGGAAGGTTGTGGATCGTCGTGCATCTAAAGGAAGGAAGATCCGGTAATATGTCAATTCTCTACACTGTTATCTAATTTTTGCTAACCTCCTACTATTATTTGGGTATTTTTTTGGTAGCTTGAGCCTTTATTGCACCTCTGAGTAGGTGGAGGATTGAAAAAACTAGAAGATCCATTACTGGTGTAATAATGCTTTGTTTGAAGACCGTCTCTTTCCATGTTTCCATTGTGTGAAGCATCGCAATTTAATCGCAATTTAAGCAGCTGCCAAGTGACCATGGAATTATTTCACTTAAATAGCCTATGCCTCAAGTGTCTGCTGGTGAGTCTTATTGCTGTTTATATGTGGATGATATAGGTCCGTCATTTGATGATTCTTTTTGCCTATATATATGCAGGTACAATGTTCTTGAGCCTTTGGTGAATTTTATGGCTCCTGAACCCATGGAACTGCCCCCAATGACATCTAAACTCTTCTCCAACTTATTTGGGCAGCGTGCAACTCCTGTTTCATGATTTAATGAGGAAAGGATTCCTACTTATGATTGTGGGCAGGTCTTACTTGCCCGGCCAAGATTGCAGTTTTAGTTGTTCGATTGCAGGTAGCCTGCATTGAGTTAGCTTTGTAGACGGCCTGCTTAGATAATTTTCAGCCCATTTGTTGACCCTTAACGTCGTCGTCGTCCATTTTCGACGTCCATTTTCTGGACGATGAACAGAGGCGCTGTTTCGTCCAACCAACTTTTCATTCATCCAATGTAACACCAATGAATCTTGAAAAGACAATCTTCCTTAATGACCAATTTCATGAAATTCCAGTAAATGATATTTTTTACAAAGATATAACCAAAAATGTGCAAAATTTCAAAAAAGGATTGAGACGTTAAGGGGTTAAACCATTATGCTTAGAGTGCTGGAACATTCCAAACTTGCATTAGTCACAACCTTGATTAGAATGCACTCAAGAGCCGCTCAATGTTATTGCATCTTGTGCACATTGTGCATATTTTAGAGAATGTCAATCAATGACTTGAATGTCAGAACACTGATGTGACTTGTAGACTCAACCCTCTGTAATTGCACACTCTGTAGTTACAAATCCCTTGCATTCCCGAGAATCTTGCCCATCATTCCCGAGAATCTTGCCCATCTGATTGGACAACTTTCATGCCAGGGCGTGGAACACACTGTAGGCAGTGCGAAGTCGTTCATACGCGCTGATATACAGTAGTCATCACACTTCAGTCTGTCACGTTATAATAAGCCAAAATTTGTATTTGATCTCATGAATCCAAACATATGAACACATATTTCCCGTGACCGTTCTGGTCCTCTTCAAATCTCCCGTACCTACAAACTCTTGTAACTCTACCTAATCAAAATTTGTTGAGCCGACGTTTCTACTTCTGCTACTAGGAGGGCTTGACAGAGTTCGTGAAGTAAGCCCCATAACTATCATATGTTTCTGAATGCGACCCCATGGGATTTTGAGTCCCAAAATCTCGTACTGAGTGTGTCCTAAATTGACTCCATTTATAGTAGGATATATCTTCCAAAACCCCTCCCATGAATGACATCCATTATATGAGCACAAGTCTTAGACACCCCAGTTCGTGAATTCTAATAGCCTCTCCTACGAATTAAATTCAGACCTCGGAGCAGAAGCCTTGAACTGTGACTCCCCCTACCTGCTATGAAGGACTAGTTTCTACATTTTGTGACGAAACCGGCCTGACATGCGCAGACTTATAAGTGTACCCCTGCGCACACCACACAAAAAGCAGTGTATTGACCAAACTCAGAATGGCCAGAAGCCAGTAGAAGTAATCCATGTGACTGCGGTTGAGGTTGTTCCCAATCCACCCGCCGTTGGAATCGTACGTGATTTCCGTCACAATCGACACCAAGAGACTACTCACAAAGCTGCCCACCGCCACGGTACTGAGGTACAAAGCATTGCCCAAGCTGCGCATGGAATCCGGCGCCTGGTCCAGGAAAAACTCCATCTGGCCAACACTGATGAACACTTCACAAATGCCTGTCAACACGTACTGCGGCAGCAACCAGAAGATCGACATGGACACTTGGCCGGAGTCCAAAACGCCATCCTCATTCGCAACTTGCAAACGCCGCATCTCCACCCCTGCAGCCACTGCAATGGACAAGCTGGAGAGGATCTGCCCCACCCCTATGCGTTGCAGTAACGTCAACCCTCTGACATCCCCTGTGATACCGCGCACAAAGGGCACGAAATACTTGTCATACAGAGGCAGGAAAATGCAAATGGTGGCCGTGATGAAGAGCGGCATGGACGCGGCAGGAATCTCGAAGTTGGGGCCCATGTGACGGTCCATGGTGGTGCCTTGGTTCAGGAACAAGGTGCCCACTTGCGCAAACACGGCCGAGAACATGAGATTGGTCCACCAGATGGGCAGCATTCGCACCAGGAGCTTCACTTCCTCCACTTGCGTCACGGTGCAAAGCTCCCATGGGCTCGGACTGCTGCTGCTTCCTTCCCCTTTGCTCATGCTTTCTGGCTCGGCAGGTCGCACAGCTGCCTTGTCGAGGAACCTGTGACATAGGTAAAGTATTAAAATCAAAATCTGCATTCGCAACGAAAATTGGGTTCTGTGACAGGCATTCATAAGTACCACTTGAGAAGCAAGAGGATTTTTAGACAGGTTCAGGAATTTTTTACCATCATACAAGAACTCTTCGTTCTGATATGGTTTCATTTCAAGAATAAGAAAGGGTTCTGCAAAGCATCATATCCAACTGCAAGGGTACAATCGATGGAAAAGAGATATGACTCGGGTTTACTGTTCCGTTACTCCAGAGCTCGGATATATGGAAACACTACAACATTGAAGTCGACACTGGCAGTGAAGGTTACTACACTCAAACTTCTTTATTGTGCTCTCCTCTAAAATGACGTTCTAGAATATCCAGCACACATGCCACACCATCATTCACATGACCTTAGCGCAATTTCACACGCTCAAACTTTGTCGGGATCCCAGGTGAAGAGATTAAAGAAGTTGGAGTGCAATTGTGACATAGGCATGGGGTTGTCAGAAAATCATCATATCCTAGCAATCAACTGCAAAGAACAAAACAAGGATGGAAAAAGAGACATGACGAAGCTTTGCAGTTGATCATTACCTAGAATGCATGGAAGAGTAGTACTGTTGACACATGCGCAGACACTGAGAGAAGGTAGTGAGCGTTGATTGATGGGGATCAAGCCGACGATGATGACGCTCTTGAAGATTCAAACTGAAAGCAATCCACCACCCAAAAAGAATGAGTTCAGAAAGGACCATGACAAAGTACACCAACCAAAGACTTACTGCAAGCTGGAGGTATGGGGAAGTCTCCTCCAGAAAGCAGAGGAGGCCTCCTTCTCCTCCACTTCATACAACAAACCAGAGTTCGAAGGGACGGCAGTGTTCCATTTCCTCACCGCTGAACACACCACTTGCGCCACGCGCGTTAAGGGGCTCCCCGAAGGAATCTGGTGTCGGTATATGGGTGTCCCCAGCAAGTACGCCAAGGTAGCTAACCCGGTGATGGCCGTGGGCACGCCATAGCCCCATGCCCACCCCACATTGTCTTGCACGTACACCAGAATGCTCACCGACAGCATGGTGCCGAAGCTGATGCTCACGAACCACCAGTTGGGGAACGACATCTTGCGCCGCGCCTCCTGCGCGTCGTTGTGGTCGAACTGGTCGCCCGCGAACGCCGTGACGCAAGACTTGATCCCGCCCGCGCCCAACGCCATCAGGTAGAGCGAGAAGTAGAAGAAGCAGATCTGCATAGTGGAGGCTTTTTGGCAGGGAGAGAGGAGCGTGGTGTCGCAGACGGGAGGTTTTAGCGACGGGAGCGACACTGACATAGTCACACAGACCAGCGACTGCAATGCAAACCAAGTCACGAACTAGGGTTAGGGTTTCATAGGAGTCGCTGAAATCAACGCCCGCTTCGGGCAAACCTTGCCTTGTGGTGCATTTGCATTCTTCATCGATGTGGAAATTGTCCCTCACCTGGCTAATGATTTTAACGTTGGAACTGAACTTCCTGTTTTGTAATGGGATACTCATCTTACATGCTACCAACGATGGCGACGCTGCTGCCCTTGAACTAAAAAAATTGAGAGAGGATAGGGTTTCAAAGTATCCACTACTATTGCTCCCTCCTACTGATCTTCCCATCCCAACTGTGCGAGCACTCTAAACCCACGCTGAAGGATTCGCGACGTACCAAGAAATAGCAGCACGAGAATCCCGTGATGGTCCAGTACCGTCCTAGGAACGCATCCGCCACGAATGCGCCCAGCAGCGGCGTCATGAACGTGGTACCGCCCCAGTTGTTCACATTCTTCGCCGAAGTTGACACATCTTCATGCAGCACCGTGGTGAGGTAGATGACCAGGTTGGAGGAGATGGCGTAAAAGGCCACTCTCTCGCACACTTCGCAGCCGAAGATGAGGCAACACGCTCGCCAGTTGCCAGATTGCGACTTCACGCACAGGGTGCCGCGAATGTCCACCGCTCCGTCACTCACTCTAGCCAAGTCCTCAGCCTTGACCGTCCTCTCGTAATTGCCCTTTGTTCTTTGTGAGGACGGCTCGAGAATCGAAGCATTTGAGTCCTCCAGGAGCATCTCCCTGCCAGGTTACAAAAAATCCCATGATGCATGATCGAAACAGAGCTTCTCATAACTGCTCTTAAACCCTAATTAAAACGAAGAGTTCAATCGATCATATTGCGAAAGTTGTGATCCAGATGGAGCAAATCTTATATCGCCAGAATCAGCAAAGAACATTGCATGTGTTGGTCAAAGAATGAACAAAATTCGACGAAAAGAAATTCCTTACATGACCTACTCAAAACTGCTCAACCTCATAAACGTGAGACCTAATTTCGACTTCTTGATCGACTGAACTGAAGTTGCATACAACTGAACTGAATTTCTGATCCCGAAGTGGAGTTGTGGTTGTTGCGCTTACAATTTTAGGTCTTGCACTGGCTCGGGCATCATTGCTGAACTTCTGGGAGCTGTCTGCCGGGTGGCAGACAGTTCAAGTTATCACTTCCTTCGTAATTTTCTTCTTCTGCAAGAGGTTTGGTGTCGGTCACAAAATTCGAGAGCAGCTAGGTCGTGCACAGACACCAAAGAATTGATACCATCACCAGCAAGAGCATTGTCCGATTGCCACAAGGGGCGGCACTGCTTGCGGCTTACATTCCGAATCCTGAACACGACATATCACCAGTGCATTCTCAGATCAAATTGTCTCGATTAAATCAACTTCCAAATCATATTAACTGCAATCCTTACAACGACACACTCAGCCTAAATATCGAGATTGCGCATACATCTCTTGGTCCGCAATTGAAGACCGATCGACACTGTCAAGAAACCTTGCGGTCACTCTGTTTCATGAACACTGCGGAGAATAAAACAATCGACATTTCTACAGTGAAGCGGTGGTGCAAGTGCAGGGATGTTGCCAGGCTGCGTTATTACTCACAGTGTCGATCGATCTCCGAGTTCGCTTGGAGAATTGATGCCAGTGGCCATGGGACAGAGATTGAAATTGAAGATTTGCAACTGATAGCTCACTCGGAGAACGGAGAATGCGCGCGACGCTTGCCCATCCGGATGCTCCCATGGACCTTTCCCTTGAAGACTTTTTAACAAATCGAGGCGTTTAACGAAAGACACAAACAGGCACACCCTTTCATTCTCATACAGTTTTCTTCAATCTGATGCATCAGTCTCTTCACCGCTTAGAAATCAGGAGAGTAAGTTAGACGCAAAACAGGTTCAACTTCCATCTATCCTGAAAACTTTAGGGTTTAGCCGGGGCTAAAATCCCGTGTAATTTCATGGATCCAAATTTCGTGTTGGACAGGGCTAAAGTTTCCACCTTTCATCTTCATACTTTGTTTCCCTGGGCTTTGAAAATAAAAATATTTTATGTTGAAGAATTGGATTCAAAGTCTAGGAAATATATTTAAACATAAAAAACTTAAATCTTCACTCCTTAAGTAAATAGGAAGTAGAAATATTGAACAAGAAACTAAATCATTAATAGCTCTAAGATGGAACTAGTACATATTAACCCATAAAAGGACCAAACAACATTTTTTGGTAAATTAGGAATTTTGAGCAACTCACTAAAAAGGTTAATAAAGGAGGCAATGGTGGAACCAACAATGGGGCCAATGGAGGAGCTAGACGTAGAGGATTTTTGTAGGCCCTTCACACGAGAAGTTGTACAAACGCATCCATGAAAAAAACCTTCCAAATTATAACATGATTTTGACCCTCCTTCCTTACACAATTGCGTACAAAATAAATTATATACGACAAGATGTTTAAAACATAAGTATCCTATTCAACATAAGTATTATATAGATAATTATTAAAAAAACATGCATGGATTAATGAAGGTTAATCAATTAGGCACCTCCTTGAGGATGCATTCACTTTAGAAGATCCTTTGTTTCAAGATGCTACAAAGAAAATAATAAGTGAGGAGAAGGATAATTTGATGGATATTAAATTTGGCAAGATTAATAGAGTGCATGGAGGGAGACTGTTGTTTACAAAAAAATTAAAAAAGATCTTAAATGTAGAAGATGGATACAGAGAAAGGTTGAAAGGGCTAGAAACAATCATTGTGATTTGCGATCACTAGTATTATTGTTTCCTCCAAAAGTAGACACTCATTGTTAAATGGTGCAATTTGGCCCCATGGGGCCAAAAAAAAGAAGTAAGTTATTAAGGTTGATTTTCAAAATCTTTGTTCAAGTCAACATTCACAATAAAATTCCATTTCAAATGTTAAGGTAAAAAAACGAAAAGAGTCAACAATCACCACTAGACGAGGATTAGGTTTGAAAAAATAAATTAGGTAACATTTGTCCAAAAGTGCCACATGTCATCTTGAGATTGGTGTGTGGTGATCTCTACCTCTAAACATCTGACATGAAGGTCTAATTTGGGCCCTTGAAATCTTGTTGAATCTACCTCTCACATATGGTATTCATCCGGCTTGGGAAGATTGACCATGTACTGTCCCATGTTTTATCCCTACAAAAAATATTAGAATTTTTTATTTGTTGCCTATGATAAAGTTTGTAAATTTTGAATTCATATTTGCAATCAAAGGCCCCAAGTTATCTTGAAGACATAAAAAAATTTAAAATTTAAAATGCGTAAAATAGGGGGAAATTTTTACATTTACCCTTTGGTGGGGCAATACATGAGTGGGGCAATACATGAGTGGGGCAATCCCCCGTGGCCGTATTCATGGAATGGCGAGCTAGAACAGGCGAAACAGTAAATGAAAAAAACAAAACTGCTGCCCTGATGGATGAATGAGATCTTGCCCTATCTGAGTGGATGAATGAGATCTTTCCGGCCGTGGCCAGCTGGCCAGCCCTCAAATTTGGGGTGGGGAGTGACATAGTCCCGGCCCTGCAAAGCCCCAGTGCAACAAACTGAATTGCCGAATCTCTCGTTTAATTGGCAGCTGCCGACATCGACACTTGTTTTCCCCTCCGGCCTCCGTCGTCTTCAAGCTTTTCCGAGTCACCCTCCCGATTTCAAGGAGCTTTTCATGCTTGCAATCGGAGAGACGGACACGGCAGGCAGGAGGGATTTAACCTTGGATGACATGCACAAGAATCCATAGCAATTCGGAGCAAGTGCTGGCAATTTCCGGAAGTTTTTAGCAATTCGGAGCAAGCTGTAGCAATTTCCGGTAGTTTGTAGCAATTCGGAGCAAGCTATAGCAATTTCCGGCAGTTTGTAGCAATTGGAGCTGTTTGCGGCCATGGGGAATTCGACGGATTTGTTCGAGGATTTGAGAGAACGAGAAGCGGTCAAAGCGAAAGCACCCGTGGAAGCACCTGAGCCCGAACCCGAGCCACCTTCTGCTCCACCCGCTCCGGATTTGGAAGCGCCCTTGTTGGAGGAGCACAACCAAGGCATTCAGGAACAGGAGCCTCAACCTCCGCCGGTTTTAGAGCAAGCTCCACTTCCGGAACGGGACCCGTTGCTGTACGTGTGCCGAGTGCTCAGCATCGTCACGGTTTTGGGAGCTTTGTTGTGTCTGCTCGTGAACGCCATTTCGCTCTTTCGATCCTTCGATTACCGTGGCTTCGACTACGGCGTCAGTGTAAGATGCCAGCCTGCCTGCCTTCACCTGCCTTTGCCTGCCTTTGCCTGCCTTTCATTGAGTTTCAGATTAGGGTTGTGAATTTTCTCTTGGATTTTGAGGTTGCATGGGGATTTTTTTTTGACTGATTTTTATTTATTTTTGATGAGTTCATGAAATGTTCTTTGCTGATGCTGGTGACATAGAATTAGACCCCTAAATCATACTTTCCACAATGTGATCCATTCAATTAGTCGTTTGAGAATCATGAATTATTGATCTTCTAGGGGTTAATTTCAGCTGGTTTTGGTGCAAATGACCTAAACGGTGCATTCTTTAACTCATGTTGCAGCAATGGTGAGGGAGAACTGGTGTCGAGTGTAAGATGAACCGGTCCATTTTCCTAAAAAAAATTGATACAAAATCAGATTCTGATAAACATCTGGGAATATTTTTTAAAAGAACATAATTAAAGTGAAAGTTTAATAACTAACAAGAATTTGTCAGTGAGAAACTGACTAATAATTGGGGATTATGAGTATTGGCTGTTTGGGCTCAATTTTTTCCCCGGACACTGTGTTGCAGGTGTTTGTGGGCATCATGCGGTGCTATACAGTGGCCATTGCAATTTTAGTTATTCTGGCCGAGACTGAATGGCAGGCGCTATTCAGATGGTGGAGGGTGCGTATTCTTTTTCTTTTTCTTTCCTAGAATTTCCTAGCATTTTTTTACTTGCATGTATTCTAGTCGCTTTAATTTGATTAATTAAAATTGGAAAATTTTGCTGTTGTGTTTCTGTCGAAAAATATTCAGTTCTTGAGAGTCATTTCTTGTCTGAATTTTAGATTTTATTTTTTGTTGCGTTTGCAGATATTGGAGTTTTGGGTTGGTCGCGGTCTTCTCCAAGTTCTGTAAGTACTCAAACTTTTAACCTATTTGTTTGTTTGCCTTTGATTGGTCATTCCAATATGGTTACATATGTATTTGGCTAGAGATTTCATGACCATTGAAGTATAATCATTACAGTCGTTTATTTGGCTAGAGATTTCATTACTGTCGTTTAATTGTTGTGCTTCTTGTCTTTTTCCAGCGATATCAATCGATTCAACCAGATTCATCCATATGACATAATCAATGGGTTGTTGCAGGGTTGCAGTGCTGACAAGGGTGTTGAAAAGACAGAGTGGAGAGACCTCGGCTGAAGGTTTGCTTCACGAAATTGCCAGCTGGTGGCTTTTGGGCTGTGGGATTCTGTATATTGGAGCTGTGAGTACCTTTTCATGTTGGCTTAACGACTTATTTCAGATAATGAATAAGAGGATGAATTGTTTGATTTCCTTTCCCTGCAATTTATTTTCATCAACTTTTGTATTTGCCTGTACCTGTGTAAACGTAGGGTGCAGTTATTGCGGTTCCAGTACATTACGTGGCATGACTTTTGTTGGCCTACTTATAAACGCTAGGAATATTGCAGGGATTGTTGTGTTTAGGACGCATAAAGCATAACCGTCTGAAAAAGCAGAACTGGCGTCACCAGGCCCAGAAGGATCTTGAGGTAAAGCCCACCATTCTCCTGCTACCGTCAGTAATTTTTTGTTTGCAATTGCACGCACTGTTGCTTGAGATTATTCGTGGGATGGGATTTCTATGCAACATGAATGAGACCTAGTATTGCACATACTGTGAAGCAGATTTTTGTGAGATGTTGGTTGTAATCTTTAAGAATTACAGGAACGCACCAAAGAGAAATTTGACTGTGGTGTCTTCCATGAAAATGAAGTATACGCCCTGCAAGCCTATTTTGTTTTGAGGTCTTGGAGGGCTAAGTGACGTTTCTGCTACTACGGAGCAGCAACGACCAGTTTCTTTAGTAATTAGCCTTATTTGGATGTGAAGGTCCAGTATTGGGGCAGTGCTTATGGAATTGGTAACATGAAAGCAGGACCTTATTATGAGAAATAACATACCAAGCCACGGGAGTGGCAAGGGATGTTATTTCTATGCGTGTGAAGTACCAAACAAAACCTCCATGGTTGAATCTTGTGCAATTATGACCCTTGCAAATCAAGGGTCTAATGATTGCATCATGATTGATTGTTTTTTAGATTGTGTGCGATCATGCTCAATTGAGGGTCTAAAAGTACGTCATGATTGGTTAAATCTATAGTCATACTCAATCAAGGGTCTAAAAGTTAAAAGTACATCATGAGGCCGAAGGACAAGATTATGAGATTTAATCTTGCTCTCCATTAGAAATTGGATTCTCTTTGGCTACTGAAATTCTCTTCAGCTTCAGGTAACATTTGTCCACTTTATATAGTGTTCATGCCTTTGTCTTTATGTGTGAGTTGTTGAGTTTTTTTTTTGCAGGAACTGCACAAACAGAGAGCAGAACTTGAGGGTCAACTTGCAAAGCATTGATTTCCTAAAGCAGTTTTAGAAAATGTTGAGTGCCATGTCCGTCGTCTCATTACTGTTAACTTAGTTGTATACATGATCATTTGATCTCTATTATCTTCATGCAGCTTGTCCAGTTAGATCACAAATGTGTGAGCTTAAAAGTTGCCCGCCACTAAAGGTATGTAGATAAATGTTACAAAGATGACCAAATTTGTATTTTAGATATTTGATTGAAAATTAGTTGAATGTTGGGGTTAGCAATTTTCTGTCTAATTGCTAGTTTTACCAATTCTGTAATGGCCTTTATGTAATTCAATGGTCTTGTATATAGTGTATTGCACCCCACTTGAAACTTGAGTGTTAATGTGTACGCCTTCAGGATTGGGTATAAATATGTGTTCTTTTTTCCAGGGGTTGAGAATGTAAATTTTTGTAATGATACTGCAATTGAGATGAACTGAGATCCATTTTGATTTTCCTCTTAATTTCATAATCACTTTGAAACATGCATAGATGACCAATATCAAGTGAGATATAAGTGTTTCAAAATTAGAGTATAGTAGCTGTTAACAAAACGATTCATAAATTGATAAATAAATAATAATCATTCATCCTTGAGGGTTTAAATTATATAATTTTATTCATGTAATTTGAGATAATGTAATTGCAAATTCTTCTAAGATTGAGAAAACAAAAAACAATTGCAGCATTTGTTTTTTGATTTGGAAAATAATGATATCAAAGCAGTAAAGATGACTCCCAAAAACAAAAACAATGCGGACATTTTAATTGTTACACTGATATTAGTTTAGTAGGACACCTGAATGGCCTTTTTGTATCATTGGTTTTTTTTTGGTTTTTTTCTTGAAACACATGGACAATTTCCATTAAAAGGAAACAGTACAGAGAACCAAAGGAATCAATCCTTGGCGGCAATTTTTTCATTTTATATGACAATCCTTGGATGATTTAGGAGAGCCTTCAAAGATGGGAAGGAAACGTGATTTTTTTATTTTTTTTCACCCTCATTCTTTGGGGGAAGTTGTTTGATCTCAATATGAATGGAAGGTAGTGAATATTCCTTTTTTATAATATTTTTAGACTTTCCTACATTATATGAAAATCAAGTTGTCATGTTTGGCATCTTTTCTCTTTATTTGAATTTTAGCCATAAAATTTATATTTATTGAATTTTTCATTTTAAAATAATTTGGTCACTTGATTTGCACCACAATGTTCTATACTAAGGTAGCAAGCTCTTAAAGCAACCCTTTAAGAGCTGATCACATTTTCAGGGAAGCTAAACTCCTAGAAACAATTTTCAGTAAATTTTACTAGGAAGAAAAATGGAATTGACATCTAATCCAAGTCGTTTCATTATTTTTGGACCTTTGTGAAATTAGTTACAAATTTTTGAAGTTGAAACGCACTGGTTTCTAAAAGCGCCCCCTTCTTCAATGTACAATGCTGGTACATTGAAGAAAGTAAAATGCACTTTTGTGTTAGAACTAGATCGCTTTTAGAGCTAGGTCGCTTTTTAGAGCTAGGTTGCTTTTAGAGATACCTACCTTACAATGTACACCTTCCAAGGAAAATTTTAGATTTTGATATGACTTCTTCACATTTTTTGTATGAATTATTTTTCACTTTTTATTCAAACATTCAAAGTAATTTGTAAAAAAATTTCACAAACAAATTTGGATTTTGTAAGACTCGTAAAAGACAAATGATTACATCTCTGCAAAATGGAAACATTGAACAGTTGTGAAATACAGTGGCCAAACGTAAAGATTGGATTTTCGAGTTCGAAAGAGTGGTCATACCTTCAGGTCAACGGTTATGAGAAAAACGTGTTAATGCAGGTGAGAGGATTTGCAGCGAATATGCGCTAATGTTAACCGTCTTCAACGACAGTTAACTTAATGATCAGAGTTGCCACCTAACTTAGCATAACAACTCATTTCAGTTTCTGAGATCACAGTGAGCAACTGCTGTTATCCGAGTATTCCATACACTTCCTCAATTGCCGAGGCACATGTGAGGGAATGCAGCTTGAACAATCGTAAGAACTAGCATACATTCCAGAAGATAGATCATAGAACCAAAACCCTCTTTCAGGCACACACAGCAGTCGGAAAGAAGGAAGAGGGCAATTGATCAAATAAAATCATGCCGTGCAGCGACTTTCATAGCGTTCAGAAAAGATGTTTTAAATGGTAATGCACTTAATACAAAAAAAATAATGAAACTGGGTTTCATCATCCCACTCTTGCCCTCAAGGTGACTGCACAGTTGTACTCTCCACTACCATCCAAGTGGGTAAAAATGAAACTAAGGCGAAATTCGCAGGG
The DNA here is from genome assembly GCA_951230915.1 of Antitrichia curtipendula. Taxonomy (NCBI): domain Eukaryota; kingdom Viridiplantae; phylum Streptophyta; class Bryopsida; order Hypnales; family Leucodontaceae; genus Antitrichia; species Antitrichia curtipendula. Next base: position 33,122,697 of record OX579636.1, read on the forward strand.
TAAATGGAAGTGAAAGTCAACGAAAAACTTCGCATCACAATACAGCCCTCCTCGCCAAAATTTCAAAAACTCATCACGACTTCCGCTTTTTCGGTTTCGCTGGAGTACTACCTTTCGGTTGGCGTTTGGTCGGGCGTTTTGGTTTAGGTTTTGGTGCAGAAGCGGGTTCATCCTCCGATTCCTCCCTGCCAGAAAAAGTAGAATCAGAAATGCACATAGTTTTAGCATCAAAAGACGGATAAAGCAATAAGTGCAACTTCAATCGACTGCCGCACTCCTAACACATTCCATTTCAAAACTCTTTGATTCGGCGATGAAGAGGGTACGATACTCACTCTATCCCATCCTGGAGATACCGGACAGCTTCCTTAGTTGCATAAAGAATCATCTTCTTGACCTGCAATGTACACGCAAAAGAGGTAGTGTGAGCAGTGCATTCATTATTACTTGCCGAGTAAACTGGACTTGGCACACAAGAAATGAAGCGACTTGGAAGAAAGAAGAAGCACCTCCAGTTTGTCTTCCCTTGCTCGATGGTCTACCGGGAGGAGGCGGAATTCGCTGGTTAAATACAAACATTCCTTCACGTTCTCTGGACAGACGTAATCCAAAGCCACCTTGATACAAGACTGCATCACCCGCACAGTTGTATGAGGGTCTTGCAAGATGGATGTTTTGAATGCGGACAGTGCAACATTTTCAAGAACATTTTGTGGAGTACATGAGGAAGGATGAGAAATTCCCACCTTTAAGTTCCGCACTTGGTGAGGACAACCGGCTGGGATGAAAACTGCTTCTTGCTCGTGCTGTTCGAAAGTCCATGGCTCAACTTCTACACAACGTCAAACGCGCCATTGGTCCGTTAGGTACAACTCTACTACTACTAATTGGCTATTGATCAAAGAATTACTCAAGATGACACCGCACTCAAGCAGCAAGACATTAAATTTAGTCAAACAAACAGGTCAGACGGCTCTGATTCTAGTTCTGCCACCTGTCATCCTACAGTCAAGTGAAATGGACTAGAGTTTTTAAACTTACGGTATTCCTCTTTCAGTTTCTTCTTATGCTCCTCATCCAGAAAAAAAACCTGATCATGGATGGGGTGGTGAACCTGCAGAAAAAAGATCAGATGTAAAGTTAAGAGGGCAAAAAATACAGTGACTAAAGCAACTGATAGAGGCAAATCGCAACCCAAAACCGAAAGCAATTTAACGCTTACACTATCAATGGGCTTGTCGTCGAAATGGCGGAATTCCGCCGTATGTTTTAACAAGTATTCTTTCAGCTTGGGGACATCTTCTCGCCTAAATATATCCCACAGAGCCCCTCCATACGAGGGGTCTGAACAAGAACCTTCATTGACATCTGCATCCTCAAGTTCTTGAACAAGTTCATCGAACCCATTTGCATTCGAATCTCCCACATCACTCTTGGTTTTACGTTTTTTTGGCTTCTCACCACGTGCTTTTAGGGCACTGTTTTTAAATGTAACTCCTCTGCCATCGCCTGAACCATTCACCTTTGCAGAGCTTTCTACCTCGAGAACCTTGGCTGCTAGCTTTTGCTCTTCCATAATTCGCGCCCGGTACTTCGTACGTGCAACATCTAGCTTCTGTCTCTGCGTTGAACTAAGTTTGATTTCTTGCGAGTGAGAAAGCACATTAACCTGCCACATCCAGCGAAACACCTCATTGTTTGACAAGTTCCGAGAAAAAATCGCCACTGCATAGCTTGAAATTAGTTTTCAAAATCTGACTGCAAATGACAAATAACAAGCGTATCAAGACAGTGCATCATCTCTAAAGGACATACCGCATCAGTCATGTCACAGTGTAACTTCGTTACCGAGTCACCGAATCCAAGCTCCTCTCGCAAACCGTATGCAATATAAGATTTCGGGCCTAAATCGGGTTTAACCGCTTCCTTAGGAAGCTTGGTCGCTAGATTGAGGATTCCTGCTTTTGGATTGGTATATTCTTTGAATGGTAGAGAAGCATAGAATTCAGATCCGTGACGTGGAAGCCGCACGTCGAAAAAATTCGTCGGTGGCCAGTCCTTCAGCTTGTACATTGCGGGCCAATCGGACTTCTCATCTATTATTCCTTTTTTGTATCCTGCAAAGAACTTATGAAGATTTATGTAGACCTGCATTTCAGCAACTTCCAGTAAGTATGGACTCGCTTCAAATTCTCACGACAGAAGACCTCACAATTCCAGCAGCCCTCTCCCTTACCTCATTCCAATCTGCACAGTCCACTGCGTAGGCCGATTGTGTGTCTTCTTTAAATGTTCGCCGCGAGCCAGTTATCTCCCGAACTGCGCGCCACATAACCATCGGCTCCCAACTGAGGCCGGTCGACCCTTCGTCAACGTTCCGGACTATGACTGGGTGACCTAGCCTCCAGTGTTTCTTAAAGTGTGAAGAACCCTCGTTCTCCACCTCGGCATACGAGGGACAATATATATAATTGTCGCGGCCATCCTCTCTATGAGCGGCCAACCGAACTTTCGGGGGCGATTCGTCACTCGAACCACTACATGAACAGGAATGGTCATGCATTTCTGTCTCATCCTCAACATCAGACTTGATCAGCTCCTCTGCCTGACTAATTAGTTCCTCCAACCAGCGAGGTTCAAACAACGTCCGCAATCCTAGCATGTGGTTTCCGCAACCTCCCCTCAATTCAGGAGGACAGGGTATCTCCCCATTCTCACGGACTGTCCACGGCGGTAACACCATTGATTCCGCAGGAACCTCCATTGATTCAATATCTGAAGCGTGTGTATGTCGACCGTTTGCCTCTTGTGGGGCGTCCTGCCGCGCTAAATCGATTAGTTCAGACGGCTTATTTTCACTTTCAATAACCTCCGTCTTCAACTCTGTCTGCTCTGACTTTATCACAGTCTGGTTCAAAGGGGTGCCGACATTGTCTTCATTCAGCAAAGTATCTGGCGGTGGTGAAGTTGCTTTCATTTTCTTACTTAATTTTTCCGTATTCCCCAGATGCGATGGACCCGGAGAAAGGTCATCGTTCTGATCTTGATCTAGGAGATCTTCTTCTTTCTTTAAATGTAACCGATTAGAATCGGCATTTTCCCCTCCTGGATGCTGCCCCGCTCGTAGCTCACGACAGCATGTCAAACAAAGGTCGTACATGCACCCGCCGTCGCAGCTCCGGAAGTAGTCCACAATTGAAGTGCTGCAATTATTACTGCACAAGACTAGCAGGTTAATCCTCAATCGATCAATGGTCAACAGTCTCCTAGTTACGATAGAATACGCTATCAAATGGCCTCGAAATACATTTAACCTCCACAATAGAAGAGCAACTTCATAATTCACAGGCCTACCAAAATACTCGTTCCTTCGACTCCACGTCAGCAAGTTCCACGTCGACGTCCGGTTTCCCTGCATAAATAGCCAATTTCAATTGAGGAAGGGGGGCTTCAGTGAGATTGAAGCCCCGAGGAGCAATCGGAAATCAGCAATCGCTAATCAGAAGATACCTTGTGTGATGCGCTCATATTGAAGCTCCTCTTTTTGGTCCTGCTCAATTTGCTTTAAAAAAGGGAGGACTTTCCTAAGCGTGTACTTGTAGATCTCACTCTTCTCGTCATCGGATAATTTCACTTTCTGCTTCACAAAACCAAACAGCACCACGACGAATTCATATTTTGAAAATCTATCAAACCAGAAGGAAAATGAAAACGTTAACGACAACACAGCATGAGCAACCCTTTTCACCTTCAGTGGTATGACTTCCCGTAGGCAGTTCTTGCAGTTGCAATATCCTCTGCAGTGAGGACATTTCTCCTTTACATCTTCCTCCGTTAGTTTCGGGTACCTATATGCATCAACCAAGCTCTCTTTCATAAGTAACAATTCATTAAAACGTTTCCTGAAAAAACACGTGAATAACAGAAGTTGACACAGTATCATCCTCTACGAATGCTCACCATGTTATACACGGAGTGCAAAATCGTTTCCCGCACTGAGAGCAATAGGCCACTCGAGGTTTGTCGTTTCTTTGGCATTGATGACACATCCTGCTTAAAGCACCCGCAGGTGTCTCTTCTCTCTCGACATGACTCCAAGCCTTGACAGGCTTGATCTGATAGACACAACACGGATTTTTTAGTACTACAAGGTATCGAATGAGACAGAACATACAAGTCAAGCTACACAAATCGAGAGCTTAGACAAGCAAGATGAATAGTGACGATTGGAACCCGAATGACATTACCGGACAAGCCTGTTGCATTCTAATGAGAAAGTGATTAAGCCCTGAGTAATAATCAAGCAGAATAAATCAAATCTTAAGATCGCAAACATATATTGCTCTAGCACACTAAGTTCAGATTTGGTAATGAATTCAAAGAGGCACTTGTACAGGTAATGAGGCAAAATAATCACGGTAGAACCGCCGGGTGGTTTGCATGAACGCCAAAGGCAAGCCTGACCTCTTTAAGCCTCACTGCAGCCTCCGCGGCGAGTCTCCTTTGTTCTTTAGACTCTGCGTCTGCAGCATCCCTCCGCTTTGGTGCTTTTCGGTTCGGCCGGCTACCAGTTGCATCCGCAGGAACGGCACTTCCTGTGTCCTGAGAATCTTCTAGGCCATCCTGAGGAGCATCCTCTTTCAAACCATCGACTTTGGCCTCAGTACTCTTCTCTTTGGCAGCCTTTTTCTTACTCGGAGTCCTGCGGCGATTGGTACCGATAAGATCGTCCACCTCTTTCTCGGCATAGCTAACCTTCGATGTCCTCTTGCGAAGACTTCGAGACTGGACTTCGTTCTTACTATCCTTCCCTTCATCGTTTTCTAGAACTGCCGATGATCCTCTCTTCCTCGAAGCTCCATTTATTTTGCTGACATTCTCCTTGGCAGGTGGATCGTCAGTATCCAGATGCTTTTTCTCATCTTCCGAAGAGCTGTCTGCTACGACGACGACGTCTGCCATGACGTAGGCTTCCCTTGCTTCTGCGTTCATATTCAAAATCAAACTTAGTTTCGGAGTTTTCTTCCCATGCAAGGAGAACATCTACCACAAGCACGTGTCTCACACATATATATCCTCAGTGTAAGATGAGCGCTCAAAGCATTTGACTTCCGTCGCAATAACCCTGATAATACCTCTTTAGTACAACTACTTGTCCAAATAAACGATGACATCCTAGGAGCTGATGACTCTTCTTCAACCTCGTGCACAGAGAGGAAAACACTCCAAACTAGAACATACACAACATCACATGCCCGAAATAACACTGCACTAACGAGTTTTTAGTCCATCAAACCGTTTCGAAAACACTACAGGTAAGACACATCTCCGCAAGAAAAACAAATGTTCCGAAGACACTACAACCAATACAAAATTGCATGTGAACACATACCTCCGGTGCGAGATGTTGTTGATGCAGCCAAGGCCACGCTCGCTAGACAACTAGAACTGTTCCCGAACCGCTTCACGTCAGTTCCGTCACATCCAATGAAGCGAACTTCAAGCCCAAAAGGAAGCCGCAGGTAAAAAGCACCCGCACAGAGCGCTTTCTAAAATCACATGTCCGAAACCATAAGACGTCAATGAAATTCTAGTTGCATCGAAAACGTTGCTCGGAAACTAAAACTGTTCACGAACACTAAAACTAAAATAAAAATTTCATCTCAACACTTACCTCCGGTACAAGATTTTTGCCGATGCAGCCAGTCGCACAGGAGATATTCACCAACTGCGTCTCCGCAGTCCCTCACATCCAATGCAAGAGATTCTTCGAGCCGGTGCGCTTCTTAACACATAAACGCTCCCACACAGAGCGCTTCCTAACATCACATACCAGAAACAAACACGACACCGATGAATTTTCTAGTTCCATCGCAAAACATCCTCTTCACTAGAAAACGAACATGTTTCAAAAAACAGTACAACCAATACAAATTGCATGTGAACGCATACCTCCTGTGTGAGATCTCGGTGACGCACCAGCGCGCTAGAGCTCTTCCCAAACACACTTCACCACTAGTCCCTCACAATCCAATGCCAGAGATTCGCCAAGCCAAAAAAAAAACAAGCCGCTCTCCAACACGTACAGAGCGCGCGCGCGCCTTCTTCTTAACTCACAGTACAAGCCCAGGCACACAGCCACTCTCTCCGTCATGCACTAGCTTCCCCCTTCCCGAGACCAGGGGAAAAACTCGCGCGCCGTGGATCGAAACCCCAGCCGTTCGGACAACTTTTATCGAGAAACAGAGAGAGAGAGAGAGAGAAGCCTCTTCCACTCACGGCAATTGGCGCCAGCCCGCCCCCTCGAGACAAATGTGTCACGAAAACCTACTCCAGCACAATGAACCTCCTCGCCAAGAGCGTCCAGATGCCTAGCGCTTGCTTACTTGCTTGCTTGCTTTTTCTCTGTCTGTCTCTGTCTCTGTCTCTGTGCGTCTCGCTCGTTCTCTCCCGTTGCACTGGCTTTTCCTTCTCTCTGGCTCCTTTGCTTTCACTGCTGCCTGGGCAAAGTCGCCGTGATCCCTTCGCTAGCCTACTACGACGGTACTACTACTACTATTATTACAGCCCCCTGCCGCCTGTTAAAAACCCCCCTAATAATCCCCGGCGCCCATGGTGCCGTTGTCTCTCTCTCCCCCCCCTCCTCCTCTCTCTCTTTCTCGCTCTTTTCTTTCTCTCTTTCTTTCTCCATTTGCTGATTCATTATTGGCAACTTCAATATTCCCTTCTTCCATCTCCAGAGGAGCGTCGCGGTTTCAACTTGGTGTGCCTTATATAATGGTCTCATTAGCACCATGGATGGAGTTTGGGGTTACGAATATTTGCAAGCTTAAGGGACTGGTGATGCATGTGGAAGGATGAGTTTGTTGTTGTTTTTTGTGTATGCAAGTGCCCCCTTTTTGAATGGCAAGGATTTGAGGGGTTTATTGCAACAACAATGGCTGGAGTGAATCCATGGTAGTATGCTTAGTTAGTGGACGACGGGGTTGAGCTTTACTTGAATTGGATTTGGAATATGAATTTTCAGGGGATTGGCAAGGAATGGTGACGCACATGCTTTTTGCTTTTGAATTTTGATGAGTAGCAATTTGTGGGCTGAAGTGGGACTCCATTGTTGTGTGCGTCATCTCATTGCAACATGAATGGAGGGAGTGAGGTGGTAGTAGTAGTGTAGCTTTACCTGGTTTGGGTTTTGAATATTTGGGTCAGGAATTGGGAGATGAGTGGCGATGGAACGGATGTGTCGTTGTGTGCGCACATGCTTTTCAATTTTTTTTGCTGAGGAGGGCTTTTTGAGTTCGTTGGGGGACAGATTATTTATTGAGGGGCTGGATGGTCTTCCCTAGTCGAGCACTTTTACTTTCCTTGGCTTGCTTTGGCATGGGTGTTTGAAATATTTGAATGTCCGGAACTGGTGGCAAAAAAAAAAAGTCGAGGTATGTATGTGGATTTTGTTTGTGTGCACTCAATAGAATTGTGTACACACAATTTGGAATTTTTGCTGGGTAGTGATTGGCAAGGGGTTGAAGGAGGCACCCAATTTGTGGTGTACATACACCCAATTTCGAATTTGGGCTGAGTACTGTTTTTGGACAAGGCAGGGTTTTTTTGATGGGAAGACCATAATGAATGTGGGGTAGTACGTTTGGCAAGACTGGGAAATCCATTGAGTGCCAAATGGATTTTTTTTTTTTCCCATGCATGTGTGCTTCAGCGTATGCTCCACGTGGTTTTTGAATTTCAGTTTTTGGGTGAGTAAGTCAGATGGAGGCCCATTGTTTTTTAATTTTGAGTTTGTTTGAATGAGTGTAAGTAATAGCCGCCATTTTTCCAGATGGAGGATCATCCGGAGGTGTTGGGAATTGCAATGCTTTGAAGGGTAGCTAGGGAACTCAGTAGGCCACAACTCCCTCTGTCCCACTTTATTATTATCATCGTCGTCAAGCAATCGATGTAAATTCGTGTGCGTTGCTTGAATCAATCATAGAATCCCTGTTACGTAGTCGATAGACGAAACCTGGCTACCATTGGGGGGCTCCAACCAACCCAACCATTAAAAGAATACCCTGGAACGCAAAACCCCATTCTCAAATTTTTATTACTCACAGGTTTGTTTGGATTCCATCCTCAAGCACAACTTGCCGAAAAGGATTTTTTGGGCACCTTGTTGTGGCCCACTTCGACAGCACTCGTCGTTGCTTTCGTGAGACGCAACCAAATGACCTACGTTGCGATAATAACTTAACTGGATGACCATCCACAGGTAAAGACCATGAAGCCCTCCCTCACGATGACGATGGACGATGACAATGACAATGAAATGATGCCCCAAGTCTTATTGCACATTGGTCCCATCTTTGAATTGAATTGCAGACGGGAGGCCCCCCAATTGCAAAGTTCGAGTAAGGCGACAGCACCTACTCACTCACTCAGGCCCACGACCTGGGAACAAGTTCCCATTCATTTTGCGGACGGAGGCCCAGTTGGAGAAAGAAAAAAAAAAAGCAAAGTCATTCATAACTTGGACAAAGTTTTCCTTTCTTGAAGCCATAGCGCAGATGGCTTGCGTTGCAAGACCTTGGTTGTGGGTATCTTAGAGCATTGTCATCGCAACACGCCACAAGCTGACCTCTAAAAAAGTTTATGTACCATTGATCTTCTATGGTAGAGGAATGTCCTCCATTGGTTTGCTTTCAGCGTGTTGTTGTGGGGGTGCCCTTAGTTCTATCCTTGATGAGATCGAAGACGTTTCCCCTTACTACGTACTACCTTTGATTTGAACTAAGTGTTTGTAGCGGAATCTCTCAGGAAGTTTTTTTAACGCCAAATTCATTGATCGTATTGTGAAATGCATGATTCAGAAGGGTCCAACCTTTGATATCACCACAACTATAAACGAATGAAGAATATTGTATGTACTAGATATTGAAGATGCAAGGTAGTGTCGGTTCGGCATCATGCAGTACGAGGAGGTCGTTGTGAGCTTGTGGGACGAGCACGCTAGCCAAACGATAGTGCTCAATCGACACTACCCTACAACTTCTTTGGCATTAAAGTATTGTATGTTTGATTCTAAATATGGTATACAAGATACAATCACTAAATTATTAGACCTGGTCGATTATGTCGAGTAGAAGTGATCGTCTACTATAGCTACCAATCCTACTTCCAAAAATGGCTCTAATTGAGCAGAATTGAACATGCAATACTTCAATGTATTCATGACAACCTAACTAAACATTGAGTTCTTCTAAAGTCTCTATACAACCAACTCAAAACTATTGAAAAAAACATAAGTTTCTTATACAGGCACTTATTTGAAGATGGACGGAGTATTTGTGCTATCTATGTATTGGTTCTGCAATAAAGTAATTGAAAAATGAGGATGTCAAATGTTTTGGAAAATTATAAATTATTCTTTTTGGAGACATGCTAAATATTTGGATTCATATGCCTAATTACTAAGTAAATTATGATCATTTGAAAGTGCAAAAATTGCAAATTGTTTGAATTTTGGAAGATTCAATATAAAATTAAAGAGTTGCGGTCTTTGTTTACATTGGGATGTGTCCTACAACAATAGAATTATGAGGCAATGAAAACCTTTGGTAGTGATATGAAAATGGTTATACATAGACATTACAAATGAAAAGTAGTAAAAAAGAAATACTTCATCAATATTCTCTTAATTTAAATTGTGTCTTTTGAGACTACCAATGCAAATTTTTTCAATTAATAGGCACTCAAACAACACATGACTATTTGATAAGTGGTCAATGCAAGATCCAAAGGTTGGATATGTAAGTGTTTAAAATTATAAAAAAGTAAACAAAAAAAAACCACATATAAAAGCTCATATAGAACTAGTACTACAATCTTTGACGATTCAAGTTGATAAAGTACCACTTAACGACTAATTTATCTTCATTTCCTTGCATGAAAAAAATGTAATAAGAATTAATTGATAATGAAATAGGATTAGTTTGTATTTTACAAAATCATTACAAACAAGTGCAGATTCAATATAAAAATACTTACATAGGTGAAATAAAATAAAATTGAAGTCATGAAACGACACATTTGGCCATTAAATTTGCAATGTCTTCATCAAACAACCCTTCAAACTTTGCATCATGATCAAGCTTCTTGTCAATACAATCATTTTGTCTTGAACCAATTTGAAATAAGAAGCGTGAGGTATCTACCTTCATGGCTTTAGCTTGAACTTTTGAAGCTACACTCAAATATGCCGGTAGGCCACATTTTTTTCAACCTCGTACAATTGTCTATGTTGATCCCCTAATCCTTTGCAAGATTGAAACAACCATGAATAAAGGTGTTCTCAAAGAGTAATTATCAATTGTCAAGACAATCCAATTGATCTTAAGAAGATGCTAGACATTGATTGAATTGTAATGTAACTGCAACTTTGAAGGACCTTTGAAGAATAATGTTAGTAGGTTGAAGCTTAGATGTGAAGTTTGTCGGGATGAAAAGAGCACAAATCCAAGAACAATTATATTCAAGCTTCATCCATGTTGGAAATGCTTGTGACTTATAAATAACCAAGAGCCTATTAACCAAACCAATTTTCTAATTATTTGGAAGATCCAATCACTCTTTTATACCATCACAATAGGCATGAAGAAACTATAATATTGGTATTCAAGGTTGACTAGTGGTGAAGTGAAAGTCATAGCTCGATCAAACAAAGTTCTGTTGGTAGAGCTTTGGACATGCATCAACTTGTTTTACCTACAATTGTAATCAAAGAGTTGCAAGAATTATTCACATCTACATGAATAACCAAGCAAACAAAAAAAAACATGATTTATTTTGGAATTTTATCACATATGACTCAAATATGTTATACCAAATCAAGATCAATTATCATGTTTAAATAATAGTGAAGATTATTTGCAATGATAGAAAAGTTCCATTAGATGTTGATTGAAATGTATGCTAGCTATAACCATGTGTATTTTGTGCACTATAGCAATACACCATGCAAAAAATGGAGGACGGAGGATGGTCCCTCCAAATTTAAACCACTGTCACTCTGCCACCACATTGGAGTGTGGCTCCAAGGTGCCAAAAAAAATGGCTATAACTTGGCACTTGGATACAAAGACTACAATTTTGATGTCTTTTGAGCCTTTCTTTTCCCAAATACACTCCCTGGTCTTTGGCACTAAATGAGTACTTGTGCAATACAATCATTCTACAAAGTCAATAAATAATATAACACCTAATCATCCACTACCCTTATTTGTAATTAAAAAAACGAAACTAAAGATCCTTATGGGATAATAGCATAAGCTTATGAAACAAATAAAAATACTTTAGTTGTAACTAAAGTCATTACTGTGTGATTTGTGTTCACCATTAGATCCAAGGGAATGTCAAGGGCTCACACCATATAAACGACCCGCAAGCCATCAATCTTCCAAGCTCTTCCCAATTTAGAGGATGTTCATCACATGTAGTTGTTGTGCATTGTTGGCTCCACATGTAGTTGTTGCCTCACAAACCATTGCTTCCAATCAACGCTCACTTGAAAATTTTCAAGTAGTGTGAGTATTTTGCAAAAGTGGATTCATTGTGTTTACATTACATCACATTTGGCCTTGAAGAAAGATAAAGCAACGCCATTTGGAGTCCTAGGTGTGAATTCCTTGTGTTTACCAACACGAGACAAAAAAATTCCTTTAGAACTCCTTCACAAATTAAATAAGTGTAGAAAGTGCTTCAGGAAAGTCCATCAAATAATCTTTTTATGGATCTTGGAGCCCTACACATCATTATGTTGTGATGCGTTTATTTTTGTTGCATTATTTAGTTATATTAATTTAATATTAATTGTATAACCATAATAAAAAATCATAGCACAAAAAATCCTAATTTTGAAAACCATTCAACCTTAACTAGAAATCTTCTCAATAGATGCATTAGAATGAATAAGAAAAGATATACTCAAATGGACAAAAAATTGGTGTGTGCAAGTGCCTTAAACAAATGACAATAAATCCTCCATATAAAGAGAAAAATATTGGATGTTATATTTGTAGACAAAAAGACAAAATATTAATTGTAGACCTTCAAGAAATTGTAGAAAACCTAATTTGGTGTGCCAAAAGTAGCTTTTTCTAAAAAATAATTTGGCTCATTGTTGGCCTCTTGAAATCAACAATAAGGTCCATTATTTACACTTTTATATGTTTGCCTTGTTTATTCATCCCAAAGAAAATATGAATAGTAGGAGAGGAAATCTGTATTTGGAATTTTGAAGCTAAATAAATTATAACATCAATCTAGAAACAAAATCTTCTTTTCCATTTTTCTTTCTTTCCCATCTCCATATGAATGGATTCATTGTAAAAAAATCATAAATCATCTACTAAATGAATTGGTCACATTGCTAAAAAATAGACAAAAAAAAATTCTTGAACATTCTTGAAGCATCCATTCCATATCACTCCTATTATAAGCTCTTGAAACATTCAATGTCCATCCACTAAATACCCTCTAACTTTGAAGTTAAATTTATAGCTACAATGTGAGTCAAAGTATTTGTTCATGTTGTGGCAAGGAAAAAAAATGTTGCAATAGTATTTGTAAGTCTCATATTTTCATACTTTTTAATTCAAAGTCCCTATTAATTTTATTCAACATCTTTGGATAATTATTTTGTTTGAATGCATCCTACACCCAATGTTTTATGAACTAATAGTGTATTTCATATCACCATACAAGATTCAATTTGAACATATATTTTTTAATTTTTAATTTTCTACTAACTCTAACTTTAAATACATATTTTCTTTTTAAAATTTTGGTTTAAAATTTTAATAATTTTATATTTTACAAAGAATAATTTAAATCATTGATTGTTACTAAAATAATTTTTATTACCACTCAAAAATTCAAAATTCAAAATATGGCTTGACATCATTTGCTATAAGTGTTTATTCATAATGTTTTAAAATTATAAAATTATAAAAAATTATAAAAAAATTTAAACTTGTTAGAATATTCACTTTATTGTGGGATTTTTTTATATGAATTTATAAGTGTTACCAATAGTGCAATACAAAATCTATATGTAATCAGAGACACGTGATTTTATAATATAGAATTTACAAATGTAACATAGAATTTATATGTGAACATTTTCTACAATTTGAGAAAAAATGGATATTTTTAAAATAAAACTTTAGAAAAATACCTCAAGTACTATATGTTGAAGCACCATAGTGTAAATGTGTCATTTGTCAAATAGTAGTGACAAAGTGCCATTGACTTAATGTCCCTTGTCAAACAAGAGAATCTGAATCCAGAGCAACAAGTCACAATTTCAAAGTTTCCCTTTTTAAATAGAACAATCCAAATTACAACAAAGTGTCACTTGTCACGTAAATTCAAAGCGTCACATATCAAATAGATCCAAAGTACCATCTATCAAATAGATCCGAAGTACCATCTGTTGAATAGATTTGAAGCCTTTGAATACACATCGCATGTCAAAGTGTCGCCAATTGAAGTGTCCATTGTCAATGAAACACTTCAAAATCCATTGTCTCAATTGTCAACTCCAAAGCAATTATTGAAGTGTCATAGTATCTCTGTCTAGTATTATTCCAAAGCAATTATTGTCTACTATACTTTCATTTTTTTGTGATTGGGTTGTTATCATAATTAACTTTGATTTTGATGGAAGATGGCAAAGGCCATATATAGTTGAAATTATAATAGTGAGTCTCAAAATGTTGAAGTTGTACGTTTCACTCCATATCAACTGATGAAGTGATAACAATCAATAATTTACATTGGATATCCATTCAAGTGTTGCTAGTGTTATCATTATGAGTTGCAAGAGGGAGGCACATGCTAAACATTTTCAAAGACTTATCTAAGAAAGACATAGCCGAGAAAATAGTGTATTTTGGGAATAATGCTTGCTACTACATTTCAAGATTGCAAGTGGAATAAATGTACAATTGAAAGAAAATTTTATTTCCTATTGGTTGGGCAAGCATTTCATGGCACATTGTACAAACTTGGTGGTTTGATGCACTCTCAAATTTGCCTATCATTCATAAGTTGGAGACTTTGTGCCAATCACTTCTTTTATATTGTTGTATCCCCTAAGAAACATTTGGAATTCACTAAACTCATAGAGATCATCAAAATGGAAAGGCTTAAATTTTTGAAAAAATCACCACTAGGTGGATCTTTGTCTTTGAGTCATTCAATAACATATTGGGGAAATACAATACGCTACTATCAAGACAAATGACAATCCATCAAAGGAAATTCATGCTCATAACAACTTGGTTCTTCTTTGCATTTGTAACCAACTAGCTTGCTTTACCTTATATCTTCTCTTTACTAGAGTTCGTTCAATCTTTGGTGAATTTGTTCAAGTAATATTACCGTTTGTATTTTAACTACTTACCGATTAGATGATATATCATGCAAAACTTCATGAGTTTTATGTTGAATTATTTTCCTCTATGGATCCCAACTCTTCACTGACATTGTGTATGACCATTCATTGAAGCCACTAACATTTTGCATAAATGGGCATATATATTCTTGCTCATGTTGTGAATTAGGTGACGAGTACCAAAGAGAGAGTATCAAGTGATGTTTTTTCTTCTTATACTACCCCCAAGTGAAGGGACACTGTTCAAATGCAAGTAAAATGCTTATTAGAGAGTTGATTTCGTAATCATGAGCTTATGGGTTTTTTAGGAGCTGTGTTTTCTCAATTTTGGCTTCAACCAAATGCAAGGGAGCTCTTCACTCTTCACCTAAATGCCATCAAGTGGTAGTATATATTGTGGAGTGAGATTGGTTACATTGGGGAAGGGCAAGGAAGACAAGACACGTCAATTTAGCAAGATATTAGACGTTCACACGCTTGATAACCAAATATTTTTGTTTAATACTTATAGTGAAAGTCACATGTACAACAATGTTGGAAAGGACATAGTTGATACAAATCTATAAACAATTTTGTAGTCACTATAAGAACAAGGGGTGTTTTAAGTGATTTTTAAAGTATAGTCCTAGACATAAGATAGTAACTAATGACCTTTCAAGAGATTTTCAGTAAAATTTTGATAGAAACACATGTATTTCTAGTAAAATTTTACTAAAAATCTCCTTAAAGATCATTGCTTATTATCTTATGTCTAGGACTATACTTTAAAATCACTTAAAACACGCCTTTTTTTTGTAGTGAATTTAAGTTGGTGTATAATGCACTTCTTCTAAATTGCTTGAGGAAGTGGTAGAATTTGGTTGAGATTGTTGTGGTTGTTGTTTGGATTCTACAAAACACATGCTAACATTATTAATGCTCAGTATTATCAAATTAAAGTGAAGAATAGATTGGAAAGGCACTTAAACACATGCATTTGCATATTCTCCCAAGAATCTTAAATTTAAAGACGTATTTGTAGTGGTTGAATGCTAAGACTTGAGTGGGTACTCATGAATGAGATGTCTTGGTTCAATGATAACGACAATTCTTGATCTTGCAAATTTTGCTATAATCAATTTTACTAACTTGGTTGGAGTGAGTGGCACATAGAGCTACAAGTAGCTTCATTATTGGGTGTTGAATCCTCCTTTGAATGGTGTTTGTTTGCTTCCTTGTTGATTGTGCAAATGCTACTAGTTTGATTTTTGTAATGCTCATTTGCTCTTGAATTATCTCTCAAATGTGTTGTTGTGCATGGCATGTATATATACATGAGGTTGGATTTGAGCAAAAGTGGTTGATTTGAATATCATAAGCGTCATTTGCATTGTCAATTATTTGAACACCCCTTATGCATGTGTAGTTCTTCATTATTCAAGCATAGTGCTTCACTAAAAATGTGGTCTACTTTGCTCACAATGTTGTGCCATTTTTTCGATCTAGAAATTAGTTATGTGAGCCAAAACCACTTCATTAAATCAACTTCAAGAGTCTTATATGGAAACATTTCAAAACTGCTATGCCACTCTAATTACTCAAAAAAATCCCTTTTCACTAGTGAGCATTAATCACCAATTAAAACTATTCACCATAATTTTAAAATAAATTGGACTTACTTGCACCATGTGTTGCACCATTGACAAGCTCTTGCGGACGATTAAGCTTCTCTTGAGGCTACAAAGGATGCTTGTCATCCAATACCATAATCTATCCAAAAAAATTGGCTATTATAATGCAATAACAAAAATACATAGGAATGTGTGATGTCGTGAGTTGTATGCTAAATATTTGCATTAAGTGTTGGGTTCATTCATTCCCATACAATTCTAGGTTTGAAACTCTATACAAAACACCTCTTGCAAAATCCTTGCCATGTAAATAATTGTGCACTATTACATTTCTTAACAACATTCTACCTCCATTTGGAAATATTGCATTCATTCTCAATGCAATCAATCAATCAATCACCATTGAGTATGGATAAACTATTTCCAAACGGAGGTAGTACAAAATTAAAAATGAAAGAGCCACACGCTTGTCGCAAGGCTGCATATATCAATCTTTGTGCATACCAAAAAATGGGCCATAAAATTATGCCCTTATGCATAAAATTTCAGATTGCTCCCTCAAACTAATGCCCAAACTTATATACATTGAATTCTTATCATTAACCCTTAAGGGATGCAACCCCCATGACCAAGGTAGTCACCAAAAAATTTAGATTATTAATTGGACCAATAATTACATGCTTTGTTATTACAATCAACGCTCAAGTCATCCATTAGCCAATTTTTAGCCTCTACGTCTTTTAAACCTTGAAAAACTCTTGGAATCCCTCTATACGACCCATATTTAGCCTTATAACTCTTCAATTGTGGTCTAATATATGATACATTGTTAATTATGTATTATCATGATTATCGATTTACTTTGTACTAAAACACATCACGTCAATGTGTTGTTGTTTTTATCAAATATCACCAAATTTATAATATACTATTAATAACGGCCGCAAAGGGCTTTTAAGTCCTTCAAGGGTTAAGGTAAGAGGTCTATAAATTGCCCACCTAAGAGCTAGAATTGAATTTTGGGGAGGTGAAGCTTCTTAAGATAATTTTCAGTAAATTTTCTTTGAAAGACAAGTGGAATTGACATCTAACCTAAGTTGTTACATATTTTTTGGAGCTTTGTAGAATTGGTTATAAAATTTTGAACTTGAAATGACACAGGGCTCCGAAATTGCCTTCCTGCTTAAAATAAATGTACATTGTTTGTACATTGTTGAAGGCTACGAAAAAGAAAAATGTACATGAAGTGTACATGTGAAGAGCCTATGCGATTTTAGAGCGTTTCACCTTAAGGGTCAAGGAAGAAAAACCCTTCCGGCAAAAGGCGGGTTCCAGTGAAAAGGAAAGAGGAGCTAACTAAGGTAGGAGGCTCTGAAATGGAAGGGGCATTGAGAACAAATCGTGAAATGGACATGAGTTGGTTCTGAAATTGACATGTATAGTCATTAAATGAATCAAGGAAAAAAACATTATCAATTGCAAGAGCCAATCATTTGCTTTGCTTTCCCGTCTTTCTTTAGAATTGCAAGTGAATCGTTTATAGAAGACCTAGGGTCATAAATAGGGACCTATGACCCCAACTCGTTTGAAAATTCATAAGTAATTCAAAAATGATTGGAAAAATACAAAACCACTTGGATTAGATTCCTCATCTATTTCTCTTTGTCTGAAAAATGAGCTAAAATTATTCCATCTAATGAAATACACGAAAAAGGCGGACCAGCCCTTAGGTGTGCCATTTCTGATCCTCCTACCTTATGACGGTGAGTTAGGAGAGAATTGCAACGGCGCATGAAAGACTATTTGCGTACCCACACCAAATAAGCTTCCACTCCCAGACAAACTGAAGCAAACTGATGTGACTTACCTGATGTGGAACCAGGAATTATTTGAGGCCTCCCTGTCACAAGCCCTGCAGGCAGAAGCAGAGCAGACGTGCAGGGAAGGGAAACATTGGACGAATAAGGTGGCAGATCAGGGATGGATGAAGGGATGGATGAAGGGATGGATGGAGCCACTCAGGACAGATGGACAGACTCTGTCAACTGACGGACTTCGTCATTAAAGGCACTGCGCTCCCAGTCCTGGCACGCCATGAAGACCTTCCCCTTTGAGTTTGTACGAAAGGTGGGACCCTGTAGTTGGCAGATCATTGGATTTCATTGGGCAGTTCTGAACGTGGAGGGAGAATACTCTTTTCATCCATGCACGTAAATGAACACGATGATGCAAGATGGATACAGTAGACAGGCAGACAGAGACTTAATTCATTCATCCAAATTTTTGTTCATTCATCCAGAAAAAGGACGTTGATTTTACAACGAAGCGGGACGGAGGGACGGAGCATACTGTTTTCATCTTGCGCGTGAATGAACATGCAAAATTGATAGACGGAGATTTATTTCATTCATCCAAATGTTTGTTCATTCATCCAGAAAGGACGCTGGTTCTACAAGCAGGAGCGTACTGTTTTCATTCATGCGCGTGAATGAACATGCAAAATTGATAGACGGAGACTTATTTCATTCATCCATATTTTCGTTCATTCATCCAGAGAAGAGCAGTGAGTGCAATTCAGGGGGGTCAGGTTTTTAATTTCACATTTGGGGCAATTCAGAAAAAACACTCCGTCTTCACAGGAGTGACCATGCTGTTTCCATTCATACTCATGGATGAAACATGCAAATTATTCACAGAAACAGGAATTCATTCATCCAATGATTTGCTCATTGACCTCAAAAGGAGTGATGTGTAGTGTCTGAAGATTCTGATGCAATTTAACAACTTCATCCACTAAGAAAAGGAGAAGGAGAATTTATTGTTGCATAATTATCTTTCAAGTTAAATTTTAATTTGATTATGGTAGAACCGCCCATAGTCGACCACCTAACCAATTCCGTGCTTGTTCTAGAGTAGTGTAAGGCAATGTAAATTTTTTGTCATGTAGGAAAATAGAAACCTCAGGGATTGCAATTTTTTGGGTAATTTAATGCCTTGATTTGAAATTACTATGAATTTTAGAAGCCAAAAGTTAAACTCAATCCATACCCGGCTGATTTATAGAGTCATCTAATTTTGATCATTTAAGAACTATTTTTTTGCTCACTACTTCCTACTTTCAAGCTCACTACTTTGGGACATGTGTCATGACCTTAATAGTCCCAACCTTGAAAAGGAGAAAAAAACAATTTCCAAACTTTATGTTCCAACCTTAGTTGGAAATAGTTGCACCCTACAGGTTAGGTGTAGATCCCTAGTTGGTAATGGGTGCTTCTACCATATGATTGAATGTATACTCACTCTATAGCTAGAAACCATAAATAATCCATTGGATTGACAAAAGAAATCTTCATTAGCTTGAAGAAACATAAGCTTAGATGGCATATTGCGTTCTATAACAAAGATGGTTTTGAAGTATATATATCAATAAAAATTTATATTGTTGAATGTTTTGAGAAACTATAATTTAATTATGTAATGAAAGAACAAAATGATGGACTTATTCAAATGGATGAACAATTTATGCATCAAATTTGATGGCATAATTGTATATGTGATGTGAAAAAACATCAATTTGACAATGGTACTTACTTCTAATGCGGTGATCTAAATTCATCTTTGAATTTGACTAATTTAACCCTTTAAGGACATATTATGCCTACTCATGCAAACTTCCATAGTTTTATATCCTAATGCATACATTTCGAAAATCAAATACTTTTTCACAAATAATAATCTACATCTTGCATTCATTGTCATTTTTTCATAATTAATAGCATCAAAATTATAATTATTTATATAATATTTTTTAGTAGTTTCTTAGAACTATTTTTTAGTAGTTTTATAGGAACTACAAAAAAATTGAACCAATATAAGTTTCTTAGAAAGAATGGAGATAATAGTAATAATTATCATGGTATAATTGATGTACTCTTGTAAATCAAATAAAGATAAATTCTATAGAAAATGTTCAAAAGTAGTGTAATCTCTCGTGTAATCTCTCGTGTAATCTAGTGCCTTCAAGATCATGTTGCTATCAAAAGGTCACAAAAAATGCACTTCTAACCATTTTTGAAGAATCCAAAATAGAATTATAAGTACATTATATAATTTGGGTCATTTTAGTTGAGCTTAGCAACATTTAAACTTAAAAACTATGAAATTTTGAAGTATTTGACATTGAAAAATGTCCTATAGTTTGGCTTAGTTTGCCATTAAATGGTTACATAAGGCTTGAATATATCTATGAATGTATAACATCTTTTAGCTAATGCTTGTCATTTGAATCCGAGTTTATTGTTGTGTTTCTAACACTATGTAAATGTAGTTTTGGTATCAAATTTTGATAGGCATTAGAAACATATTTAAACATTTGTATGAAATCAATTTTTACCAAGTACTCCGTATTAGGCATTTTAACAACTAAATTTCTTAAGAATTTCTTAAGAATCTAAATATGGATTTGAACTTGAATGTTCACAGGAATTGCCAATTAACTTCAAATATAGCTATAAAATTTTCACAAAAAATCAATTGCCATTATTGAGAACATTTTAGTTAATTTTATAAAAAAATTAATATCTGAAAGTAGCATGTTATATAGTGCAATATATAATAGTATTTAAATCTAACAAAGTATTTAATTTGAAATGAAAATTAAAGGCACACTTGCTAACATAATTTTTTTTGACATTAGGTGAATAGTTTAATATTATATTTTTTAATTATATAATTATTAATATTTTCTAGTATGTCTATCTAGAATCACTACAAGAGAAAGGAGTGTTTTAAGTGTGTTTTTAAGTATAATCCTAGAGATAAGATATTAAGTAGTGACTTTTATGGAGATTTTCAATAAAAATTTACTAGAGTAAATTAATTGAACACTACAAATAATTTTTTCTGCAAATTGAGTTTAAGAAAGTATATATTCCAAAAGTTTTATTAAAAGAAAACTAATGAAATTTTTTAAGAAATTAGATGCTTTAATTTTTTAAATGTTAAAAAATAGTGAAAACATTCAAAAAATAAAATTTACACCATAAATCATTTTAATAATCTACTAGGGACAAGATTCCACCTAAAACTTTACAGAAAAGTATTTTGGGATGTCTATAAAACAAGCCTTTCTCCATCCATGCAGAAGACGAGGAATAAACATTCTTAGTATTAATAAAATTGAGACTTTGCATGAATTTGGGACTATATAAACTTCAAGGTGACTTCTCCTAAATAATTTGTATATCTTGTATTTAACAATTTTTGAGAATCCCAAATTAATGAATATTGTTTATTTATTTTTTAAATCCCCTCTACAAATATGTACAATCTTAGTAAAGAAATATACTTTCTAAATTTCTAAATGAGAATCATTGTTTTTTATACTTTAGAGTACTAAAAATCCTAAAATTTAGAATATAAAAAAATAAATAAAAAGATAAAAAATAGTGATTTTTTGAAAGAAATTACAAAAAGGTTTAAATTGCTTTAAACAATACACCATTCACTTCTACAATTCATATCAAGTGTAGTAAGAAATTAAACTAAAATTTATGCTCACATTTGTATCAAAGGTGCCACATGTGATTCCAAAACAATACGAATGTTTTGTGCCTTCAACCTTTTGTATTATAAATTATATTCCTTTAATAAATTTTATAATTGTATCTTAGATTCAACCTTTAGTAATAGTATTTGTAAGAAATAAATTTTGTATGAATTCCATCATTCCAATATTTTTTTAGGTAAAATTCATATATATATATCCCAATATTCAAAATTAAAATTCTATATTCTCTAAATTCTAAAATCTAATGTAGCTCTCGGGGGGGTCACCATTGGATTTTTAGAAAACTACGTGATAAAAAATAGGGTCACTTTTATTCATTGGAGATAAATTTTATATATTTTTTAGATTTATCATAGCAATGAAAATATGTGTATTGCTACATTATATGTAAAATAGGGTAGGGAATAATACCTCTACTTTATTATATGGTAGAATAAAATTAGGGTAGTAAAAAATAGGATCCCCTTGGAAGTGTTTAGTAGGGTAAGTTTAAATAAGAGGATGTGACCACTTGGGATGAAAAAGGGGCGCTTTCTGTCCATACTTTGAATAGAATGGAGGGAACATAATTGATACTGTACACGTGGCTGTTAGAGTTTATTGGTATTAGGGTAAGGGTGTTAGAGAACATATCGTTGCTTAATCATTTTGCTTTGGATTCCAGCTTCCACGCTGTTTAGGTTATTATTCTTTTTCAAGTTTTCGCGCTTCTGGAAGTTAGAACTTGAATGTTTTGGCGTGGTGTATGTTTAGGGTTCAGCCATTCATTTTTCTTGTCATACTGGATCAAACTCATCATCCTTCTGCCTCGGTTTAGGGTCATTTTTCTTATCCTCCCAGATTTACGTCATCACTTGCGCTGGAACAAGTGATTTCGCAGTGGAGGATGTTCAAACCGGTTTTACCTCATGCTACTTTCCTTCACCTATTCATCTCCTTCTTTTTTTGGTACTTCTACATAATAGCCAATCTGAGCGTAGCTCTTGCATTCAAGTTTTTATAATTTTCCACCTTAAAGTAGCTCTATATTTTGGAACACACAATGTGTTACTCTTTACTGTTGTGGGAATGTATCTTATATCTATTGTGAAGCTTTGTTGTAAGAATGTATCTTATCTGTCGTGTGAAACTTTGATTGGCTATTTGTTGAAGCTTGAATGTGCTGTGGAACTTTGAGAGGTTGTTTGCTTAACCCTTAAATGATTGAAAAGGTTCTTTGCAACCAATACAATATGGGATATTTTTCTTGTATTTGGAATGGATCTACACCTCTACTACATGTGAGATCAACAAAAAGTTGGAGAATAGATCAATGTCAACGTGTAGTGTATGAATGTGATTGTTTGTTTGTTTTAGCTTGATGTTATTTGCTGCTTTTTTATCTTTCAAAGGTGCTTTTCTATAATTCAAATGCTTTTAAGGATCAAAGTCTTCTACAAACCCATTGTATACAAATATTTTTGCTTTATTATATTTTTGTATTTCTAAAAAAAATAAGGTCTGAAAAATAATGTCATATAACCATTTAGAAATAAGCATAGGGTACCCTAAAATATCCTAAAGTAGCTTTTTATCTAATGAAAGGGAGGAAAAAATTACCTTAAAAAATCTAAATACCCCCTATTTAATTATCCCATTATCGCATGTGGTATCCAATTTTAAAGGGAAGTGGCCTCCCCGAGATGTAGCTAGAAGTATTCAAAGTTATAATTTAAAATTCTCTAAATAGAAAATAAATACATAAATAATTATGTGATATAGTTCAATTAAAAAGTTCAAAGATGCCATACCTACCCACAAACTAAAACTCCTCATAAGTTTCATCCCATTAATGAAAATGGAATAATTCAAAACTTTGCACGTATATGCAAAGCTAAAAAAAACAATTTAATATTGGGAAAAACTTCTTAACCATGCCGTAGAAAGTTTTGAAAACTGTTGGACCTTAAAGCTACTCCAAAGAAAAAAAGAATTCCATTTGTAGTGAGTTCCCAAAATGTTGCCAAAAAAACAATATTTGGACCTTTAAGGGTTAAATTGTAGACTATATTTTTAAAATTTAAAATTTACTTGGGAACAATTGTAAGGTTGAACCAATTATTGACTGCCTATTGATTAATTTCTTATCATTTCACGGATACATGCCATGACCAATAAATTCTTTTGTAGATTTCTAATGCTTAATCAATTATAGTCATTTTAATTTGTAAGTGCCCACATCTATTGTTAAAGGTCACATAACATTTTATTTTTTACTTTTTAAAATAAGATTTAAAAATTAGAATTGATAGAAAAATATTTTTATTAAATTTAATTCCTAAAACTACGTGTTGTTTATTAGTCTTTGAAATTTTTAGTTTTTCTGGATATAATTTTTTTAATAAAAAATTATATTACCGTCAAAATAAAATTGGTATTAAGTACAAACTAAATCTAAGTTTGTTTCATTTTTGAAAATGCAAGTAAAAATAAGGAATCATTAGAGGAGATCTGAGGCCTTCAGAAGCCCATTTCAACTTGGTTCTCATCTTACTCTCTATAGAAATTCCTAAAGTTCTCACTTACTAGATTCTTTGTGAAAAAATCAAGAAAGTGTCTCAAAAATGTTAATGATTAGTGGTCCAATTTTGCTTCAATGTTCCTAAGTTGAGAGTTAATTAAAGTTTGACACTTTAAAAATAATAATTATCAAGTATCAACGTTACATTCAAATTTGACAACCATGAAATACAATTTCAAGAGCTTCTTAATGAGAGTGTTTTGAGTAGAAAAGACAAGTTCTTTATACAAGTGGGATAGTGATAAGTAAAACAATCCACATGGGATATATAAATTAGAATTAGTAGGATCTCTACCACTTATTTTTAACTCAAAAGCAAGAATTTTGTTCAAAATAAAATTTTAGACCTCATTTAGGCATAGTAGAATAATTTCTTTTCGGAAAACTTTGAAACAAAACAATTTGGAAAATCAATTTGAGTTTCATCTCTAAGAATCTGTTTTAGATTTAGAGCCTCCAATCAAAAGTTATGGACAAAATTCAGAGAGGATGATTGAAAATGTAAACTAAAAAATGTCCCTTCCAACCTGTCTCTAAATTTTATTCATAGCTTTTGATTGGAGGCTCTAAATCTTAAACAAATTTTTGGAGATGAAACTCAAATTGATTTCCAGCTTTTCTTAAATCAAATTTTTTCTAAAAAAACTTATTCTACTATGCTTAAATGAGATATGAAATTTCACTTTGAACAAAATTTCTATGTTTTGACAGTGAGGAATCAAGCTCTCATCTTCAAATTATTTCATAGCCTTTGAGAAGGTATGATGGACAACGCATTTTACTATAAAAACAACCGCTCCACCATGGTATCTCACAAAATCTCGTTGAACTCATTTTTTCATTTACACTTTAATAAACATCCTCAAGGTAGATGGTCAAATGGAAGATGGAGAACCGACTCAATGGATTTTCTATATTGTCCTTCATTTTTAATTTACATTGACATTGCTATTAGTGTACAATAAATTCCTTGTCTGCTCTAGTAGAGTCTTGACCACAATGGATTCATTCCTACAAAAACCAACAAAGGTGAGCTTATGGGAACATCTTGAGAACTCACAACCTCCTAATGGCTTCAAATCTCTTCTAATGATTATTTATGATATACGAGAACGGAGCCCGTTGCAATGCAACAGCAACGTAATATGGTGAATAAAATTAAAAATGACTCTGAGGGGTGTTCTTGAGCAACCGAAGCTCTGCAATGGCTTTAGGATTAAGCTCTGCGATGGAAGCAGTCACGCACGCACACGCATAGACACAGGGGCGATGAAAAAGGGATGAAAAATCGGGATAGAAAAAATGGGATGAAAACGTGACCATCTTCGTGACAAAGGGTCGTGACAAATAGCGTGACAGTCTATACTTAATATAATAGATTTGCATACAAAGGTTTCAATTGAAAATGGACAATAAATAATCTTTCTAGTGCAACTTCTTTGTTGATGTTGGAATAGTTCATTAAAAAAATATTTAGACTCATTTAGAAATTCAAGTTGTAGTTCATTAAAGAACTTGCAAAATTACAAAACTTTATAGGGAATTTCTAAATCCATGTGCAAATGTTGAAAAAAGTATTTTAAAATTGATGGAAATAATTTTTCAATTTGATTCTTGTGACATGGCACTTCACGACAATAATTAAAGAAGTTTTCATAATTCCAATTGTTCTACTAACAAAATTTGAAGTTGGATCTAGAAATGGTAATTCTTTAATTTGAAGTTCGAATTTTTCAAAATTAAACTCTAAATTTTCCATTTCGAGGATCAAATTGTCAATCAATTCATATGAATTTTTGGTTGTTCCAAAAAATTAGTTTCTAAAATCAATACAGACAATGTTATTGGCATAAATACTGTCTCTATTTATATTGTAATGTTTATGCTTCATCATCATTATACATTTTTGCACATTAGTATCATGACATATTTTTGTATAGTTAGTTTAACATATTGTATAATTTATTTTTGATTATATTAAAAACTAAAAGATGATAGTCATGACATGTATAAGGGATTTGAATTTTGATTGTCTGATGTCCAAATTGGGACTTTCTTGCGACTATTTCAAGTGCTGTTTTGAGCGCTTTTAATAATGTTGGCCTCAAGTTCTAATTTTATATGCAAAAATTCTAAAAACTATTTTCTTCTAATCAAAATATTCATTTTACACCTAGTACGAACCTATAGAACCTATAGTCCTTAACCCCTAAAGGATTAAAAGCTACTAGATGGCTTTTGCAACTACATTTGAAGAAAATTCAAGTGTGAATCACATAAATAGTTCGTAAACAACACAAAAATCCTAAATGGGTTTTTTCATTGAATTCATCAATGCTATCTAATCAAGAAATGATAGAGTGTGCAATTTTTGGTAATTTTTTTGAGAATGGAGAAGGTGCTCTAGGCTATTACTTCACACCCTCATGTCTTTTTTTCTTCACCCCAAAGTAGTTTGAAAAAATTTGCACATTAGTATCATGATGATATGTACTAATGGAAAAAAAATCAGAGTTTTGGGAGAACTTTTGAGCATTCCAACTTCAACATTTTGATTTCAACACGTATACAAAGTATCACATAACTAAATATCTTTCATCATTCATGTCAACATTGGCAAAAATTGTGCGATTTTATCGGTCTTTTTTCCATAGGAAATCTATTTAAGCCTTCTTTCATTTCAACAGTGGCAATCATCAAAATTATTCTACATCAATGAGGAATTATGCTTGTTACAAGAGCTAATCAAGAAGACAAGAGCTTTGTACGTGCACACCCCTAGTCTTTTAGAGATGAAAACACAAAGACGGGCTATATGTTTGTCCAATACAAATTATCAATAACTACTACCTTCTAGCAATGAAAATAAAAGTTTCTTTTTAACGCTATTAAAAATTCAATAAAAAAATTTGTACTAGACTACCATAGACATGTGTGGATTTTTTCTTATAACTTTGACTGTAAAAATTGTAAGATTCTAACATTTGAAGTTGAAAAAATTAGTTGATTTTTGAACTTTGATGATGGGTCAACAAACTTGAATTCCTCTTACAGTGAGACTATTGCACTAAATTAAGTAGTTTTTTTTTACTATTGTGCCTTATATCAAAGTCTCACTTCCTTTTCAATTTTCCTCTTACAGTGAGACTTTTGCACTAGAAGTTCTCACTAAGTTTTTGCAAAGTAATTTTGATAAGTTCATTACTTTTAGCTATACACGTGCATGTTTGAATTAAAAGTATCATTCTAATTTGTAACTTGAAACCCATTTAAAGCACATGAGCTAGTAGAAAGTCCTGTAATTATTATTGATTTAGCTTAGTCTTTGATACAGTACAATCAGGTACAAGAATAATTTGAATTTTTCTTTGAGCAACATGATTTCTTAAAAAAATAGATTTTAATTAGATTTTGGTGTTTGACCCTTGCACTCTGAATAATTTTGTACCTTTGAACATGATGGTACAACTTTTTGACCAAAATCTACTTAAAATAAAGAAATATTCATTTTATTAATTTTGGTTCATATTGAACACTTCATAGACCATATCTTTGTTACTTAATGGCGTACTTTTGAACATGAAAGATGTGAGTATGGATGTCTCCTACATATCTATGCAATCAAATTAAAAAAATTCATCACCCATTTTTTCAATTATATTATTACGTCATCCATGTGAATTGACCTTACAAATTCATCAAAAATGAAAATTTAGTTTTTCGAAGCTGAAATTTGGTATGCTTCATTAGGATTGCCTTAGAATTGAATGTTGATTGTGTGAGATATGAAATGACAAATTCATTTTAATTTATACTAAGTTTTTTGAATGGTACAAGTAGTAGTTCAAATTATTGTTGTACTTGACTATACAATACCCCTGGAAGTATTGTTACAAAATTTCCTACTTTAACATTAAAAGGATTTTTTATAATATAGAATATAATTGGATTTTTTCATCTTTTATATTTAACATTTAGTTCTTGTACATTTTGAAGCAAGCATACCAAATTTGGGTTTCAAAAAAGCAAAATTTCATTTTTCGTGAATTTTTGAAATCCAATTTTCATGGTTTTACACACTACAAGAGAAAGAGGTGTTTTAAGTAGTGTCCTAGACATCACGTCTTTTAAGTAACGTCTTTAAGTAAGGTTTTAAGTAAAATTTTACTAAGAAGACTGTAGTGACATGAAAATTTATTAAAAGCAATTGGTGATGAATTTTTCTAAATTGATTGCAGAGATATGTAGGAAACATCTATGTACACATATTTCATATTAAAAGAATCCCCACTAAGTAACAAAAATATGCTCTATGAAGAGTTCAATGTGAAAAGTCATATGTGTAAATTTTGTAAAATAGATTTCTCTACATTTCAACTAGAAATTGACAAAGTAATTGTACCATCAGGCTTAAATATACCAAATTAATTACTATGTGAAGGTCAGTAGTAAAATACAGCTATAATAAATAGATATCTATTTTACAAAATTGGACATGCAACTTTTCACATTGAACTCCTCATAGAGCATATTTTTGTTACTTAATAGGGGTGTTCTTTGAAATGAAAGATGTGCATATAGATGTTTCCTACGTATCTCTGCAATCAATATAGAAAAATTCATCACCAATTGCTTTTAATAAATTATCATGCAAAACTATGAAAATTGGATTTCAAAAATTCACGAAAACTGGAATTTTTCTTTTTTGAAATCCAAATTTAGTGTGCTTGCTTTCAAATTGTACAAGAACTAAATGTTAAATAAATATACAAGATGAAGAAATCCAATTATATTCTATATTATAAGAAATCCTTTGAATGGCAAAATAGGGAATTTTGTAACAATACTTCCAGGTACTGTACAATCCTTCTTCAAGCCATTACAGAAAGTGTGTGATAAGATAACTACACCTAAAATCACACACTAAATTTTTTTGCTTAGAATGTTCTCCCACTATTCATGAGAGTCTATAATTGCTTTTAGGAACATCCATTTTCAGCACTTTGAAAATTCATAGTTTATTCATATAGTGTTCAAAAAATGCATTCTAAGAGAATTTAGAATTCCATTTTCACTACCAAGAGGACCCCACAAAAAGTTTTTCAATATAATTTATATAAGAGTCTAGAAGGGTCTGACATGCAAGATCGAGTTTCATGTGCAACAACCTATGCAGAAGTTACGAGAACTTCAGTTCTGAAATGAACGCAAAATCCAGATTGAAACTTGCACGACACTGTCTACATATCATATTAGAATTGGTGTACACAATAACGAAACGAGGCTTCTAAAAAGTGAACTTTATAAACTTGATCTTGAGCATTTTTTCCTTTCTGATGCGATGATGAAGATTCGGGTGACATATGAACAATACCAATGATTACAAAAATTAGAACTTCAACAGTATTAAGTTACTTTTGTCTTTGCTACTGATAATTTTGTTTGAGGAAAATCTTCCAGGTGGAGTAAATATGCTGAAACTCTGATTAAGGTAGTATGCTCTTAAAGCGACCATTTAAGAGCAGATCGCCTTTTCAGGGAAGTTAAACTTATTGAAACAATTTTCAGTAAATTTATATAGGAAGAAAAATGGAATTGGCATCTAACCCAAGTCGTTTCATATTTTTCAGAGCTTTGTAGCATTAGTTATGAATTTTTGAAGTTCAAACACAGTGGTTTCTAAAAGCGACCACCTTCTGAAATGTACACAGTTCGTACATTGAAGAAAGCAAAATGTACCTCTGTGTCATGATCGCTTGTAGAGCATACTACCTTACAAGGGAACTGGATGGAACAAATGCTCCACTAGCAAAACAAAACATACTGCAAGCAAGCAAGCACAGAGTGACCCAAAACAAGCGAGCGCAGCAAACTTTCACGGTTTGTAAGGCAGTTGGACTAAAGATAACATACAAGATTACTGATAGGATCCATTGCAAGGTGAGATGTCTCTATCACAGCAACCCCAGTGAAGATGCACCAAAAAACAAAAAAACAAAAAACAAAAAACAAAAAACAAAAAAACAAAAAACAGTGCAATGGAACCTGATTCCCATGTATGAACAGCAAAGCATATAACTTAGTACAGTTTTTAGGAGAAAACCAACCATAGATCCAGTGCTCAACACCCAGAGACTGTACTGTACTTCACAATGTGGGTGCTGAATTCTGAACATAATGAACATAAAATTCTGAATATATAATTCTGCATCCTTGGTGTTCCGCCAACTGTTATCAAGGTTTACAAACCATCCTGAAAATGCAGTAATTAATGTAAATGATTTCCACAGAAACAGCAAAGGTCAGCCAGCCTGATGGAAAAAAGGTCGGCCACAATCACTGACTCTGTAAGTTAAGGTAGGACCACCCATACCTAATCACTTAAGGATCTGTAGAGAAAATGGTGAACTATTTAGTGCAATGGAATTTTTTCCCATGTAGGAAGATAGAAAATATTGTGATTGTAGAATTTTCAGAATTTTATTTGCAAAACTGAAATTTCTGTGAATTTAAGAAGGCAAAAAGTGTTCTGAACTAATACCCAATATGTAGAGTCTTGCAATTCCGATCATAGAAGAGACTACTTCCTACTCATGTATACAAATTTCAAACTAACACGTGGCATTTAGCAATTGCTCCTCGCAGCCTTGGGTATCGTGCATGTCATTAAATCTAGCGATTCTCAAAAAAATCTGCCTGGTCGGAATTAGCTTACCTCTACAGGTTGGAAATCCATCCCTGGTTGGTAATGGGTGGTCCGACCTTAGTAGGGTTGCTGAAACTCAAAAAACAGCAAGAGCACCCGACCCTGTTGAAGATCATGGATGCCAAATCTTGTAGGTCGTGTTTTGCAATCCAATCCAGCACTTCCTGAAGGTCGATGGGTTGCTTAATTGTTGCAGTTGATCTTTCCTGAAAAATGGCATACTCAGTGATGGCGAGAACATGCCGTTTCACTTAATTAATTAAATAGTACTCCGTGATACATATTCCAAATCAAGCCGTCCAAAGCAAAAAAACAACATGTCCAAAGCAACAACACACGTCCAGATGAACGCAAAACACATTTGAATCAACTCTTGAAACTCTGTTAATCATGTCCAAATTGAGTATTCTGAATCCACAGAACATGCTAATGGGGGCATGTCCTGTCCTATTGATTAGGTCTCTCCTACCCTTGAGCTCCACAATTCTGCACTTGAGCTAGCTAAAACCTATTGCGCAACTAATTTGGCGATGAGGTTTATGAAGGAAGCGAGCCAATTTTTTTTTGCATCTTCTAGTTTATATTTAACCCACAAATGGTATTGATTTCTCTTGTGCAGGTCCGTTATGTGCCCAATTTCTCAACATGTCCTTGCACACAACTCAACGAGCTCGGTCTCCTCAGAGTTGTGCATAAGGCAACAGGCTCTGAAACCGCACAGGCTCTAAAACCGTCCACCTAGTACTCAAATGTGCATTACGTGTACATGTTGCTTTTTTGTAGCTTTCAACAATGTACAAAGAATGTACATTTGAGGAGGTGGGGCGATTTCAGAGCCCTATGCCATTTTCAACTTCGAAATTTTATAACTAATTCCACAAAACTCCAAAAAATATAAAAACAACTTTGGTTAATAGATGTCAATTCCACTTGTCTTTCAAGGAAAATTAACTGAAAATTATTCCAAGAAGTTTCGCCATCCCAAAATTCAGTTTCAGCTATTAGGTGGGTGATTTTTGGGACCTGTTACCTTACTGTATATTAATCGATCTGCTGATCCAATTGAAGCATCTCTAACTCGTGTACTAGCTGTACATATCGGCAGCAGAAGCAATTCCTAAAACCGTCACCAATGCGATGGAGTCAATTTTGTTGCCATGATCTTTGGCAATTTCCGTTGCCATTTTGTTGTTGAAACGAGGTTAGACTAGCCTTGGCACTTGCACCAAATTGAGGCAGGGGTCCTTTCCGAGAAATTCGTGTTGACAATTTGGAAGGGCCATATAGAGAAGATGGTTGACTGTTGCAATTGCTGAATCGTCCTTGTCAACAAAACTCTAAAGCCTAAACCCTAAGTTGTTGACATGCAACCTAAGTCTAAATCTTAAGTTGCTGACATATGACCTAAGCCCTAAACCCTAAGTAACCCTAAGTTTGTCGGATCGCTCTCATCCTTGTCAAGGTAGGAGGAGCTCTATAGTAAGCATTCATATAGACTGTAAAAGCGTCCTCTAAGTTAACACAAAACTACATTTTGTTTTCTCTTTGCAATAGAAGTGTATAAATAGTGTACATTTTAGGAGGTGGACAGTTGCAGAGCTTGAGCAACACCACCACATTTCAACTTCAAAAATTTGTAGCTAATTCTAGGAAGCTCTAAAAAAATTCAATGAAACAACTTGGGTTAATTAGATGTCAAATAATTCCATTACTACATCTTTCAAGGAAAATCTACAAAGAAACATTTCAAGAAGAATAACCTCTCCAAATCAATTATCAAACCTTAAGGTAGGTGGCTGACAATGCGACCCGCTTCTTCAAACAGTCTTGTAGGGAGCTCTAAAATGGAGACTTAATCGTTCTAAAATGGACTGCCAATCTCTCCTAGTGTATAGTGTTGCATAATTAAGGTTTGTCAATGGATCAAATAAGAGTTAAGAAGAGTTCATTTCAATGCCAAAGTGTGTCCATTTAATTTTTCTAAATGGACATTGATTGTCAGATTGCCATCTTACGAATGTTAAAAGAATGTAAGATCCATTTAAGTTTAGTAAGAATCACATTTAAGAACCTTCTGTATTACTTTTTGAATGCCACAGTGTTTGTTTTGGGTGAAGTCATATCTTTTTTCAAATTGCACATGAGTGAATTTTGCAAGACCTAGGATCACAAACAGGTGCCTACGGCATGATTCTTTGAAAATTCATAAGTCTTTCATAAATGCTCCAAAAAATATGAAACCACTCGTGTTAGATTCCACATCAATTTTTCTTCAAGTGAAAAATAAGGAAAAATATTTTGGGGCATCTAAAAACCATCAAAAGGTCCAACAGTCCTTAAAGTGTCACTTCTTGAGCCACCTACCTTAACCCCTAAAGGTCAAAGACTGTGTTTTCACCAAAAACGCTCCAAAATTGCTATATCTAATACAAGTACCAAATTTTAGGAAAAAAAATATTCTTGAAAAAATGTAACTGTAGGATCTTGTATTAAACTAGTTCGAGAAGTTGTGGAAAAAATTTCAGAAATTTCCACCATGTGGATTGCAAGATAATAGCGTTTGAATTATCAAAAGTTCTTTTCTTGTCCCGGCGAAAATCCAGGTAAGATCCACTTCACAAGGTCACATTTGTATGAAAAAATGTCCAAAATGGTGGTTACTCTTTGGATTCATTCTTCTTGAACATAAAAACTATTATGTATTGTAGGTTCTTATTAGAAGTGGCCTAAGATTTCAACAATTCAATTTTGAGGCACAAGGTGATTTTTTTTTGCGTTTTCTACTATACATGGATGTTGTGGTTGAGGAGTTTTTAATTAATTTGCATTACCATGAGGACAACTTTGTATTAGAGCCTAGGCTCAATTCTAAGCTGGTCCAATTTACAAATATAGAGTGAACTCAAGGATACAATCATAGCCATTCTAGTTTTTAGTACTTGGAGCCAAAATACTGTCACACAAGCAACAATGCAGTATAAAAGAAAATTGGTCTGCTTTTTAATATAAAGCCTTTAGGTCTAGTTGATGGCCAAGTTTAATTATGTAGCTACGCCTATTAGTTGATTTCTATAGTTTTGGAATTGAACCAATAATTAAACACTAATACAAAGTAGCCCTAAGTGTACTCATTATGGTCCCTAAATCCAATTGCATCCCTATCTATAATTGTCCAATATTTAGCTCTTCAAATGTTGAACAATTGTAGATAAGGATGCAATTGGATTTAGGGTCTATAATGGGTATATTTACTTTATTGTAAAAAATCTCGTGACTATTAAAATAAATTTTTTTGTAGTAGAATTCAAATTGTGTTTCAAAATGGTGACCAATGCTTTTATTTCAATGGTAAGTGTCTTCTTCTTCGGTTCTTACATGTAGTGTGATTTTTCACTCAATCTGTTTGTCTCTTAAGAAGACAAACCAAACTCAAAGAGCATGGTAAAGAGTCAAAACTGAATTTCACATAGTTCTTTTAATTTTAAGTGTCTTTAAGCTTGATTAAATAATGTAACTCCAATAATGTACATTGTAGTTTTTGTAATGCTTTGAAGGTAGTATCTTAAAAGTTTAGAATATATCACTTTTGAACTTTTCTATTAAATTTATCTTAATGTGAGCTCATAGAATACACTAATTATACCATCATTTTGATCACTACTATCTCCATTTTTGCTAAGAATTTCATACTATTTTAATCTTTTTTGTAATTACAAAAAATAAATTACAAAATAAATTACTTCTTAAAATCATATAAAATTCATTTTAATGTTTTTTTTATTATAAACAACTGAAGTTCAATTTATATATATATATATATAGCACTACTTGTGAAAAATATCAATTTCTTGAAAGGTGTATCTTAATGTAAAAAACTAATGAAGTGTGACCAAGTAGGAACATAGAACCTTTGTCCTTTAAGGATTAAGATATACACACTTATAATTGTCAATGATTACAATTGAGCATAGTTACTATAATTAAACAAAAATTATTTTATTACATCTTAGAGGCAACTACAAGAGAAGTCCAAGACACTTTAGCATGCATTATTTGGACAATATGTGAACGAGTTATAAATTTCAAAGTATAATCTTTAAATGTATCAAAAGTCAAGGATAAACTCTCTTTAGATTTTCAAGTTTTGATTGTGTGCATCTCGTGTAATCAATATCTAGAAAAAATTGATGCTTTTGGGTCCAAATGAAAATGTCACATTTTAGGCAGTGTTCGTTTCAAGTGTATAGTATAGTATACATACCTTGGTCAAAATTCTAAATAGTTTCTCCTTTATACATATATTGTGTATGTAGGTGAGTTCAAATAGAATAAATTTGGAATTAAAATCATTGTTTTTTTATCCATCTAATTGCTTGTTGATTCTTGTGTTAAATATTTGTAAATGCATCAATAGTTCCGATTGAATGGATTAAATCTATGAACCAAATATTTACAAATTTTTCTGCTTAAAAGTCATCATTAAATTATTTTTTTAAGTTTTATTTTTATAATTCTAGAAATTTGGATTATTCTTGTTCTTTAATGAATCAACTACTATAAATCAATGTAGAAATCATCAATTTATTTTCCCTCATCCAAATTATTCATGAACGATTGCATAAATTCATAATTTTATGAATATATTTATAAAAATATTTTTGTAATTAAATCATTTTACTCAAATCAATTCCTTGATTTTGAAATGAGATGTTTTCAATTTGAAACCAATTCCTTTAATAATTTGCTTACTTGAAACGTCTTCAATTTGCAAATCTACCAAGTTTCTAATTTCTAAAAATAAATGATAT
Organism: Antitrichia curtipendula; assembly: GCA_951230915.1. Classification (NCBI taxonomy): domain Eukaryota; kingdom Viridiplantae; phylum Streptophyta; class Bryopsida; order Hypnales; family Leucodontaceae; genus Antitrichia; species Antitrichia curtipendula. The sequence continues at coordinate 33,158,396 of OX579636.1, forward strand.
TTTTTCAAGATATTTTATATTTTATATTTAGCAATTTAGTATATGAAAGAGTTTTTTTATTACACTTTGACCATCAATTAGAGGTTATTTTTTATTTTAGCTTGACATCCATTTACAATTTTTATCAATCCAATTTTTATTTATTGAAGGCAAACATCCAAATTGTAACAACAATGTAAAAACTTTTAATAGTAAAAATTAGTATTTTTTTTCATTTTATAAATAAAAATTTAACAAATCTAATGTCATGTAAATATCATGGTCTATGTTTACATAATTTTTTTGTCAATTCAATCCCCATTATGTGAATTTTAATGTCATGTATATGTATATACACATCATACGAGGTGAATTTTTTTTGGGTAGATATTCATCAAACTAGTGTCGAGGTGAATTTCTTGTGTGCACATGGATATACCAAAATTTTATAATACCCCAAATTCCACTTTGAGAGGACTTCCAATCATTACAATAATTATAAAATGTCAAAGTCTCAAGAAATATTAAAAATGTCATCTTTAACTAAACATCACAACTAGTTGTTAGCCTCCTAAATGTCTAAAAATAGATAATATAATTTTTGTTTTATTTTTGTTTTCTTGGAACAAAATGGGATTTCTTCTTTAAAATTGTATGAAAAAAGAGAAAATCTTTCAATTTTAAGCATACACCAAATCACATTTAAAAAATTTAGTTTGTTAATTAGTAGGACATGCCAACCTTAACCATACAATAAAATATTTTACTATCCCGAACCTTGAGAACAAGTCATAGAATAATGAACCTTATAAAATTTACTAAAATATTACAATTTATAAATAAAATTTGATTTTCAAAAATATAATCATAGATATAATTATAAAAGAAATTCAGTAGTTAAAACTCATTCATGCAATAAATCCATATTCTAACAATAAAAGATTATTTATAAAAATATAATAATAACAATAATAACAATAATAACAACATTTCTAAACAATAACAAAGAATGAAAAGATAGGATGAATCAACTTTGTTGCAACAATACGGTCATTCTAAAAATCCAACAAGTCTAGGAGGTTTCTTGCCGGAAAATTTGGGAAGCATCTACAACCTTATTTATTTTTAACCACTAAAGTTTTTTGACTATGTTTTCACCAAAAACGCTCCAAAATTGTCAAAAGTAGTACAAATCTCAAATTTTCAAGTGTCAATACAAGTGTCAATAAAGAAGTAGGAAAATAATTTTATAGAATGATTCAAAATACTAAATTGTTGAGAATTTAGTTATAGAATTGAAAAATGCCAATTCCAATGGTTGTAATGTTATAATAAACAATCTACATCCTATTATTTTTTATTTTTTAAAGGATATTGAAAATTGAATTAAATAAAAGACTTCAAAGTTTATTTTAGAGTAAAGAATCCATAATTGCTCGCAAATTAAAACTCCTCATAATTTTAATCTCATTAATCAAAATGGAATAATTCAAAGCTTTGCATATATATATAAATCTAAGAAAATAATTTTAAATTTTTATTTCTTATGAAAATGATTAGATATATTTTTGGATTGCTCGCAGATTGCTAAAAATTACATATCATACAAATTCTTTTTTATTATATAGTCAAAAGTTATGAAAATTGTTGCACCTTAAAGCTAGTCCTTGGGTACATCTTTGAGAAAAAAATTTCAAAGAGAAAAAATAAAAAATTTGTTTGTAGAGAGCTACTCAAAATTGCCATGTTGCCAATAAAATGCCATTTGGTCCTTTAGGGGTTAATTTGGTCATGTACAATTTTGTTTCATCTTTTTATATAATCATATTCAACCTTGGCACTTTTTGTAAATGAAGCCTAGTGTAAAGTGAACTTGAAGCAACTCCTTATTATCTTCTAATTACAATGCCCCTTAAAACACCATATTCATTGAAATGGGAGATTGAGAACCTCTCAAAATAAATCATGTTCATCTCGACCTAAATCAACAATTTCCATTAAAATGAGAGTTCTGAGGTGAATGGATATAGACACTATCAGATTTGACCTAATTTTGAAAGGGTTTATTGCAAATTAGGTCGATTCGCCCTAAATTGCAATAAACCCTTTCAAAATTAGGTCAAATCTGAAAGTGTTTTTGTCAATTTAGCTCAACTCAACCCTAAATTACAATCAATTCATGTCAAAATTAGATGAAATACGTAAGTGTTACTGTCAGTTTTGGTCAATTTGAACTAAGTTGACACAAAACCTTTCAAAATTAGGTCAAATTTGAAAGGGTTAATTCCAATTTAGGTTCAGTCGACCAAAATTGACATAAAATCTTTGATCAAATCTTAAAGGTTTTATGTCAATTTAGCTCAAACCGCCCTAAATAGGAATAAACCCTTTCCTCAAGTTCTTTAATTTAATTCTCATTTCAATGGAAAACTTTCATTTTAATGAATTATGGTGTTTTAAGCTTTGGACACATTCTTTAGTTATTAGTATAAGGGTCCCTTTACTTGTCCTATATATGAGGGTGCAAATTGGTAGCAAATGCAAAATTAGTACTGTTGCCTAAATTATTTATTTATTTTTAAATGTGTATAATTTAGTGAAGATTTCACTTTGAGCTATCTAAATAAGGTTAGAGGTGTTCAAACAATTTAGGCTCCAAAAGCATTCTTCAACAACGAGGTACATATTGCATCCTTCAATGTAGTAATAGTGAACATGTCAAGGTACATGTTCTTTTGGAGCCTTTTGTGATTCCAACTTCAAAATTCATATTCCATAATTAATACCTCTTCAATCTCCAAAATATGAAACAACCTACAATAGATGCAACTTCCATTTCTCTTTCATGAACAAATTAGTAAAAAATACTTCAAATAGTCTAACACTCTTTAAAATTGAAATCAACTCTTAACCCTCAAAATACATTTAATATCTAGACTTAGTCAAACTTCATTGGGTTTACACATTAAAACATACGTTTCAAAAATTTGTTAATTTTAACATGTGGAAATATATGTTTAAAATTTAATTTAATTTTTTCATAAGTAAAACATTGAATCAATAGAAATAATTTCAGCCCTTTGGAGGGCTATTTGATTGCATGTTAAGGTGCAAATGGAGTAAAAATCAGCCCAAATCTTGACTCAAATAATCTTGCTAGTTTGTGTTAGCTTGTATGCCTTGCGGGTTGGCGTTTAAAAATAAATAAATAATTAAAAATTTTAAAATTTTAAAATTATTATTATTATTTTATTCCATTGTATTTGCACATTGGCCAAAAATCAAACAACCCTCCTTAGGGCCAAATTTTCTTTAATGTGAATCTTATATGCTTTCTCAAAGAATTTCTTTTGTAAAAATTATAGTAATTATAAAAATATTAAAAATAATATGAAGATTTAGAAAAATAAAAATAATAGTGACAAACATTATGGGATAAGTGATGTACTTTTTAAACTTAAATGAAGAGAATTTTCATAGAAAAAGTTTAAAATGGTGTATTGAGCTTTTAACCCTTCAAGGCCTAACAACTTCTTGACAATTGAATTTTCAACAAAATGTTCTACTTTGATACTTTTTTGCAGATGGATGTGCTTGATATTTGTAATTTTAATTATTCAAAAGCAAAGACTACTTTATCTAGTATGTATGGAATTAATTGTGGAAAATATTGATTGTTGGATTTTTAGATCATGACAATTTTTCATGATCAACTTAAAAGCCAAAAACGTAGCTTTGATAGAAGAAAAATGCATAGAAGATGAATACTGCTTTTTTACCCTCCCAATTTTTTTTATTGGTATTTAAAGAAAATTCAATATTTTTTAATTTAATGAAATGAGAAATAAGAACCTCTCTCAAATTCATACACATTTTCAAAGAGGGAGTAGAAATTGACCATAGCGGATCCTACAAATTAAAAGAAATTATATTTGTGTTAATTTTTGAAATTTAACAATTGATACATTTGAACCAGGATTTGAATATTGTTCAGAACATCTTCAAAAATTTGACATCATTCTAATTATTTTGTATTCTTAATCATATTGGATTGAATCTTGTATTTTTAAATTTGTTGAAAATACAACTTTGAAAGAATTTTCTCTAGACCCACTTTGTTTGAATAGACCAAAGACTAAAAATCTGTAAATAAATATTTTTTTTCTATCTCCACTATTCCTTTCATTGTATAAGAATTATGTTTGCTTTCTTTTTCTACAAGAGTGTTTTTTGTAAATAAATTTTTAAAATACTTTCCTTATTAAAATTTTGAAAAAACAAACAAACAAACAAGTATGTCAACTTGTTACTCTACAAGATCCTACTTTACAAAATATTGAAATTTGTTTCACCCTATCGAGAATTGGTCATTGAAAATTTGAAAAAGACACATTGTAGCTTCTAAGTCTTTTGAGGGGTTAAAATATTATCTTCAAAGTGTAACAAAAATTATAATTTTAATAAATTTTGAAAAATTCTCAAATAGAATAAAAATATATATTATTGAAGCTATATTTTTTTAGTTGAGGTTTAAAATATATAATATAAGAAACTATGTGAAAATCGAGGTTTTGACCTTCAAAATGTCATTTCGGGGCAGAAATATTTTTTCAACCTTTTTTTTTTCCTTTTTGTACAAACTAGATTGGATTGTCTATCAATTTTTATATTCAAAACCGAAATTATTGTGGTCAAACAAAAGTTATGAGAAATAGCATTTGAAAGTGTTTAGAATTTGCATTCTTTTGGAGAATTTACTATTTGGAGAAATGTTGTTGTTCTCATTATTAGAATTTATTTTCATTTTTTCGCAAATCAATAGAAACCACTTGAATTTTGATCAATAAAAACTAAAGTCAAATGCTTGAGATAGAAATTGTATTCTCGATGAATTTTGGAAGAGCTATATCTTCAAACTCATTTGAAGAGAATCTAAAAGTATTTTTAAAATTTTGACCATGCGGATACTACTTTCGATTTTTAATGCTTCACATTATCTTCTTTGATGCAAACTTCAAAAAAATTCTAGAACTAAATATATATTTTTATAACAAATTTGTATTTAATTTGTCCAAAACCCTTAGACTTTTAGATGTTAACCCCTAAAGTCCCAATTGTCCCCTCGGGGGACAAAATGGATTTTGGGCAGGCTCCTACGGTCTCAATATTTTTTGTGATTTTCTGAATTTTTTTTGTGAAGATAGAGAATCACATTAGCTTTCCGAAAATGTAATTTTAATTTCAATCGGTGCCCGGGAGCAAAAGTTATGACACAAAACCCCCAAGTTTTAGTTTGGCAGGCAGAAAAAAATCCTCAAAAAAACTTTAAATTAAAAATTTTAAAAATTTGTTTCATATAGATTTTATTTTTATTTACACGGGAAGCTTTGATTCGTTTCATTTGGACTTGTTATGCAAAAGTTACGGTCAATCTTATTTTTCGGGCAGTTAAAGCATTTTTTTGAAAAAATAACTTGTAGGACTCATTTCTGAACTCAAGTTTAACAATTTAAAAAAAAAAAAAGTTTCACAAGGTCAAGATTTCTTGCTAGAACAATCTCACCGTTGAGATTAGTATATTTCAATTCTATCTTAGAGCTATTAATGATTTAAATTTTCCTTCAATCTTGAAACTACTTCTACTTAACAATTTTTTAATGAGTGAAAACTAAGTGTTTCTTCTTAAATTTTTTTTTTCTAGATTCTCAACTCAATTCTTCATTATAAAAAATTAGAAATTCAAAATCATTAGAGCAAAAATTGTAAGTTAAAAAGGTTCAAAGCCAAAAAATGTAGTTGAGTAAGGTACAAAAAAACTAGATTCCTTCACTTTAAATGCAAATATCTTGCAATCTACATGGTCAAAATTTCTGAAATTTCTTCCACACATTCTTACACTAGTCTAGTACAAGATCCTACAGTTAAATATGCAAAATAAACATTAAATTTGTTTTTTTGCTCTTTGCTCTAGGAATGGCAGTTTTGAGTGGTTTTTGATGGAAAAATGGCCTTAGGACTTTAGATGTTAAGGGTTAATAGGTCGCTTTAACTTCCATGCACATTTTACCTCAGTCACATTGGTAAATTGGGGTCACTGCATATATTTGCAACCAATATGATTTTTTTTTACCATTCCCTAAGCAAGCAGCCGACATATTAAATAGTGTCCAGTAACAAATAATGGCCAACCGCCACAGTAACTGTTCAACCCAGACTAATTAGATATCACCCCCCCTGAATAATTAGAATCAAGCCTAATTAGATTTTAGATTTTAAAACTTTAGATTTTACAAGCCTACAATTACAGTTCAATGTTTATGCCTCACTCACTCTTTTTTCTTGTTCCACCTACCAAAACATCAAGAGAAAGATCCTGACGACACGTGGAGCACTTGCTTTTCTCCGTGAAATAATTGCAGATTTTCAAACTTTCAAAAACAGTAGCAGTAGGACTGATATTCACCAAAATGGAAAAAAAGGGATCGAATAGGCCAACGAGCCAGCCAATTCAACCTCGGGTATCACGGGGCCCATTTTCAAAACGGTCTCGGAGTCTCCGTCAACGTCCCCCCCGCCCCTGCAAAAAAGCACTCAGCTACTGTACGGGGCTTTGCATCATGATCCATCCGCACTTCCCATATAGGATCCCTTTAGTTTCATCATCGCATGGGTTTGCTCCGTAAGAAATTTCGAGTCCCATTTAGTTTACCCACCCCCGAAAGAGGGGAAATTCCTCTTTCCAAAAAATTGGGCTGCAATTTGATTGCGTAATTTTCACTGCAAATCCGAAAAGGAATTTTCACCCAAGATTGATGCAGAAAAGTTGCTGGAGTTGCTGTCTACGTTTTGGGCTGAGTCACATGGAACTTGTAGCTTCTTGGAGGGGAGTCGATCTGTGGTTCAAGGATCATGTGCCGTCTGGCGTTTGCCCAGATTAGCAGCAGCCAGCATTCTGCATTCTGCATGATGATGATGATCCTTACTAGCTTGAGCAGTTGCAAAGCAATCAGTCTGCGATGGGGAAATTGGTACTGTAGCTTAAGCCAGTGATGGCGCCGGTGATGGCAGATGAGAACCGGTAATAGCCACAGTCCGGCACGGAATTCTATGCAGGTGAGCAGTGAAGCTCATAGGTGTAGCTTGCGGACCCCACGCCCTGCTCTGATTGCTGCCACTTTTTCTTCTTCTTCTTCTTTTTCGTCGTCTGCCTGCCATTGATGGTAAGTAAGTTGGTAAGCTTACAGACAGTCCGCACAACAACACCGGCCTCGCTTTGAACCAGTCCGCTTCTCCGACATCTAACATTTCCTTTCTGCAGGTAGCAATTCATGTCTGTTGCACAATTTCAGGAGAACAAATTTCAGCTCTAATCTGGTCTTCTCTTGTTTGCTGTATGTTGAAATTTCGTGGTCAGGCAGTTAGTTGGTGGGTGGGTCGAGTGACTTCTTCGTGCCTTCTTACCAGTGGAGATTCCGACTCAGATGAGTGAGATTTCTTTGTTGCTGAGTTCTGTAGTTTGTTGCTGGAGAGCTTCACATTGTGAGTCACGTGTTTGGGTGACGGAGAGGAGGTTGTGGTTGGAGAGGGGATTCGATCTTGGGCAGGGGAGAGAAGCGTTAGGCGGCGCGTACTGTTGTGTGACGCCATTTCTTTGCCATTTATGATGCACAGATTTGGTGGTGAGTTCCTGTCTGGGGTAATCGGTTCTTGGTTGAAGCCCTTGGTCTTGCGGATTGTTGGTTGGTTGAGCTCTACGCTTGTACGTTTGTCGGTTCTGGTGTCTTGAGTGTTCTTGGATCTGTAGTTTGCGTTTGTGTTCATTGCGTTAGAGGCTTCCATATGTGGAGTTTTGATGAGTGGTTTTGTGGTGGTTTAGTCAATAGCTGAAGGGGATGAGGAATCGCTGAGAAACAGAGGTTTGATCGGGATTCTGGCAACGAGTCACTCTGTGCCAGAGGAGAGACTGTGAAGAAATTAAGGGGTGACTGAGAGTTTTTCAACCGCCACTATGGCCTATGGAGATATGGCTGTGGCTGCAATTTTGCTCTCCATCACGGTTATGGCGAGCGTAGAAGAGTTTCTAGTATCTGCTCAAGCGCCATCTCCAACTACATCGGCAACCAGTCCGCCCGTCACGTGCACTCTGCCCAGTTCCTCCATGGTCTCCAGCAATTGGTGCAATTCCAATGATGAGCAGAGCATGGAGACGCAGACTGCGGGCTGTGACGGTTTCTTGACGGACCAAGAGCCCTCGCCGAGTGCCGCCTGCTGCAAAGGTCTAAACGAAGTTGCTTACAACCGAACCGCTTGCATATGCGCTTACACCTTCTACCCACCTTCCACGAGGAATGCGTCGCGGCAGCTGGACCTTCCCAGGCTGTGTAATGTGTTAACGAATCTCTGCGGCCAGTGTCCCACGTTTCTTGTTAACCGCTCAAATGGCACTGGTGCTGCCCCAATCAGTAAGTCTTCTTGACTGTGGCAGTCTTCTTTTGAACTTTTCATGGTTGTGTAGTAGGTTGCTTGCTCCTTTACCCTTCAGGTTCTTTAGTCTTTTTCTGATTGTTAAGCAAGCTCGCGAGTGAGAGGATTACTCCTAGAGTATGTGGCGATCGATTGAACTTAGTGTGGATGGTTGATTAACGAATTTTGAAGGGCGCATTTGAGCATTGCGAATGTTCATGAGTTCGGTGAGCCGTCTCTGTTTTATATTTTGAATGAATATGTGAAGTTCGACTACTTCCATAGGTACAGCAGTTATTCTGTCCTGTGTTTTCTCAGCTGCCCGAATACCAACATCGGGTCTCTCCTCTCATGTTTTCAAGAGCGCAAATTCTTTAGATTCTCGAAGTGCAATTGACTCGTAAGAATCGAATGCAGTTATTGATCGACAATGCCTTCATTGAGTGAGCTTCGAGAGGATTATCAAATAGAGGGCGTTTGCTAAATGGGCAGATCGTAAGCTTTGCGATAGATCTGCCGCTTTGACTGCTAAAATTGAACTTCGAATCTGCCTATCATTACTTCTAAGTAGGTATTTTGGTGAAAATTCTTAATGGAAACTGTACCGCAGAGGTTTCTTGATCATTCTGCTCCTCAACATGTATCAATAGACTTGCTACACTCCTTTTTTTCTCTTCACCTAACAGTTTCAACGTGTGAAAGGTGAGCTACAGGCAGTGATGACAGTGTGACAAGTTTGCAAGAAATTCATTATAAAGCGGCTTGAGTGCTCGCATGATATTGCAGCTTCTCTTTCTAATATGTTGCACCATATTGCTTTATGCTCATTGATCCAAGTCGAGGGATGTTCAAAAGTCATTTGAGACATTTTTTGCTTTCTGCAAATTTTTTTTTCTTCAAAACGTGTGCACAATTGTGAATCTTGTAAGCTGCATCTTGAGAGAGACCAATGTTCTTGATTCTTTTTGTTACGACGCTGATATTTCTATATGCTGTTGGTTTGTGAAGCTCATGCACCCACTTATTCCGATGAGAAATCGATGGCGTCCACGATAGGTGCCATTTCACTGGCGGTCGTTTTTGGGTTGCTCCTCGTGGGTGGTATCATTGGGCTAACAGTAAAGCTCGTCAAGATTAGAAGAGCCAAGAACAACCCTCCAGGACCTTTCGAAGCTGCTCCACCTGGGGGAGCCTATTGAAAAAACTCTCTACTTAGCTCTCAAGGTAACTTCCTCGACACGCACTTCGTCATTGAAATGACAAATTACCCAGATGGTGGTCTGTGTTGCGTGTGTACATATTTTGTGGATCAGAAGACCTCGATCTCTGCTTCGGTGAAATGTTCTAGGCCTGGAAATCAACGAATCACCCTCGCCTAAGCACTGCTAGCTTCCACTTAATTCTCAATTACCCGGATGCTCTCCACAATGGACTTCGCATCCTTTCACGAAAGGCAATGTAATGATTCAGAACCAGTTTTGCAGAATGTAGCGTATGGCTCGTATGTTGTAGACTCCTCTTGCTCTTAATAAATTGGACCTCTTTTCTGCTGCTATTCATTCCTTCAGTTTTGCTCGTGGTGTGGAACGAGGATCTAATTTACTTGTACTGTACTTCTGCTGCCCTCCTTAATTGAGATAATCTGCTGTTGCCTCTCAGTCACGACATTCACTGATTTCCAACAATATGCAAGGTATCTCTGGTAAGATTCTGTAGTAGTTTGGTGGATGTCTTCAATACTGAGTTTCACTGAGGAACACTGTGTTCTGAGAGATTGTGAATGGGAAACGCATCGACCTAAGTTTCGGTTTCATGCTGTTCACCAAGTATGAATTTCTTGCGCAGTTTCAAAGTGTATGAATTTCATTTGCAAATGTTAAAGTGTGAGATTGATCGCTGTAAGTGACAACCCCGTTTTTTTTTCAGAGATTAATGGCCACAGATATTTAGAGCAATTCCAAGCAAATCTGTAAAGAAATGAGCCTTTGTTTCTAATAGGGTCGGTCTGCAACGGTATTAACCCCTAAGGTTTATGACTGTTTTATCATTTCTAGTGCAAAGAGCTACAGTGAAAAAATCTCTCCTATTTTTGCATATCCTATGTAGGATCTTGCATAAGATCCTACATAAGACTTGCAAGAGAATGTGTGGAAAAAATTTAAGAAATTTTGACTATGTAGATTGTAAGATATTAGTATTGAAAGTGAAAAAAGATAAAATTTGGACCTAGCAATTTTAGGTTTTGAGACTTTGAATCCTCTAAACTCAAATTTTCTCGCACTACAAAATTTTGAGGTTTAAATCTTTATGGTGAAAAAGTTGAGTTCAGAATTTTTAGAAAGCAATTTAAAAAATAATAACAAATAGATTTTTGTCCTTTAAAAAGAATTAATAGATACACAAATAGTTCTAAAATGGAATGGAAACATGTCAATTCTAATGGGGAGATTGTTGTAGTAAGTAATCTACATTCAATGGACTTTTTTGTTTTGAGAATTTTTGTGGAAATTGAGTATAGAAATGAATCCTATATGATATTTTTTGAAGAAAATGCCTTTGATTGTTTGGAAAACAAGACTCTTCATAATTTTCACGTGATTGATTTGAATTGAATGAATCAAAGATTTCAATGTAGACATGAATACAACCTATAAGGTAAAAATTTAAAAAAAATTTAAATTTTAAATTATCGAGTAATTTGTTTGTTGCTTGGGGTCCAACATTTTGAGTTTAGAAGGGCATAGCTTTTTTTTACTGGTAGCAAATGAAGTAAAAATTATTTTCTTAGAAATCACGTATATTCTTTTACCTCCCAAAAGAATTTTAAAAATTTAGATGAATGATCTTTTAAGTCTATTTTTTGCATTAAAGAACCAATTAAAAAAAAGAGCATTTATGATAATCATATTCACGATTTTGTGTGGAAAGGGGTTCACTGATTTCTAGTTTTGAGAGCTTTTGGAGATGAGTCTAAATTGAGTCTTGAGATCTTTGACTTTAGGATTTGTTTAGAGCAATTTTCAAGAAGCTTAAAAAAACCCTTCAGCATTTATGGATTAAATACAAATTTTTGTCCTCTTCCTTCCACATCATGTTTTCTTATGTTCCTACAAAATATGATAATATGTGCTTTTTATCTACATTGCATTGGCACACCTTTGATAAAGTATTTGATTATTTGTAAAACAACAAGGTAAGAAAGTATGCATTTTAATCTAGTAACATTGCGGACAACAAAGAGTGTCTAACAACTCTAAAGGTTCTTCAGTCTAGAAACAAGTAATGCACCTATTCATCTTATAGTTGGATTATTTTTGGTGATAGGTATCATTCCATTTCAAGTTTAAGGTATGGGCAACCAAGGTTACCTTTTGCTATTCCATATCTCATAGTAGTCTAGTAAAACTCTAAAAATTTGTATTTCAAAAGATAAAACTTCACTTTAAATTTCAAAATAAATAATATAAGATAATTTTTATTCACTATACTAGAAATGATGATTTTGGTGCAATTTTCAAATCCATAAGTTATTTTAGTGCAAAATTGTAAGATTCTATTTTAGATGACTTTTCATTGGTACTTGATTTAGAAGGGAAATGATTTGTGTTCAATGTTGAGATTTCAATTCATCACCAATATTTGAATTCTTTTGAAATTAACCTTGATATGCATGAAGAACCAAAAAAAGCTTGGATCAAGCTTAACTTGTTCTTATTGGAAAATGAATGAGTTTCACCCATTTTTTTTAAAGTTCCTTGATTTAGTACGCACTATTTGGAGTTGGACAAATCTTTGGGCAACTAGGGAATTTTTCAAAAAAAAGATACTAAATCCATAGAATACCAAACATGTCTTTCTAAAATATTTGAAAACTTCTAACTCAGTCTTTAAATTTGATCTAAATTTTTGCCTTTAAATGATCATTGTTAAATTTGAACGCATTTAATGAAATCACTAGTATAATGCTACCACTCCAATTTACAATAGATTGGAAGAAATTTTATTTTTTTAGATTATTTTGTCCTATTTTTAATTTGATTCTATTAAAATCTATTAATATTTAATAGGACTTGTTAAATTTAGCACGTTTTATGAAGTTCTAACAGAAACTTGGTGTGGTGAAAAACAAAAAATTAACAAATGTCTTTGATTCTTTGTTGAAATGGCTATCAAAAGTGACACGTTTTAACAAATATTAATAGATTTTATTAGAATCAAACATAACGTATGGTAAAAATAAATTCAAGAAAACAAAATTTCACCAAATCTAATTGGTAAATAAGAGTGGTGATTTATACTAGTGAATAAATCTTTTTAGTAAGCCTGGTTTCTACTCCAATTTGAAAGTTTCCAGAATTTCCAAAATCAAATATTTCATAGCCATTGAACATTTCAAGCCTAAAGTAATGGTCTATTGATTTTCTAAATATACAATGGCATAGAAATTTAGTTTACACAACAATGTCCTACACCATAAAAAAGACCTATAATGAAATTTTTAGATTTTTTGAGTTTATTTTGTATTTAACCCCTAAATGCCCAAACTACGTTTTTGGCAACATAGCCATTCTGGGCAGCTCACTACAATTGGAATTTTCATTTTTTTTCTTTTAAATTTCACACAAAATGTGCCCAAAGAATAGCTTTAAGCCCAACAATTTTCATAAGTTTTTGACTACGTGGTTCAAAAGTTTTTGTATAATATGTAGTTTTCATTGCTTGGCATCCAATTCAGGCATCTAAAAAAACTTCTTTAAGAAAAAATCCAACTGAAATTGGTTTTATAGATTTATATGTACTTGGAAAGCTTTGAATCATTCAATTATGATTAATGGGATGAAAGTTATGAGGAATTTTAGTTTGTGGAAGTTTGCAGGTAGTTATGAAATTTCTACTCTAAAATCAACTTTGAAGTCCTTTATTTAACTCAATTTTCAATACTTTTAGAAAAAATTAAAGCATTAGATATAAATTTCTTATTAAAAAAATACAACCATTGGGATTAATATTTTTCAAGTTCATAAATAAATTGTTAACAATTTAGTATTTTGAATCATTCTCTACTTCTTTCTACTTACTATTATTTTCCTATATGTTGTATAATTCCAAATGATTTGAAATTTTTCAAGCATGTAGCCAACTCTTGCCTTGAAGAATGAATCCAAAGAAGCACCACCATTTTGGACATTTTTTCATACAAATGTGACCTTATGAAGTGAAGCTCTCTTGTTTTTTGCAGAGCCCAAAAAGGGTTTTTGTCACTTTGAACGCTACTATCTTGCAATCTACAGTGTGAAAATTTCTGAAATTTTTTTCACATCTTTTCAAACAAGCGAACTACAAGATCCTATGGTTAAATGTGTCCAAAAATGTTTAAAAATAAAAAATAAAAAATATGGTACTTGTATTAGAAATGACAATTTGGAGTGTTTTTGGTGAAAACAAAGTCATGGTCCTCTAAGGATTAAGCCTACCTATTGAATTCATCAATGATTATAAGTAATAGATATTTCAAAGAACATGGCAGTTAGTCCTAGGAAAAGGACACATTTAGAATATGGTTGCTTTAAGAGCAAACAACTAGACTTGTAGCATTAGATGAGATTTGGTGGTTTGGGAGGGCCGTTTCAGGCCCGTTCCAGACGCTGTTCCCCTGGCAGTTAAAGAATGTCGCTGTCAGAGTTTATTTTTTTAGAAAAAAAAATTAAGAAATTAAAAAAACTTAAAATTAAAAAAAAAATTAAGAAAAAAATTAAGAAAAAAAATTATTTTATTTTAAATTATTTTAATTTTTATATGGCGTGGCAGTCTATGTGCCACGTCAGGTAGCTGCTACAGCACAGTTATGGGCGTTGGGAACCCTGGGGAACTTGCAGCCCTCCGCAGGGGTTGAATATCATCTAATGGGTAGAATCGGCAAAAAATAATTATTTTTAAGAATGCTTAAAACAAAGGAAAAGAATTTTCCTTTTTTTTGTTGAATTCAGGAAGAATTAAATGATCTAGTTGTTGTTAATACCCAATATAAGTCGAAATATTCAAAGATCATCTACCATCAAGTAAATTTTTGTGACAAAGTGAAGGAAATTTTACATTGACATATAGTGATAATGGAGTGTGGAGAGGTTGTTTTTATAATGAATCCATTGTCCGTCATGAACCTTCAAAGGATTTGGGATAACTTGAAGATTGAGTCTCCTATTTCAATTATTCCACTATTTACATATCCCACATGGGTTGGTTTACCGTGTACCATACAATTTGTATAAAGAACTTGTATTCCTCAACTTTGCATGCATCTGAGTAAGTGACTTTTAAAGCATGGTGTCAAACATTTTGGATTCACTTCAATATGATGTCAAATTTTAAAAAGTGAATCTTAAACTGTCGAAGCTACTTTGGGAACTTTAATTAAGTATTTATCATCAATGTGTCGACCCTACCCTATGGAATTGGTACCTTAAGGTTTAAGCCTTCCCCTACAACCACCTCGGAAACATGCACCTTTTCTTTGATCTTGTAAACCACTTGCAAGAAATGTCTAGTGTATTTCCCAAGAAGATTTTGTGCTGTAATGCCCGATTATACGATGTTGTTTTCATAATTGGGCATTATAGATTTTACATCCAACATCAAATTCTCACCCCAAATCTTCATCCAATTTTGTTGTTTTCTTGCGGTAGTTTATGTCGGTTAATGGCCCTTATCGTCGGGCATTGCACCAAATAATCAGGTCTCCTCGTCAAGCTCTGCCCTCCTCGTCGACCAATTATTTGATGCAATGCGGGCACGCCCCTATACAAAATCAATTGCTAAAAACTAAATGTCAATAGATTAAGTGTTTCACACTTGGCACCAATCAAACGTCCCCTGTAGACCTCAAAATGTAAAGTCTGTTACTGTTAGTAACTTACTGGTTAATGGAGCCTCCGTCAGTCAGACTTGGCAATTGCTCCATCCAGCACTTGACTCCGTTTCTTGCCATAGAACAAGATTTCTCGCTGGGACGGCGCTGCTGCCGCTGCTGCTGCAGATCGATCGAAACAAGGGATGATGGAGCCAGGTGACAACAATGGTTCCAGTCCCAGCTTGAGCACCGAGAAACACGACCACGAAGCTCCTCCCGAGTTTGACATTTGTCAGCTGAAGCGCTTGTTTCAGGAGCAGCAACAGTATCTCGACTATTTCTTCCAGCATTTGAATTACGAAGAGGTGAGCTTCCAGTCATTTTTTCATCTCCAAGGATTTCTTTTCGTAATATGATGATCATCTCAGTATGTGATTTTGGTTTTGATTCTGATGATTGCTTCCAAGAATTAATTTGAATTAATATGAAGAGGTGAACGAATTCAATTTCGTCGATCTGTAAGGAGCTCTGTTTGATGATTGAGTATGTCTTTGATTCTGATGATTTATATATTGTTTCAAGGGTATGAATTACAAAGATTGAGATCAGTGGAATTTTTTTTTTAAGTTCCTAAAAAGCTCAGTCTGTGCGATGATGCGTAACTATGTTTTGGATTCTGATGACGTTATTGGACGTGGAGAGTCAGCAACCAGGTGCAAGCATTTACGCACCTCTGCGTGGCCACCACGGGCGTGATCTTCTTCTCGGGCGTGGGCAAGAGCGGGTTCGTGGCGCAGAAGACCGCGCAGACGTTGGTCTCCACCGGCACCAAGGCGGTGTTTCTATCGCCCACGGACGCGCTCCACGGCGACATTGGCCTTGTCGGTCCTGATGACGTGGTGGTGTTGTTCAGCAAGTCCGGGGCCACCGAGGAGCTCAACAAACTCATCCCCTGCGCTCGAGCGAAAGGCGCGTACCTCGTGGGCATTTCGTCACTCAAGAACTCCAACTTCCGGGAGATGTGTGACATGCATGTGTACCTGCCGTTGGAGCGGGAGTTATGTCCCTTCGATCTGGCGCCTGTCACGTCGACGGCCATTCAAATGGTGTTCGGCGACACGGTGGCGATTGCGCTCATGCAAGCCAAGAATCTCACCAGGGAGCAGTACGCTCTGAACCATCCCGGGGGGCGTATAGGCAAGCGCCTCATTTTCCGGGTATGCCGGATGGGGCTTCTCTCCAATTCTATTAGATTAGGGTTTCGGCGTTCATCGAGGTGGACTTCGTGCTTGACTGATCTCTATCCCGTACACTGCTTGCTTCTTGTTTGAACTCTTTTGAACTTGAAGGTCATGTGGAGACAGTTTTGCATCTTTACTTTCATGTATTGAGCAACAGGTGCAGCACGTGTTCTTCAGTGAATCCGGTGATATGATCAGATGTGGCCTCGAGATTTTTTCGTAACATGATGAACGGAATTGGTCACTTCCAAACCATGAATCCTTGGTCCTTTAGAAATTAGGCTGGAATTCCTTGTCTCGTCAATTGACTGCGATGATACTGCAGGTGGAGGATGTGATGAGGAAAGGTGACGCACTCCCACTGTGCAGAGAAAGTGACTTGATCATGGACCAGCTTGTGGAGCTCACAACCAAAGGATGTGGATGCCTCATTGTTGTTGACGAGTGCAAACGACTCATCGCTACCTTCACGGATGGAGACTTGCGGCGAGCTCTCAATTCGAGTCGAGAACGCATTTTCCACCTTCAACTCGGCGAAATGTGCAACAGGTAATTGCTGCAGTCTAACCGAATTACATGGTTATCAGTAGAGGTATCTTAGAGTGTTGTTTTGTTAAGAACTTTTTGACAGCATCGTAAAGAGAATCTTCTCCATAGGGGTCTCCTTACTATGACCATACTGAACATCATCCCCTCCCCGCCCCGTGGCAACGACTCACTTTATGATGTTTCTGAAACAGTAAAATTTTACTGATAACGGATCCCTCTGTAATTGCCCAAATAAAAATTAGGCGCAGAAAATTCGGTCCACTCTGTCTGGGGAGGAAGGATTTGAATACCTGAAATGACTTGGTGCAGTCGTGAATGATCAACATGCAGGCATCCTCGGTCGATCATGGCCAATGCAATGGCGTTTTCAGCCATGAAGAAGATGGAGGAAGGTGCATCTTCTGTGACTTTCTTACCTGTAGTGGATTTCAATAAAGTGGTGATTGGTCTCGTCACTCTTCACGACCTCGTTTCCGCAGGGCTGTAGAATTCCACCACATCGCTATCAGTTCCAAAATCAATCAAGCCTTGGGTTCATGAACTTGCTCAAGAAACAGGTTGGTTTGGGGATTTTCAAATCGATGGGAGGCTCTTGATTCATACTAAAACATCAAACTATAGATGCCAAAAACGTCTCTACAAAACATATTTGTAAGAGTGGGTGCAACTGTTTATAATCATCCACGGGCTCTCGTCCTGATGAAGAAACAAGTAGCTGCGGTACAAGACAGTATGAGAGGCTCTAACCCTGTAGCATTGGCTCACTTATTGATTAGTTATTAATTTAAGGTACTTATCAAACTTCCTCACATGTGACTTAACTTCTGTTAATGCAAAGCCTCCTTCGCTTCAGTCCAGAGCCAACAAACACCATTTTAGACAACCTATGAGAAAAGAATCACATCTGAAAAGGTGCAAAGGTGTAACAAGCTTGAATGACACTGGTTTCAAATTCATGCACTGGCTTCTGCTGCAACTTACATTGTCACTCCTGACATTATGCCTGGTAAGCATCGCATGAAATACATTGGCAAAATTCCCAGAGTTCTTTACAGATGTGTCACTTCCAATTTGCAGGAAAGGGAGAGTTTTGAGACCATGCTGTGACGTCTACGGATTGCAAGCAAGAGACCAGGTCAGCTACGTCATTCATCCTCATCCCAGCATATACATTATCATGAATCTCTAGAGGAAAGCACAGAAGCAATTAGAAACTCCAGTCAAGGAAACAAATGTACATTCAATTTTATTGCAAAAATTGAAGGGTTCAACCGAACACACTAGTTTTGAGGTCGGTTTGTCAAATGTAAGAAAATTGTGGACCAGTCTGGGTTATCAGGCAGGTCAAAACCGAATGTTCAATTCTAAAAATGCTAGCTGCTCCGTCACTAGAGACGGACATCTCGAAAAACATTCTAAAGACTACACCTGTATCTGCACGATTCTCCTAAAAGCCGGCAGAAATCTTGCTTCCCTTGTATTACACCGTTGTAGTCATCTGAAATACCCAAAACATGCTCCATTGAGCATAACCAAAGCAACATACCGTTCAGTACTGTACAAACTTGAGGTAAATGTCACACCCGAGCTTGAAACAGGGATCCACACAGCGATGCTATTCATACGCTGAAATCGACAACTCCTTCGGGAAGAAGAAACGTAGCGAAAATATAATCCATCATCCTACCAGCTACTAGAAATCAATACTCTTGGCGTAGTGAACTGAATGCCCAAGTACTTACCTCCACGATACAGCTGCCACCGCAAGATATGGGAGCTCGTATATGGGGTTTAAACTGGAACAGGGCTGAAAAGCAAATAACTGCAAAAACGCCTACACCACAAAAGACACCTATTGGACACGTAAGAAACGAAACTCAGAATACCGAAAGAAGACACCTTGTTGAGGACGGCAATGAAGAGAAGAGCTCCGGTAGTAGACTCACCTGCAACCACAAAACAGTTTCACCAAGGTGACCATAGCATGCACTTAAAATCCATGAAAATGAATGTGTAAATCAAGAACAGCAGTATGGCAAGACAAAGAATGCAGGAGATATACTGAGCTGAGTCTGCTGAGAACTTGCTGAGCACACCTGAGTATACAGCTTGATGATGATGGGAAGACACAACTGAACACAATTCCCACACAACAAAGCCACGCGTCTCTTTAGTAGATAGCATGCAAACTGTGAGGAACATATGAACCAGCACCATCACATTTAGATCATAACTGCATGACACACAAACAAATAAACCCACATAAATCACAATAAATGAACGACTGGAATGGCCTACAGACAACATAGTCGGTCCCTCCGCTCCTAATGTCGAATTAGCTTCCGTAACGTTGGCTTCAGTCAATTGCCTTCGTGTCCATACTTTCGTATAAAATTTGCAGACCCATTCAGATTCATTGATAATACGCCAGCAAAAGGAACCTCCAAGGATGAAGCACCTATGCAGCCTGACCATGTCAAAGAACGACAGGCTTGCTTGAATCGTCGAATACAGAAGCACTTCTCTTCAAACTGGCCGAGAAGGGATGAAGAACCAGAGCGAATTGGTAAAAACTGCGGAGAGAACTTTCGTCTTGCATTTTTTCTAGCAAGTGCCCTGCCTCTACCCATTGCTGTTCACAAGCCTGTGGAGATGCTTGCAGTAAAGAGCCAAAAAGAAGAGAGCTTATCCATACTGCAGTAGACATGTCCGCGACAGTGTCCAGATTGCCAATATTCCTAAAAATTTGCAGCAGTAACTCGTGGTTTCCAGGGAATATCTCCATCACTGCTTCGACAATCATTGCAACCTCTTTGCTTACGCTGGTCTCCTTGCTGATAATGACTTCCACTAAACTGTTAATGAGTGAGTGATCAATCGAAGAAGACCCCATGAGAAACTCAAGAAAAACACGAACCCTGCGCTTGGAGATTGGGCTGAGTAATTTGATAGCAAGAGGGACTAATTTGCACGACACGCCAGTAGCTACACTACCCCTGTCCAAAAGGTCCAAGATCGCACCAGCCTGCTCTTGACCTGTTTTGCTTATGCGTATAAAAGAAGCCATTTCTTTCCAACAAAGCAGTAAATCCTCCCATATAACTGCTGCTTTTATACTTTTTTCCAGTGCGAGTTGTGCGTCAACTTCGTTTCCAGAGAGCATCTCGTATAGTGCGAGATTCATCCATGCAAACACTGCTTCACGACCAATCATACAGCTACCATCAACTTTTTCAAACTTTCTGATGTTCAGCTGAAGAGATTTCCTAGTATAATCCACCTGAGCAATACAATTCTCCCATTCACCCTGGTAAGCAGCACCTGCACACTGGTGGAGGATATTCATTGCACCAACACTGCCCTCGGCTTTAAGCGCATGCACAGCATACTGATACCACAATCTCTGCTGATCGATAGACCCTTTAGAAGAATTCTGCAACGCTTGCTGAAACACCTCTTTCCATCCTTTCTTCGTGTCCAAATGCACTATGAAGAGAACGAGTTCGAGGCAAGTAGAATGTCGTTCCATAATTTGCCAGCTTAAACGCAACGCATGATCACATCCATGATACAGGGCCAAGCATTTTAGGTAATTGATAGCCAGAACTTGCTCACTCACATCCTGAGATAGAACAGGCGCATAATGCATACCTGCCTTCATAACTTTCAGCACAAGATCCTTTGAGCCTTCCTGTACGCGTGAACGCCTCGACCAATCAAGATCCCATGGCAACTGCTGCCGGCATCCTAAACGGAGAAGATAGTTCTGTGGGAGCTGGCCAAACGCAACCGCATAAGCACAAGCCACCATTAGGATGCAACAATCCTCAGGTGTCAGGCACGTCAATACTGATGCAGCAGTACCACTTGTCTTAACAACATCCTCAGACCAGGTGTGCAGTAGGTGAGTAACCTCTGCAACACACATGCAGTCCAGCATCTGAATAAATACATCCAATATGCAGGCGCTCGACTCCTGGCCATGTTCCCCAACATTGACTAAGGCTTCAAGGGCCAGGTCATAGGCCTCCAACCGCTCTGGAAGTGTCGTCCTGCTATTGATATATAGGAGCAGCAACTCGTATGAACCTTTACTGTTCTCAATCTGCGCAGAAGTTAAATTGTTTAATTGCAATTTAAGAATGCCAGTCGAGCTATCTTATCAATGAGCACATGCTCAACAGAAAGTGGATTAATATGACTAAGATATTCTACGAAAAAATATCCGAAACCATGGAAGCCGAAGTAAGAAGATGTTTAACCTACGAACAACTGACAAAATATAAGAAAATTCACTCTAACTTCATGTGGGTTCAAGAGACGAAACTTAAGTTGAGACTTAGTCTCATATGAACAAGGTACACAGAGCTTTCCAATCGAAAACGAGAAGTAGAATCCAGAACAACCATGTGAAATGCCACAAAATCACGAGGATGCAGTTAAAGGAGACTTCCTTTATGAAAGTAAGTGGACAAATACCGCATGATAAAATAAGTCATCATCGCCAATTTCGCCTTTCCCATGATAAAATAAGCCTATGTAGACAATCCATAATGTGGCCACAGAGGGATTTGCCTCAAGTGCACGAGATAGAACGTACAAGGCCTGTTCACAAGCCAAGAAATTAAACGACAGAGTAAACTTTAGTCTGATATAACATCACCTCCTGAAATATGTAGTCATAAGTAAGCAATTCTCTAAGAAAAGATACAGTCACAGGTACCAGAATACAAGACCGTATACTGGTCTTGGTATAATATGCCTAACAAGACAAGCGACAAGAATATCATAAATCGAAAATAAAAAAATACTCGATCTACAATCGACTCACTTCATTATACGCTTCATTATCCGTGCAATTCAGATCGAAGTCAATGCGTGTCAGAGCAAGCTCCAGCCAGGCTTCAATATCTCCAGGTTCGTTGTGAACGTGTTCCTGTGTCAATAAGTGTCACTGTCCTAAATTTAGAATGACCAAAGACACTTTCATCAAAAATGAAAGGTCAGCCAAGGAATAGTGACTTCTTGATGCTCAAATGACCAGTAATCTTCCACCCAGCCACTAAACTTAATTAAAATCATTTCACTAACCTCCATAGTGGCCAGTGATCTTTCTCCAGTATAGCGCCAACTACTTGAATCCGCGGTGGTAGTTTGACTGTCGAAATTGAAGAATCCCGTAGGCAAGCAAGCGATATCTGAGTGCACTGGACTCCGTACTGCAGACGAAAGCGTGAAGGACGTGAACAGGTTAAACATATACTGGTTACTCAGACAGCACCTCACTCTGGAAGTCAAACTCTCGTCTTGATTGATAGAATATGGCCCAATCTTATAAAAGGGTGCTGGAGAACCTCTATTCGAAGTGAAGGGCCTAGGAAGTAGGAACTGATTGCTGATAATAGACCCAACATTTCTGGATGCTCCATTGATAATTTCTCCTAGTGATACGCTGGTTGCGTCGGAAGACAACTTCTGAGCTTCATCCTGTTGCTCAGTATTCAAGTAATTGCTGAGCTGTGATAGGAGGTCAGCGTCGTCCAGCGTGTAGTCAGCCATATGCTGCCATGGACAGGCATCGTCGTTGCACTTCCCCCGATATTCAAACATACAAAGAGGTTTAAAAGGATCCAGCATATGGCTCCAAGTCTGAGATGTCACTTTGTTGTGCCAAGCAGTCTGAAACGCTGAGCACATCCTGTAGGAGCGAAACATGGTCAAAGGACTCTCGTACGAAGCTAAGTGAAAGGTGGACTCATCAAATCTTTTGTCTGTCACCACCTGGTGGGAAACCAAACAGAGTGCGGGGACATTTCCAGTTCCTAGATTTGCAAAACCAGTAGATAGTGCAGTGGATGGCAGCTGCATATTTTCAAGGCGTACAGATGAATCATCCAGAACCAAGTTCTTGCTGGTGTGTAATACGTCTGTACCAACGAGAAGATCTTCATCACCAGCAAGGTCGCCAGAATGATTTTCTGCTGAATTCGCAGGACTAGGCAACTTCAGACATACTTCATCTATACCATTACCACAGCCGTCTTCGCTGCCCTGTTTTCCTTGTAAAGACGATGTTGCTCCTTCACTTGAAACACTTGTCCTACTTGTGCACTCTCCCTTGTCTTCGGTAACTTCACTATCTTTTGCTTGTGCGATACTAAGGCCCTGGTATTTCACACTTCTGTTTGGCCCAAAAGTCTCTTCTTCTACTAGTAGGTCTTCCAAGGAGGAAGGCCTGATTGCCTGGTTATTGTAATCAGAAGTATCTTCGCATCCCTTATCCAGGTGCTGCAATTCATCATTCTCTGCCAGAGCTCTCAACCCAGAAATTTCCCGCTTGTTCTTTAGACTAATTGTAAAGCCGGCAGCTGCAGGTAAATCAGAATGGTGGTCCCTGCAACCCACATCCTCGCTACCATGTTTTGAAGTCATAAGTTCACTGTCCGGAATGCCATCAGATCTTGAGTGGGCTAGCAACCGCTTCGGAACATTTAGGTCCACCATATCCATATCCTGCTGACGAGTCAACCGTGTTAATAGTCATCCCTTCACTCTCTTTACCAAGTTCATGTACAAAACCCATCTACATCCGTCCATTACAGTTCTAAGGATGAACGTCCATCACTGCAACTTATAAAGCATCCCATACACTTACCTTAACTATTGAACTTACCTAGTGAGTAACCGAAAAGGTCACCTATTTACGACATCTTGCCCAGAAAGATGCCCCAAATTCCCCAGATACACAATGAGTGGTGAGCGAAACTTAGAAAGAGAAAACTCTACAGATGTACAATTTAAACAATCAGTAGCAAACTTGAACTTTACACGGGCACAGAGAAGATATTAGAATCAATGTAACCTGTTCTGCTAAATTGGCAAAGGCTTCTTCAGTTGCACTTCCAAGAGCATTTAACGAATCTCCTAGGACGTTCAGAATGTGGGAAGAATCTTTATCTGCAACAACTGACTAGATGGTTTCAGTGGTCCTAATAGGAAATACCACAAAGACATACAATATAGCTGGGCAAGACGACACACTGACTAGACGGCTTTATCGTTCATGTAATATGTGCAAATTGGCGGACCTTAAGCATAGATTCCGCAGAAACAACTCGCTTTCAACAGCAGACATCTGCAAGGGAACTCGTACATACCTGTAGTACTTGGTTTCTGAATTGGAGATCTGCGACCCCTGATGACCTCTCCACCATCCTCAAAGGACTCTTGTCCTGGGGTGTGTGGAAATTGATTAATGCCAAATGCAGTTCTCGTTTCTTCCTGCTCCAACAACCCTCTGTCAGTTTTTAGAGTAGAGCTCACCATTTCTCGAGCACCAAGTGCCTCTTTGTCTACCTCGGTTTCTGTGACCTCCGCTTGCACCTGTCCAATAGACGTTGATGTGAATAGGGTATGAAATCCACCCTTATTTCCAGGAACTGCAACATCACTATCATGGGCTGCCATGGATCTGTTCAGTGGATCCTGATCCTCATGGGGAAAATCTTCCAAATCCATTGAATTATTTGATCGAAGCTCTCGTTGGCCGACTGCGTCAGAAGTCACCATAGTTCGAGCGAGCTTTTTCGTTTTCACCCTTTGGGAAGAGGTAGCGCTTTCGCTATTGGTCGATAAAGAAACCTCACCTTCTGAGCAAAACCCGCAATGACGAGCTATGTCCTTGTCGGAAAGTGCATTTTTATCACCAACAGTAGCTTCCTCTGCACTAGGACTATGCCCACCTGACAATCGAGTACCACGATCCGTTATTCTGTCAACATTCTCTTCCAAAATTTCCGTGTCCGCGCTGCTCGAGGGCACCTTGAGAGTATGATAATCAGCTTGAGCAGACGATTGAATACGAGCCTCATGCTCGTTGGATACCCTAACAAACCCTAACTCATATTCTGTTGGGGGTTTAGCAGTACCCCCTACTTGCGGCGGATACCCTGGAAAAGGCAACTCGGTAATCCTGGGTAGTGTAATATTATTGAAGGGAACTAAGCTAGTACTGTTGCTATGTATCGAGAAAGAAGGTTGTTGAAGTTGGCGTAATTCTACGGTTTGAACCTGGACACTCAGATGTTTCTGTCGTTGTGAAAGTGCTTCACAGCGGGCATTGGCTTTACTGAGTGCAATTTCAGCTTCACGATAGGCTCTACGTAACTCCCGCTCTCGGATTTCACAATCTCTTCTGTGGGCCTGAGCTTCTTCAAGATCCTTATCCACTCTGTCCTCTTCCTCTCGCAAATTCTCCAGTGAGTAACCTCCACTGCCTCCTGCGACCGTGTGCTGCATTCTCAACTGCTCCAGATGGCTTCCACCAGTCTCAAAATGTTGTGAAGTAGGCCAGGGATTATAGCCTCCACGGTCCCCTAGATCAGGAGCAAACTCATGATTATCTCGCAAAGAAAGTTTGTCAGGGACATCGCTCTGCATTACATGAGTTGAATTGGTTGCAGCTGGCAACATCTTACTACGGTCATTATTCATGGTCTGAATGCCAGCAGTATCAGGGGTAGTAACAAAGTTTGCATGATCACGGGATGGCTGCAGCGAGCCACAGGATACACCTTCGCCATCCACTACTGTGACAAGAGTACTGCGATTGTCAGTCTTTTGTGTCTCGAGTGCTCTTGACACAGTAGCATTCGCCATTTCTGAAATATTTTCACCATTCCGGATCAGCTGTGAATCGTCTACCTGTGAGTTGCTGAAATCTGCTCTAGTAGATCGTTGGACATGTAGACCACTGCTATCTCTGAGTACATTCATCGGAAGTATGTCAGCTGCTCTTGATGAAACATTATTATCGAGGGTACTGTGCTTTTGTGACTCTGGGTGTAGCTGATTGTCCAGACGCAAAGCTGAGGCTGAGTTAGGACCAGTCTTAGGATGTGTAATCCTGCTCTCACCTCTGCAGTTCTCAACTTGGTCTGCCAGTGAAGGATATGGTGGACAGGATTGTGCTTTTGATCGTCGCTCCGGCAAGGAAGAGTGGGGAGGTAGACTAGCGGTTGTGTGCCCAACGACACTGAAAACTTGAGGAGTGGGCTTGTCTGTTCTTCGTCTCTTAGCCAGCAGTTTATCATCATCAGCTGACAAGCCAAAGGCATCATTTCGGACCTTAGAGGCAGAGTTTCCAAGGTATGCAGAATCTGACCTAATTGAAGGCTGGATTATCACATTGGAGCTCTGGTCCAATTGGTGTTTCTTTTGATGGTCCGTAGAATGTTCAAGTGCAAATCCACGCTTTTTCAAACTCAAGTCCTGAACCTGCTCTGACCGCATTGGCTCCAGATGCCGCTCACCCGAAACTACTGAAGAACTTGCCGGTCCATTTCCATCTGATTGTCTTGGAGGGGCCACTGGAATTACATCAGCGTTTTCTTTTTTTCTTGTGTCATTCGCTTCGGGGGCAATTTGACTGGACTCCCCATTGTCCAGTTTAGGAACGCCACATTCGATAACTGGATCACCTGAGTTACTCCTCCTACCAGACTCCACTGGCTTCACTACAGATGAGTAGGGCTTCGTCGAGAAGGCAGCCGCAGTACCGCGAGAGGTTCCAGTTCGAGAAGCCTCTGCAGCAGTACCTGCTGGAATCACAGCAGCACCTCTGCTAGGTGCAATATTCCGAACTTCTTCAATGCTTCGAAAACTGGACATCTTGGATTCTTTTGAACCAAGTACAGCAACATCGGCCTGTTGAATTACAGCATTTCCTTCCGATGGTCCAGTTGAGACCAGATATTTTGATGACTTCCGAGAAACAAGTACATCTACTTTTCCTCTACGCTCACTGGGCTCGGCTCCATTTGCTTGAGAGCTACTAAGCCTTGAACCCGCATGACCGAGATTAGATATCCTAGGTTTCTTCTTGAATGATGTCTTACTCGCACTATTCACAGCTAATAGGTTTCCTACTGTGCTACCTGCCTTCTGTGTCCCACCCTGTGTCAAACTGACTGCGGCCGCACGACTCCGAGGTTCTGGCACTTGGTTGACACGTTTACTTTGTTCTATCTGACTCTCCTTAGCTGCAATCAGTTGACGTAAGGTCTCTATCTGTGCATCCGGGCGAGGGGGAGGGGGAGGAGACTTTGATAATGATGCAGGTCTCACCATGGTCCTAGCTCTTCTGGTATTCACAGAGGTATTATTATAGGACATGCCAGTCCTTCGTCCCACCCTCAGTCGGTTGGGCTCTGAATTTCCATTCTGAGGAGTAAGAGTGCGAGGGATTGATTTATCGCCTGCAGCTACAATTCGGGTAACACTACTTCTAGGCTGCACTTGGGCGGGCCGGGTCTGCCCTCGATCCTCATCACTGTCGCTGTCGTCAAAGTTTATAATAAATTCTGAGTTGGTTCCAGTGCTTCCAGGAAGAGTAAGACCAGCCAGAAAGTTATCCGCTTCTCTGCGATCAGCCGAGTAAGGGAGTGGTTGTGACCGCGCACCTGAAAGAGAAAAGATCTGGAAGTTAACCCTCTTCTGCAAGTAATAATAAATCTGTAGATTAAAAGCATCGGGTAAATCTGAAATAGATCTTGAAACCCGTCCTTTATGTAGTAAATTTGAAATTGTTACATCCACGAAGGATTAATTGTCAGATTCAGGGTCTCATACAGAAAAGCCGAGAATCAATACATTGAGAATGTCAATTAGACCGTTCGTTACATACGGATTGCATTTTATCGTGCAGCCAGACAGTTAAGCAATACCTGTCGAGGACCTGGCACCAATTAATGGTGAAAATGGTTTGTGCGAGGCAGCAAAGGGAGGTGAAAACGGCTTGTGCGCGGCAATAAAGGATAATCTCGGGGTTCCCTTAGGGACATTCGTTATATCTCCAGCCCCTCCACTGTTCTTTCCAAGTGTGATTGGTTGCCTGGCACTAGAACCATTAGCTGTAGGCCTATAGACTGGTGCTGCAGCAGACAGTTTTTTTGCAGATCCATCGACAAGACCCCCCAATGCGGTTGGTTCCCTTTCCGAAAATTGCACTGAACTCGCGTGCTGCCTAGCGGTATCTACATCAGTCAAGGGAGTCTGCGAACACAGGTTCAAGAAAGATGTCAGGAAAAACATAATTAAAAACCTTAAACAGAGGAATTAACCTTGCAATGTACGTATGACAGGAGAAGACCTACGTTTAGAATGGATAGAGACATACCTGCGCCTGCGTCTGAGAAGCTACACTGAACTTTGTAATTTCCACTGCACCAAAACACACTCTTAACAGATACACTTGACAATAATTGATGATTTAAAAACAGAACAGGTAGCGATACCAAGGTTATATTTGTAAAACTGACGTCTGCATCAAACCAAGCCTTCTCAAACAGACAAGATACTTAAATGACAGCGAATTGACTGATCAATCCGTTCATATATAGAAGCCGCTTCAGAGAGTACCAACATCTCATACCTTCAATTGGTGGCTTCATAGAAATTGTAAATGGAGACGGAGCACTCAACCCACTCAGAAATTCTGATTTCCTGATGATAGCATTGCCATTGCCATTGGCTGCTGACGATGTCGCTTCAGTCATCAATACGTTCGAAGCATCAGGTATGGCAGTCGTAAGTATCTTCTCCTGCGGAACTAGTTCTGGATATTCTCCTAATCTTGGATTATTCGAAGGAAGACCACGCCCAGACGTCTATTATCACCACAGCCAGAACATACACCCACGACCAAATAACTCCTCATATTGTAGAAGAAGATAGGGAATATCTCAGAAATATCATGGAATATTATATACTACACGAGTCATATCCTCTGACAGTGCGATTAGAGGATTTGTATATTATGTTAAACTCCAAATGAAACCCATGCTTGACTAGCTTTCGAAAATGCTCCTGAAGCAGGCTGTAGAGACAAGACACAGATCTAGCTACAGAAGTTCAACCGCCGACGCTTCTATGCTAAAACCCCACGCTACCGATGACGAAGAGATTGTCGGCTAATGTTGAAGCACAAATATGTTGATTAGATGAAATCCAGCAGGCGAGTAAGAAAGGGTACATCGACAGACCAAATCGGATTAAGGAGAGGATATTATAGTGGGGGCACCAACAGGTTGTGACGAGAGCGGCACTTGATCGTCATCAGATGAACAGAGCTCGCCCTCCTCTCTCTCCACTTCGGGTTGCTTCCCAAGCGGCCGAGATTGTAACTTCTGTTTGGAGGGCATCGAAGCAATCGCACGAGCCCGCAATACATCAATCTCGTTGAAATCCGACATCTCGTATCACTGCCTTTTACAAATACCATTAGACGGTCAGTTTTGAATATATAGAAACATAAAGTCCAACAACAGAGATGCAAGAGAAGAGAAGCAATAGCTGCCACACATTCTCCTCTGAGAAACTCAAGCCACGGCGAAGGATCTTCAAAAGTCGACAAAGTAGCGTTTGCATTATCAAGAACCTGCGGGCAACTCATTTGCAAGAAAAACAGGGAACGAGGCTGAACTCAGAGAACGTGAAATATCTCCAAGCTCTCACCTAGAAACAGTACAACATTGTAACAACCAAGAACGCTACCGTTGTAGGGATAATACACACTTCGTGTCTAAGAGCTCAACTCACGATCATCTCGCACGAGTATGAGATATCTTCATTTTTAAGATACCGTGACCTTCTAAAGTCGAAGTTCATGGAAACTGAACGGATTCAGCCACCGTCGTGTGAGTATACACAACAATCTCAATTTCATGTGTCGCTTCTAAAGAAATGTCCATTTCTATAGCTTCGGAAAAACTACGCTCCTTGCCCTATTAACCTGAGGAAGAACTTATCAAGACCAATTACATCTACGAAACAACTCCGCTGACTACTCGACCTTGCACATTCCAACAATCTGGAAAAGTAGATCCATCACATCCTTGACCTCAATCTCAGGCTTCGTTCTTGAACATTGTCACGAAACCGCCATACCAACGAAGGCTCAAGCACATCTGATAGGGACTTGTGATTTGTCCTAAACAGAGTTACGCAACCCCGAAATGCGTCAAAGGTAGACGAAGGACACACAAAAATCAAGACCAGCTCCCCCGAGAACGAGGTTCACATTAGGTCAAATCCACTGAAAGGCCTAATCCTTCTAAAGAGGCGATTCTCGAAAGAAGACACGACACCAAGACCCGGTACTTGAAACAAGACCTAAAGAACGAAAAAACGCCGACGAATTGATATCTCACAAGAATGAGAGACTAAACGAGTCGGAACACAACACAGCAAAGATCACGGACAAACACTCGAAAACCGACCACAAAAAGCAAAATTGTAACTTTCCTTTCCCGCGAATTGCTGTGAACATCAACATCATCTCCTAAAAACTTCAAAAAAATCCCGAAACCGGTCAATTAATTTCTTCAAAACAGAAAAAACACAGCGACGACGACAACGAAAGCTGACCTGGTCGAGTATGCGAATGCATTCCTAAAGATCACGGCCAATTCAAGGCCACGAAACTCCTTAACAAACCCTAGCGTCTCCCTCAATTGTTGAGAGGGGACCGAGTGAGGAGCGCAAAACACCCGTCCATCCACGACCATTCACCTCGGAATCTGCGAAGAGACGAGACAAGGAACTAAAACCCGGCGGCTCGTGAGTGCGGACGGAGAGGAAGAGAGAATGAGAATTGAGAATGATGACACTTGAGTAGGAGGTGTGTGGCTATGGAACCGGGCGCCCGCCTTCAGTTGCGACGGCGACGGCGACGGCGACAGCTCTTGGCAAGGGCGGGGGGGTCTATACCTTGGCGCGGCGTCGTGACCAGATGTTCGAACGCAGCACAAACCTCTCGTCTCATTGATTGTCTGGTGGAACGGTAAATTTATTAGGCCTTGGATTTTATTTTCAATTTTCCACAAAAGTAAATTCATGTAAATGCCCGAGGCACCAAATCTGGGTGTCCCGAAAATTTGGAAGTTAAATACTCTGTAAAACCTTACCAAGTTACTATTTTTATATTTCGGAAAAATTCTTTTTGAAGTTTACTTTTAGCATCAAAATTCTAATTTTAGATATAAATGATTATACTTTTTCTATTCTAAATTTTGTGCAAGGGCGTCCATTGCAAATTTTGATTTTTTGGTGTTAAAGGCTCTTAAAAAAATTCTTTTTGAAGTTTACTTTTAGCATCAAAATTCTAATTTTAGATATAAATGATTATACTTTTTCTATTCTAAATTTTGTGCAAGGGCGTCCATTGCAAATTTTGATTTTTTGGTGTTAAAGGCTCTTAAAAATGGGGCTCGAACACACTAGATCTTGGAGAAAAAATCACATTGGAAATTTACTTTTGAAATTATGAAGTAGATTTTGAAAAGCTATAAATTAATTGGAGTCATTCATGTTATGACCTTAAGCTCGTATTTTTTGGTGACCATTTTTTTTAGATTTGACTTGGAAAAAGAGGATTGAAAGAGTTCAAATCACTTTCACAGTTTTAACATCTTCATGATTAAGCATTGTAATCGTTCAATCTATGAGCGATATTGTTCGTTTGTTTTTTTACATGTGATTTCTAACATGTTTAGTTTCAATTTATTCGGTTACACTTCCAAAAACATGATAAAACATTAAAATTTTGTCTTTTTATTCAATTTACAACAAATTCCAAGAAGCTCAAACAAGGCCTTAGGTATTTAGGATTTAAGGTAAACCATCCTCTGATAGGCAAATCTTCTTATAGATGACATGCACCTAGGGAGTAATCCATTACACTCTTCCATCAATCCATAACAAAAAAAACTCAACAAATGAGATTTTGGCTACATTAGGTTGAGTTAGTGGTCACAATCAATGTCTTAGACGATGGTGATGGAATATTTAAGGATTGCAATAGGAACTTTCCCTTTTTGTGTAAAATCATCAAAAGAAGTGAATTTTTTAAGCCTTCATATTGTGATCATATTAGGAAATATTGTGATTGCTTTAGATGAGTAAAATTAACATTATGGGTATAATTTTTATTGGTTTGGGAATACTCAAGAGATTATTTTAGGTCAATTGGCAATTGCACTTCAAAAATTCATTAAAAAATCATACTTTGTTGAAAATATAAAATTTTAGTATCTCTCCCCATTTCATACTTTTGTCTTCATATGGAAGTTTATTTTAAATTCTCAGCAATGCAAATAGGGCAAACTACTCATTTTCTTATTATAGATTGGTTTACCTTATTGTAGTGTAAGAATTTGAATAGAGGCAAGATCACACAATGTAGAGTGTTGTTAAATTGTCGCTTTAACCCTTTAACGCTTGGTCGACCTTATTTTGGTCGATTTTGACTCTTTTCAGTTTGTAGAGAGAGCATGTCAAGAAATTTGATGACATGGGGAATTAGAAGGTGAAGAGTTTAGGACAATAATCAAGCCAATCTGAGGTGGCATGCAGCTAGAGGGTTGGAAAAACTAAAAAAGTACTCGCTGAAAATACACTGATAAATGCAAAAAAATGATCATAACAACTAATAGTGATCATGATTCATGATGCATAACACTAAACCTTGCAAGCTGCTTCCATCTGTACGGTCAGATCTGTGATAGACATCTATTTTCAATAACCCTAAAATTTCCCCAAAATGAAAATACAAAGGAATGCCCAACTCTAGAATCGACCAGAATCGTTAAAGGGTTAAGAACTGAAGGGTATTTTTCCTCTTCAAAAAATTATAGCATAAATTTTTATGCACAAAGTAAGCATATCCATTATAGACTGGAGCCCAATTCAAAGCTTTCTATTTAGATTGAATTCAATTTTGTTGTATTCAAATGTAGTTTTTATTGCATTGAGTGTGCAATTGGAACTCAAAGTTTTGGAATTGGGTTTGAAAGTCACCATAGTTTAGTAATGAATTCAATAGCTTCTACACATGGCAAAAGTTCATTTATTGTTCATTGTACAAAGGGGTGCTTTTGGATTTCCATTGGAACCAATTTTGGTTTTTTTGGCAAATTGGTGCAAAATTGTACCAAAATTTTGGACCTAGCACCAAGCCTACATGAAATTTTTAGTAAAATTTTGGATGAAATTGCCAAAAAACTTCAAGTTCAAGAAAAATCTTGGATGAAATCGCCACATTGTGAATGAAAATAGAATTATAGATACGTAGTATCACATTTTCTATCCAATACGTGGATGAATGTTGAAACTTAGAGCACCACTGTAACATTTAATATCGCCACTTTGCCACTTCATGGAAAATGAAAAAAAACACACTGACTGGAAGCATGTAGAGAAGTAAGAGAGCCACATTACATCCCAATTAAAAGAGAAAGAATAGTCTCTTTTAGGGACAAAACGGGAAAACTATATGTTTTTGCTTTGACCACCTATGTATAATTTTCTTCCAAACACTAAAAAAAAATTGTGTTTTTTGGGATGTCTACTTGTCTAGAATCAAACATGTGGACCCTGGATATTGTAGGTGATGTCTATAGTTGACAACATAGATGTCCCAAAAATCACTTGTCAAGATTGATAAAACAAAGACATCCAAAATGACGCCCTGATGTTAGATGTTTTTGAGTTAACGTCCACGAAAACATGGTTTTTGAAGGTGCTTAAAGCTTGCCATGTCTTTGCCACCTCACCAACACACATGTGAGGAAAGCTAAGTAGGAATTTTTTAAATTTGGCACGTCTATAATGTAGCACAAACCATAACTGCATGAAGGCGGTGAATGTAAGGTTAGTTCCTAGGAACAGAGAAAATAGACCCAACAATCAACTTTCACCTTGAATCAAGATAAATAATGTTTTTATTGGTAATGAATATAAGACTACACATATATTTCATTTGAAATCAATATCTTTGAACATGTTGATTCCAGTTGGAATTGGGAATTTTATGATAAATTTCTATTTTAATAGATGTTTAATGTACTACACCTAATGATTGTCAATCTGCATAGATTTTCTATTTGTTGGTCTTCATCTTGATTTGTGGTGAAATTATAGGTACTTCAATGTTGGTCTCTCTAACTTCAAAGTTTGATTGATGATTTGTAAATTACTTGAAAAAAAAAATTTCAATTTGTCAAGGTAGTGCATTCATGGTTTTCCGTGACAATTGGTAATATTTGCACAATACAAGTACATAGTTAGAACACATTATTCAAAATTACATTCACCCTAAGTGTAGTTGTATTTATTCAACCAAAGTTTTTAGCTGATACAATAAGTGCATAAAAACTTGGGGCATTTTGGAGTATGGCGCACACATTCAATATTGCATAGTCAATACTGGTGGATGGATGTGCAACAAGACACTACAAGAAACCCATGTTTTAGGTGGCATTTTGTAATGTTTTAAAACGTATTTTAGGTGATGTCCATTGCAACAAATCCATGTT
Source organism: Antitrichia curtipendula (assembly GCA_951230915.1). NCBI lineage: Eukaryota > Viridiplantae > Streptophyta > Bryopsida > Hypnales > Leucodontaceae > Antitrichia > Antitrichia curtipendula. Next base: position 33,192,847 of record OX579636.1, read on the forward strand.
TTTATATCAACATTGACATGTGTTGGACATATTGTTGACATAAAAATATGGATTTGTTGCTTTGGACGTCACCTAAAATATGCTTTAAAACATTACAAAACGCCACCTAAAACATGGGATTCTTATAGTGAGAGGTGGCAACCTATGTGGGGAGGCATGAGGTTTGTAATTGAATTATATTCACCTTCAACTTTTTGTCTCCCCAACTACAACCATTATTAATTATAGGACTAGGTTATAGATGGAGTCTTGATTTTATTGGGCCATTATTGATTACATCATGAGGTGCTAAGTATGTCCTTGTTATGATATAGCATTTTAGCAATTGGATTGAGCTTGTGGCTTTGTTACAAAATTCCTCAAAGCTAGCAATGGTGGCATTTCTAGATTGCGTTTTGGCTAGGTTTAGAGCCTTTGCGGAGGTTCAAAAAAATCAAGGATAGAAGTTCCTTGGATATTTTTAAAAACTTTGTATTAAATCTCTTTTTGAACACTATACAACATTTAAAAACCACCCAAAGTGAAATGGATTAGCAAAAATGGTGGTTTAAAAAGTTAAGAGCGGACTACGCAAATATGGATTGTTGGAAGGCAACCATAGAAATTGGGACCTCAAGTTGCCTTAGATAGAATTGAGTTATTATCTAGTTGATAGGCGTCCCTTGCATCTTATAGCCCTTAGCAACTATTGTATGGCAAAAAGTGAATATTGCCATTGGCAATGACAGAGAAGTTGAATCTAGTTGTATTAAAATGATCCAAACGTTTTACTACAAGAAAACAAATATATTTTATGACTAGGAATGATTAGTAACTACTCACAATCATATTTTTGAAGACCAACACTTTGAAAAAAAATATGATTGCAAAATGTAACTACCAGTCATTTTTAGGCCTTGTACTTCATAGGCATAAACTATATACCCATTGAAAACACCAAAATACTTCATAAGGAATGGCAAGGAACATATTTGGAGAACGTTGAGTCATATTGCCAATTATATTTTCATAGTAGTGACATTTTTTTCTTTTGAGGTAGCCCCTCTAAAATATGGACAATCTAAAAAAAAATATCGACAAGTCATTGTTTAGGATTTTGAAATCGTAGCCACTACTTCTTTTGGATTTTTTTCCTTACATTTGTTGGCTCTTAACCCAAAAATGACCTTGGAAATTCCTGAGCTTCTAGGAATTCGTTCTAAATTGAATTAAAAGCCAACATTTTGATAAGTTGTATCAATTGTTTTTGAATTGTAACCGTGTAAAATCAAATTAGACATGTTAGACATCACATTAGAAAAGAAAACACAACAATATCTCTTACGGATTGAAAGATTATAATGTTTGATCTTGAGGGTGTTAAAATTGTGAAAGTGATTTGAAGTCTTTCAATCCTCTTTCCACATGTCAAATCTAAAAAGTTGGTCACCAAAAAAATATGAGGTTGAAGGGCCTAACATGCATAACCCCAATCAATTTATGACTTCTCAAAATCTACTCTACAATTTTTTTGGATGAATTTCTAATGTGATTTTTTCTCAAAGATCTAGTGTATTTGAGACTCATTCCCAAGAGCCCTCAACACTACAAAAGTCAAGATTGCAATGGACACCCGTGCACAAAATCTTGAATAGAAAAATCATAATCAATTATTTTCAAAATCAGATTTTTGAAGCTAAAATTAAACTTCAAAAATAATTTATCAAAAATATAAACTACAAAAAATAGTAGTTTAGTAAGGTTTTGTTTAACTTCAAAAATTGGTCAAGGACACATTCCGTCCTCAGGGTCCTTTTGGGGTTAAATCTTATTTCTTGTTGCTTCTTATTTTTTGCTTCCTAGTTGTTGCCTTTAGTTGCCTTTTAATTCTTGCTTCTTGATGCTTTTTAGTTCATGTTTCTTGTTTCTTCTTCTTGCATCTAAATTCTTTCTTTTTCTTGCATTTTAATTCATTCTTATGGTTTCTTTTTAGTTCTTGCTTCTTGTTTCTTCTTATTGTATTTTAACCTCTAAAGGACTAGTATGCGTTTATATTAATGTAGAAATTTGGGGCAGGTACATGTGATTGGAGATTTTCATGTTTTGGACCCAAACTTTAATAGAAGGTGTGGACAAGGAATATCTTTCATGTGCACTAAATTTGTACAAATCATAGATATTTAATAAAAATTGCTAAAATTGACTAAATTTGCCTTGCATTTGACAAGTCCTAGCTAATTTGGTCCAAAAGAACTTATATGAGAATCCTAAGTTGATTCCCGAAGAGAGGTTTCAATTTTCCATTCGACTTTGTAAAATCGTAGAACCCCCATTAGTTAGCTTGCAGGTGAAGAAAACACTCAAGATGGACTAATGGAAAACATCTATGACCAAAGTACGGTGTTTCAAGGTGGAATCACGGTACGAGTCCAACAACAAAATTGGTTTGTCAAGATTTCCTTTTGTATAAAAGATTTCCTATTCATTGAAAATTAAGGAGGATAGTGAGATTTGATTATCCTTCTTTGTATAAGCAAAATAAGAATATGAGCTTGAACCTTTTTTGTGGAATTCTATGAGAAGTTTCACAAAAAGTTCTGAAATTTTCTAGTAATCAGAAGATCCTCTTTCGGACAGTTAACTACCAAAATTCACGATGAGAAATTCATAGAAACTACTTGAGTTGAGGTAAAAATCTCACTAAAAAATAGAGTAGCTTCTTTTACGTTAATGAGATGCTCTAACAAGTTTCAAGACATTACAATAGCCAAAAGTATCCAAACAAGCAAGATTCTTCCAAGACCAACAAATTTAAAGATTGTTAGCGGAGTTGACCAACATTTTGAAAGCATACAAAATTGAAATGAGGCATGCGTATTAACTACAAGGGTTTCTATTATGTGAGCCTAGGAGCATGAGCACATGAGCCTAAAAGACTATACACCTATATTATAGGTGTCTATATTATAGAAACCTTCTATGTTTGTAGTGTAACTATAATATAGGTACCTATATTATAGGTGTTTATATTATAAGCACCTTTAATAGTTGTAGTATATCTATTTATATATATGCTCAAAGCTCACATACTCACATCTTCATGCTCACATACTAGCATTGTTGTATTAACTACTAAGGTACGTACACGTAATTTCAACTGCTTTCAAAATTGACCACTACAAATTCTTGCCTAATATGCGCTCCCATTTTCATGAGAGAGTCTATGGTTGGTCATAGAAACACCAATTTTCAGTCAACTTTGGAAATCTGTAGTTTATTCATGCATAAAGTGTCCAAAAGATGCATTCTAAGATAATTTAAAATCTTCTTATGACTACCAACAAAATCCATCAAAAAGTTTTTCAATATAAGAATGGAACCCATGCTGAATTGCTTATTTATGGGATTTTAGATGTAGTTATCTTCACTAAGTTAGATACTTTTAGATGTAGTTACCTTAGTTGGTAGGTACCTTACTAACAGTTATTAAATTGTATGCAAAAAAAATATCAAAGAAGGCGTATGGTAGAAGTACCTATTTCAAATAGCCCCCCGCCCCCCTTGTTGGCTTTATAGGGAGATCTATTGTGAGCACTAGTTGCATGCACTATTCATTGAATTTTTTTTGTTTACCTTCTCGTCCATTCATCTCTCTTCTCTCCTTACTTGGGGAGAAGTGCCAAAACTTACCATAATAGGTTCAGAGTCTATAAGACCGGGATGGGTCCACATGAAAAATCTACATTTATATTGAATAAATTATTCAATTTTGAGAAATAATTTTTTTTTTTTTTGCATTATTCCTTATCCATATGTTTGAACACATTGAATTCAATTTCTCAAAGAATTTTTCATATCCAATAGGCTAAAATGCTTTAAGTTATCACAAATAGGTACTTCTACTTTACTGAGTTCAGAGGTATGTGCCTAGATGCGTGCATAGAAATTACAAGCCTCAAGCAAGCTCAGAAAAACATTGATAAAATGCAAGTTCTACATGGTAAAGTAGGACCCCTCAAAACACAACTTTTTGCTGCTATACATATTTAGTATTATTGGAATGGTTAAATATTCATATTTTCCTATTAGTAAATGAAAGAAGGATCCAACATTTCAAAAAAATTGACAATTGGATCCCATGTGCAAAGTTTATGAAGGGTCAATGTTCTTTTTACTATTGGCAAGCAAAAAGAGGATCTAGAGTTTCAAAGAATACAACATTTGGATCCTACATGCAAAAGTTATGAAGGGTCAAATTTTTTGTAGAGGTTGTGAAAACTTGTGTTCTACATAGGTACATATTGATTTTGAAGATGTACAAAGAAACTAACATTCTAATTTTGTATCCAATAGGGTAGTATTTAGGAGTACTATGAACTTCAAATAAAACATAAAAAAGAACTTATTGTGGCACTTAGAATAATACATTCATCAATTATTTAAATCTTTAAATGAATGTATTTGCTTAGGATGGTGGTGGGAATTTTCTCACATGAGATATTATTGACTTTTGTGCAAACAAAGATGCTTTAAAAACATATATGTTGGCAACTTTTAGCCCATGCTCTTCATATAAATTATTTTCTTTCATTTTGAGCCCAACTAATGAAATAACATTCATCAAGTCTAGCTTTTAGACCAATTTGAAATTAAGACCATATAATTTATTGTAATCTGACCTATTGATCTTACTATGAGTGGTTAGTTGATTTTTTTACTAGATTGAAGGATTAACCCTTCAAGTTCCTTGACTTTGTTTTCACCAAAAATGCTCCCAAACTGTCATTTCTAGTATAAGTACCATTCTTTTTTAAAAACACTTTTTTGACATATGTAACCGTAGGATCTTGTAGTATGCTGACTTAAGAACATGTGGTAAAAATTTCAGAAATTTCCACCACGTGGATTGTAAGATATAATCATTGAAATTCATTGAAATCATTTTTTTGGTTCTGCAAAAAATAGGGCAACTGCACTTCACAAGCTCCCTTTTCTATGAAAAAATGTCCAAAATGGTGGTGCTTCTTTGGAATCTTTTTTCTAAACAAGTTGGTTACATGCTTAAAGAATTTCACATTATTTGGAATTATACAACATATAGGAAAAAATAGTAAGTAGAAAGAAGTAGAGAATGATTCAAAATACAAAATTGTTAAGAATTTAATTACGGAATTGAAAAATGCCAATTCCAATGGTTGCAATGTTGTAATAAACAATCTACGTCCTATGATTTTATTTTATTTTTTAAAAATTAAAAATTTAGTAAGATAAAGGACTTCAAAGAAAAAAGTAACATATTAGGCCATAACTTTTGACTCACATTTTCAAATGTCATGAAATTTGATGCACATGAAAAATATTCCTCAACCCCCACCTTCTATTAAAATTTCAGCTCAAAACATGCAAATCTCCAATCATAGGTACCTGCCCAAAAATTCTATACTTGCCAAAAAATGCATGCTAGTCCTTTAGGGGTTAAGGAAAGCTAGCTTGCACTACAACAATCTTCACTGCAATAAGGCAAGGTTGTCTACAAACTGAATGCATCCCTATCTAAAAATGAGTGACATGTTCTTTGAAATATCTCTTAAAGTCATTGATAAGACACAGTCTGTGAACCTCCTACCTTATATACCTTATATACCTTATACACCTATGGTGCAATTTCCCGATTTTTTTAGCATGTTTTGTATTTGATATGGGTTTTCTTCAAATTTTCTTAAGAAAATTTTAGTGATTTCAAACTTTCACAAAAATAACTTACAGAAGGTTTGTGATTTCATCTCTGAAAGTAATGTAAAATCATTTCCACTCCTATTTAGTGCCAATGGCAAAATACAGCAAACATTAGACGGGGTAGAGATAGACACTGTAATTGCACATTCCTTGTACTGCACACCCTCTGGAAATCTGTACAGAATGTACACAGAAACACATCTGTTGGACAATTTCCAGTCTTCCAAACGTCCATTTGTGCGCACACGTGATTGAGAAACCCAATTAGAGTCCTCCCAAAAACAGATACAGATTAGTATACCGATACAAGGTGCCCCGTTTCCGAAATTCCAATATCAAGTGAAGCAGTACATAAACGGGCACAGAAGCAAGCCAAATGCGAAGGAATATCTTGGGTACCGTTTTGCTTGCTCCTCTCCGGCTTCGCTTCCTGAATGGTAGCCATACTTAGAGTGCAAGCATGTTCAAGAATCAGACGAAGTTACGGTGAGCAACGGCATGGAATATGGTACTTGACATTGAATGTACGTCTACCTATAAACAGCAGGGCGTCGTCAAACATGAAGCCTAAAACTACAAGTCAGGAATCGCTACCCCAGTTTACACCGAGCTTTACAATGAAAATAATAAATACAATACCAGTTCATCTCACAATAACGGGAAGTCCCTGCTCGGCCATAGCCATTCCTCCTCTGACCTTTCAGTTGAGGGCGAAATTATGCCACCTCTTGAACTCCGTGAGCGAGCCCCCGACGTTCACGGCCATGCCAATGGCCGTGGCGCCAGCAGCCGAAACACCAACATAATACAACCTCCATTCGTCCCCATCCATGTGCACCAAGCAAGGGGAGCCCACGCCAGCTCCATCCCAAGCCTGTGCGGATTCTGCAGGCCGGAAAATCGGTTCCTCTTGGCACCTCTCCCACTTCAGTAAGCCTGCATCAGACTTCGCCATGCCAATGCTGGTTCTGCCATTCGCATCAATGCCTTCGTAAACCATGACGTAGCCCCTCCCGTTTGGATTCTCCACAACATGGCGAGCAGCAATTCCCAGCTCATCAAACGACCCCGGCCCACCTCCCTCCAGAATCTTCCCGAATTTGAGCCACCGCATGGCGTCTCTGGAGCGTGCAAATCCCACACAACACCTACCCGTGTTGGGGTCCAAGGAGTGGTAATACATGCGGATGTCGCCTGCCTCGTGGTAGACAACTTGCGGTGCAGCAATGAACAGAGAGTCCCACTCGCCTTCAGCACCCACGTCAAAGAGAGCTCCACTATGGTGGTCACCTTCCACTCGCGCCCAGTTGCGGCCATCGTTGCTGATGGCAAGACCAGGACGCATTCGACCTCGTAAAAACCTTTCGGAGCCTGGTGGCGATTTGGTATTCAATGGCAGAGAAAAATCCTCCACATCCGCGCCTGAGTAGTAGAGCCAGTACACACCGCTGGCAGCTCGCACCTTTGCACTGGACATGATGAGCACATCCGAGGGGAACAAGTGCTGTGTGTCGAAAGCCCACCAGTTGTCACTCCGATCCAGCACGAGACCTACTGCACCCTCCTCGCCATATTTTTCGGTGTCGACCTTCGATTTACCCCTTCGCCAGTGCATGCCGTTCGACGAAACGGCGATGCCCACAGTGGTACCCTTCGATTCATCCAGAGACTCCCCTGCATACCACATGCACCACCGTTCTTCGTTGTCACTCACATAGCGTCGGACAATTGGGGATCCAACGCGGCCGCCATCCCATGCACCAGTTTCGCCATTTGAAATTACCAAGCCCTCGTGCTCTAGCTCAGGCTTGCCGAATGAATCGGAGACTGGAGTTTCCTGCCCTGTCATGGCTCTTGCAGGCTCCATCACGGAGGCCTCATCGCCGCTGGGGTCCCCATTTCGCCGCAGTTTGGCTTCATTGTTGCCAGGGTCCTGACTAGCACCAGAGCCTCGTTGGCCAAGGACAGCGCGCGTTCGAGAGGTTCTCCTTGACGTCTTTACATCTGAAATAAGTCTTCGTGTCTGGTGGCACTCCAGGACTTTGCAAGGATGCTCAAACGGTCGGATGTGACCTAATGTCTGGGAATCTCTGCGGCATTCAAAAGCCTTCACTTGAAGAGTAGGGCAGCTTGATGATGCCCGGGAGATTGATAGCGAAGGACTACTCATTGAACCCATCACAATCCGATGCTCATGCTATAGGGAATAGAGTTGCTACAGTTCAGCACCAGAGGCCTCAGGCCAGGCTTGACTGAACACTGAATTTCTTAGCAACAAACACTAGTACTTATCAATAGAAGTAGTTCATACCGCTCCTGTGTAATTTAGCTGTCGCCTTCATTCTGAACTTCCCTGCCTCTTGAACACAATTGAGCTCTACCAACGCACTGCGTTCCAGATCAGAATAGTGCTCGCTCATCCTGCACAATAACATAGCGCAACAGAGCAATCAATTACATAGAGAACGGAAGGAAAGAACGTTACTTGACCATAGGTTCAGAAGCAAAACAATAAAGAGAGAAATTTAAATAGAATCCTGTCTCCCTTAACTACATTTCTCTTTCAGATTTCCATGTTTTAAATACGAAATTTGCAAATAACATGGATATCAAGATCATTTCCTAAAAATTTCTCACTCTGTGTCGTTGATCACAGAATTTGACCACAAGATTTCGACCGATCGTTGACTTAAACCCTAAGGTCACAACATGAGGAGGGCCTGTCCTGTTTGGGACCATAAACGCAGACAGCTTTCGTCGTTCTCAGCAAAATCGACCCTCTGTTTCACATTCCAATTAAGAACAGAAACGTAAAAGGAAGGAAAAAGTCTCAAACAGCAGCTCCAAAGCCTCAAGCAGTTCAAACAAGCATCTTATCCTATATAGACGCAATCGAGCGACAGGACTTGACCTAAATTAGATAGGGCATAATCCTCCTACTCCACTTAATCGCTTGCTAAACGACGAGATAAGCCAGTTCAAATTGCTGCGCACGATGGAGTGGCCAATAAGTTGTTCAAGCCTCGGGAGACAAAAACCGGGACATGGAAAATTAGGTCAAAATAACAAGGCGGTTGCACGTGAACTGCCTGATGCTGGCTTACCCAATTCGAAGACTGAAGCACGAGAAGAGCCGCAAATAAACGAAATGGCAGTGATAGCAAGAAACTCTGCGAGGTCCTCCCTCCTCACCGTGAAACCAACTTCGGTGCAATCCTTAACCAATCCGACTAATGAACATTGGCGACACTACATGACACTGTCAGTCAGCGGCAATGACGGTGGTCCATGCACACACTCCGCGTGTTTTCACATCCGCTTCGACGACACAAAAAAAATCTGATGAGTAGTGAACATCTTCCGCAAGCAATGATGCGGATGAGACGGTGCGACCCTGAGCAAGAGAGAGAGGTCGACGCGGCAATGGGTGGTGTCCGTGGTAATGAGAGGTTTCACGGTAACAGGTAAAAGGCGGTTGCCCTACTATTGTTGAATTGCTGAACTTGCGTTGAAAGAACAGACTCTTCACGTACGAATTATTGAGTCTGCCAAACTTGCAGAATCTCCACCAACATTGGGAAGAATCTCTTCAGGTACACCCGTTCTAAATCCTCTCTCTGCAAATTGCGGAGCATCGGGGAAGAATCGGCAGAAGACGCATATGAAGGGGGGGGACAGTGGCTTTTTACTAGTGGAGAAGGTCGTGTCCCCGCCTTAGGATTCGGTACATTCGGCATCTCTGCCGATCGTAGCCAACGCAGTGTCTTCTCCGCCCTTCAGGTTTCCCTCCTCCCCTCGTCATTTCCAATCGAACCTAGCTTTGCAGCTCATTCAGCTCATTGCGGTGTTCTGTAGAAATTTGGGGATGCAAAGTACTGAGCTGCATCTGTCAATGGCGCATGTAAACCACATTGAAATGTAGGCTTTGTCGCGACAACCCAGTTCCTCTTCTTGAATGTCTGCTTGCCTCTTGTAGATTATAAGCTCTCATCGAGATTACGAATGTCTCGTCTATGCTTGGCTTAGAATGGTTGGGTACCTAGCTAGTTTACAATGAATGAATGTCTGTTTGCCTCTTGTGGATTGTAAGGGCTTATCGAGATTATGAATTTTGAATCTATGCTGCAGTTGGGATGGTTGTGTACCTAGAATGAAAGTCCAACAGGCAGGATTTCGTCACATTGACTGCGCACCTTTGCACCCGCCTTTGTACGGGAACGAAGCGGAAGTGGGCAAGGCAATCACACAAGCGCTTTCTCAAGGGCCTACTAAGAGGGGATGAGGTTTCATGACCACGAAGCTCCTGAGCACGCATCAAGACCCGCAAGATGTGCTTCTCTGCCTGTAGCAAAGCCTCAGGTAATGTGGTAACCCTAATTGCGACATTTTTGATGATCCCAGGAGGACATGGGCTGAAATCTTCGATCAGAGTGTTCGCAAATGGAAGAGAATCACAATCATGCAAGTTGTTTCCTGTTTCTAGGATACTTCGATAACTTTCTGTGAATTTTCAAAGTTGAAATGATAAGGAACTTGATGTTGGCTCTAAACTACAGTCTTGAATTGAATTGCTCCCAAGGAACAAGTTGTTCAATTTCAATTGGATACTAATGAGAGCTTGTGAATGGTTTTAAGAGAGTTTGTGCTTCCCTTATAGTGCTCATTCTAGGTGTTGCATTTTGGACGTTGCCAATCTCTCTTGGATCACAACCTTAACAAACTTGCAACCAATTTTATGCTCATTTCAAAGTCATTGATACGGATTATTCACATTCTAATGCTGCGTGTTCTGTGTCAGGGATTTGCAGTTCTCTTGGAATATGTGGATTTGTTCTTCATACACTGGCCATCGAAGTTCCGAAAAGGGACAGGCTTTCCTCCCAAAGAAGAGGGCTTCTTGACCTTGGCAGGCGATGGAACTGACAGTTCAAGGAGGCTTCGCCAGAGTCATTGGCGTGTCAAACTTTTCTAGAAAGAAGTTGGAGAGCTTGCTTGAATACGCAGTGATCAAGCCAGCTTTTTTCACCAAGTATCTTACATTCAAGCTCCCTCTCCTCCCTCTAGTACTTAGTTGTCGTTTTTCTTTTAGGATATGGTGATATGTCTTGTGCTTGCAATAGTGGTGGATTTGAATTGTTCAAAGTTGAGTGCTTCTAAAGCTGCAAGCATCTTTAAGTTTATCTTGAAACCCCATCTCCGCTCAAATTTTCTAATCGAGGAAGATGAGTCTCTACTGTTGCAAAATGTCCACGGGTATTGATATATGAAGGGCAATGGAGTTGTCAACTGTCAACTCGTACTGATCTACAACCTCCGTCTTTGTAATTGCATAAAGAAATTCATATATAGTAATAAAATTGGATCTTCATAGGTTTAGCTCTTTGAATTCTTTTTTGAAAATTAAGGTAGCCAACCTCTTTCCGACCATGTAAGCAATTTATCATATTTCCAGTATGCAAATGGTGAGGGGGAAAAAATCCCTTCCCATGGAGAAATAGATTTGAGGAGGATTTCATGAATTGTTCCTTTTTTTCCTTCAAAAATTAATTGATTATGAATTTTTTTTCATAAAGATTCTGCTCAACCAATTCTTGTTATATAGGTCATTACATTTCCAACCATAGGTTGATTACAAAATCGACCATGCTTCAATGTAAGTGATAATTGTAGCTTCCAATGTACATCTTGTGATCATTGTATGCTTTCAATGTACACCCCCTTGACATTCGTGTTGCATGAGCTGTCATCTAACTATGTCACCCTTAACCACAATTGATTGAAAACAAAGCATCCTAATGAGTAAAAATAGGTGGTGGTTGAAAAGAGGTCGGCTACCTTACTGGAAAGATGTTAGTTTCATTGTGACCTAATTAACATTCTCTAGAAGTTGTGAGAGCCCACCCTACTATAGATGGGGAGAAAAAAGATTCAAAAGTTTTGACAATCAATGAAATGAGTATAGTTACGTGGTGTTTAGTGAGTTGTCAATGTCTGTCTTCTCTTGGTATCTTACTCCAAAGATGAGCTCAAGATTGTATAGACTTAATAGATGTCATAAGAGTCATTAGAAGTAGCACATGAAGAGAAAAAAAATTCATTAAGGATGATTGACAAATACAACTACAAATTTCACAACTGTATTGGTATTTTTTTAATTATCATTTGTGTATATGATGTAAAAAATGCCCATTGAGAATTCTTACTTTGAATGGAAATTTTTGTGTGTCTAGAGATAGACTAGTATACACCATTAATCTACTCTTTCATCATCCTTATGTGGTAGAATGTTGAATTTCAAAAATGTCTTCTACGTTTTTTGAGGTGGTCTCATCATCTTCATGAAAGCGTTGCAATGGATTTACTCCATTAAGTTGGCGTTGATCAAGGTGGGCTAATATGTTGCCTTCAAGATTCTCGTTGCCACTATCAACACTCTCCAAAAGAACCTCTACATTTGAAACTTCCAATGTATGTTCATTAGGTTCCACAGTAATAATTTCTTCTAAGTTCAATTGATCTGGTAGAGGGATACTAGATGCAAGCTCTAGAGTACTTTGTTCCAATTCATTTGGTTGTTGAGTTTGTCCTTCCATCAATTGATGTACTTCAGTGTTATCATCTCCCCTTTCATCATGTGTGTACACCAAGTGTCCTCTACATTGTATCCTTTGAGCTTGTGGTCGTGGTGGAATCATTCTTTCATCTTCTTCTCTAGACACTCCGTCTATCCATAATGCTTTCCGTGACGTTGAGTTTGTTGGTCCATAAATCGGAATGATGTTGCCCTCTTGAATTTTGCCTTTACAAACAGGGCAACTTTGTTGTGAAGAATGCACATACAACCACATATACAAACATGGCCAACAAAACAGATGTCCACAACATGTTACTACTGCCTCACTTGCTTCATGGAAGCAAATATTGCACTCAAAGATTTCACTCAATGCAAAATTTGTTGTAGTAGTAATGCTCAAGTCTTTTTTTGACATCATGCAAATATTAAATCAAGATTGAACATAGTGTATCACTTTAAACTTTCATAAGATTTTGCATTTGCAAACAATGTAACATTAATAATCCATTTATTAAATAATTCTACAAAATGATTTTCAAAGCCATTCTCCATCATTGCATCATCATATAATGAATTAGCATACATTTACAAGTGAAATGCAAAAGTTCAATTGGTTTTAATGTATAGGTTTGGAATTTGTAATTGAAAACTATGTTGTAGATAACAATACAAAGTCCTCAACTTGCACTAGAAGGTCATTAGGTGCCACTTGAAAAAACATTGAATGAAAAGGTAAGGTATATCAAATGTCTCTCCACCCCTTTCTAATGGTACACCTACAATTTCTCATCCCCTATATATATTGAGAATTTATATATATTGTGTACATTTTTTATTGACTACTTTGTCATAATCAAGATGTGTAAAAAGCCTTCCAATTTGTTAAATTCAAAATAATAATAATAAAATTATTTAAAAAATATTCTAATGTAATATTACTTGCAATTTTCAATATAGTGGACAAACTATTTACATCCATGGATATGTAAATCATGGACAAAACAACATATATATATAATATTCAAATTTGAAGATAATAAAAATCTGAATACCATGTGCATATCAATGTAAAAGTATCAAAATAGCAATTTATGAAATTAATTTAATCTACAAACAAAGTTTCATAATGGAGATTAATTTTCAAACAATCTTTTTAGTAAAATTTTATTTAAAAATTTACTTAGAAGACGTGATGTCTAGGACACTAATTAAAACATCCCTTTCTTTTGTAGTGCGTCTTGGTTCCAAGGAATCAAGCTATTAGATATTTGGAAACCATGAGGGTTGTGACCAAACCATACGGCACTTGATAAGGTAGTATATAAGCCTTAAATCTAAGTGTAGATACATGAGCGTTTGAGGGTATCTACTTACATCTAGGCTTAAGTATACCTAAATTATACTAGGTACATATATTATAAACCCCTTCAAATGGTTGATGTAGGTACAAATCTACAAATAGGTTTAAGGCTCATAGGCTTAAGTGCTAGCACTGATGGGAACTAAGTGGATATTATTGATTAGGGAGTTCCGGATGTAGGTGAAGTCAGGATCCAGTAGGATGGAACAAGGTGAGGTGGATCTCCAAGGCTTGAACTTATAATAATTTGTTCTCCTAACCATTTTTTTCATGAATTTTCACCACTCTAACAAGTTTGAGCCTATCAAACTCCTTCTTTTCAAAATTGTGCTAGTGTTGTAACGATTCATAGTTTTTTTTTTAAACGATGCTCCAAATCCCACTAAGCTTAAGAGCATCCTCACCAAAGGCTTCCATATCCCTATCCCAAATGGATGAAGAGGGAGCTAATTTGGGGATATAAAAGATGAGATGCACTAATTCTTCCTTATACATTGCTAATTTTAGGTAATACATGCCATAGCAAGTTGCTTTTTTCACGTGTAGTAACGAAGCAAGTAATAAGTAAGCAAAATCAACAATACAATACCGAATGAGAAAAGTACACATCATAGATTGTAAGTAAAAGCTTACATAGGATTTACCACACCCCAATTCTATACAATACATTTCATATACAAAATTCACCCCTACCATCCCTAAAAATTTTGGGATTGGTGGAACGGGGGTCTTCCCTATTTAGATGGATTTCATCCAGACAGGAATAGAGAAGACCCCAATGGGGATGCTCTAAGTGTAAAGCACCCCTCAAATAGTTTCATACAAATTTCTTGTTTGAGGAAGAATAGAACATTCATCCACACGAGTTGGATGGATGCACTAACCGGTAGGAAATCTCGATTCGGGGACCTCGGTAGGGAACAAGACCTCGATTTAGAGACCTCGGAAGGGGAAGGAGATCTCGATTTGGGCACCTGAATATTCTCCTTTGCGTACTCTTCCTTGTTTGTGCGCACCAAATTTTGCGATCTGCTTGCATTTGGAAGGCATTTCGGGGTCGCCATGGCTACCAAGCAGGCGTTGCAGAAGGCGCTGGATCCCCTCTGGAACTGGGCTTCTCGTCGCTACCAGGCTGCCGTTGCGAAGGAGCTCAAGAAATACGGTATCCCTACAGACCTCAAACCCTAATTAATTCTTCAGTTGCACTTCTGTTCCTTTCGTTTACAGTTTCTGAGTTGTGGAAATCATTGTTGGAAATTGTTGTGGTGAAGGTCTGCGATACGACGATTTGTATGACGATCTGTACGACCTGGACGTGAAGGAGGCACTGAACCGGTTGCCTCAGCAGGAGGTGGACTACCGCAATCAGCGTCTGAAGCGCGCCATGGACTACTCCATGAAGCATCATTACCTGCCCAAGGACTTGCAGGTTGGGTTTCCTTGCATTTCAACCTTTGATATGGAGTGCTAAGAAGTTGGAGGGAAGTGGAGTAATGTTTAAGCGATTGGGATGGTTAGACCCGTGGGAGTTTTTTCTCAATGTCAATTTAGTGCGGTTATGTCCTTAATGACCTCAGCATCTTGGTTGTGCTGTCCGTTGGTTTCGGAATGCGGTTGATTTTGTGAAACTGAAGTTAATTGGAAGCGGAGTAGTGCAAAACCTTGTAAGCTGAAGAATAGAATGCAAGGTTGGTGGTTTCATTTGGTCACTTTTGGGTGCAGCTTTTTCTTTTTCTGCAAGGTCATATATCATTTGAAAGAGGGATTTACGGCATAATAATTTCAGCAGTTTTTGGCAATTCACCCTTCACTATAGATGGCAATTGATAAAAGGCGACAATAGTCCGACATTCGTTGTACGTAGCACGCATGGTGCTAAATGAGTGGGTAGCGCCCTGGTTTTTTCCCGTAGGATTTATTTGAGATGAGCTCAGGATTGTGCACAAGAAGAATTTGGATTCCTTTCTAAGAGTGTTGAGGCAGCTTCTCAGAAGTCTTATGGACAGTTCTAGTTTCCTTGGGACTGGAGATCTATTATTGGGCCTTATCGCGCAGCAAAAGACCGTCACCGTTAGACCTGGAACATCCGTAACAGTGATCATTACGTATTGCATCATGGTTCTTGGCATTGAAAATGATATCAAGCATCGGACTTGCGACTGACCTAGTTTTATGCTCCAAATCGTCGATCTTCCACAGTATTTTGCTGATATGGTCTCTATGATTCTTGGCAGGCAAAGCAGACTCCATACGAGCCCTATTTGCAAGATGCTTTGCAGCTGGTGAGTATCTTTCAATTGGTCGAATTCTAACTGTACTGCCGAAGTAGATTGTTGAAGGTCAATAGATGTTTCGATGAAGTTTCCGTAAAAGGAACTTATGTTTTTCTCTTTTAATGTTATTCTTCCTTTCCAGGTAAAGGAAGAACGGAGGGAACATGCAGAACTGGGATCTGATCTACCCTA
This sequence comes from Antitrichia curtipendula, assembly GCA_951230915.1. Classification (NCBI taxonomy): domain Eukaryota; kingdom Viridiplantae; phylum Streptophyta; class Bryopsida; order Hypnales; family Leucodontaceae; genus Antitrichia; species Antitrichia curtipendula. Next base: position 33,208,961 of record OX579636.1, read on the forward strand.
CACACGTTCATTACCCTGAAGTATGAAACGGCACTTTCATGATGTTCAGCAGAGTTATTTCAGATTTCGCATAGCTTCGGAGTTGCCATCCTCTACCCTTTGTCTTAGTAATTTGTTGGGACAAAGCAGTAGAAAATCTTGTACAGGTCCTCTTCGCGCATGTTATTAGGACTGGCTCTATTCAATAAGCAAGAATTCAGTTCTGGATCAAATTGTGTGTACTTCATCAGGAGCATGTTTTATTTTGTTGATGTTATTCTCCGTTTGTGTTTACATTGTGGCCACCTGCTAGCTGTACAGTTCATCTAGTGATATCAAATATTTAGCATGCAGTGCCGAGATTGACATCATGCTTTTGCCGCTGTTCCATTCGCTATTTAGTAATTCTATCACTATCAACCAGCTGAGAACCTGCTCCAGAAAGTATTCAAATATTCAACCATCAAGTACACCACATCCGGTGCTAAATGAGTCGTGAGGTAGGGTAACAACCAAGATACCTAAGACGCCGGTTGCAACTACAGATTGATATGCAGTAGCCAGCTGGAGCTTTGAACAGAAAGAAAATGAGAGGAACCTCTTATCACCTACATTCTCTTCAAAATGAATAGATATCATTTTGGATAGACTGGACTCACGTTTTGCAGCTTCATACTCTGGCTTATACTACTTCACAATCTCCACCCACGAAGCCTCTTTCCTTGGCATCAACTCCACCAACGAATTCCCCGCGTCTTGAAACTTTGGAACCTCCATTCCAAATCTCTCCACAATGAGCGTCCGCAGCGTCTTCCACTTGAACACATCTCCAGTACTGCTGTTCAACGCCTGATTCCTCCCTGTGGGTTCCATGCACGCCGAAATCTCTTGCTCAGCAAAAAGCTTCGCATCGGACGCGTCGAACAAGCGCTCGTACGTGAACTCATTACTCGGAAACACTGGCTTCTTCTTCCCTCCTGTCAACAAATCAGGGCGTAAACTACAATCGTACCGAAGATGACAATCGGACAATGAATGGAATACGAAATTTTCCCTCCGGATCGCTTAACGGTTTCAAGCGCAATGCCTCTCGGTAATGGAAGAATTTATGACACGGCAACCGCGGTTTGGCCTCTACGAAAGAGGACTCGTTGGGTTTGATCTTCCCCGCAAGCTCGAACCGAGAATTGCTTCACGCCCGTCTGCGCCGTGATGTGAACCTGCCACTTTTTCTGGAATTTCGTGTAACACAGAAGAGTCTCAGGATCGTGCAAAAGACTCTCGAATGTATCCCCCCTCCCCACCCCTCAATTGGATTTCACAGTTCAGATCACTAGCCAAACATAATCCAAATATGAGCAACTACAAATACAGTTGCAGAAGAAGAAGCGACGTGCGATTTCATATAATACGGAACATCCAACTTGTGAGAGTTCTGCGAAATTCATCTGTATCCTTCAAATATCAGAGGAATTCCATGAGAAGAAGCGAGTTGTGGTCGATTGAGCTTTCTTTACCCGGCACGAGGATTGAGTCGCCCAGTTTGCCATGGGGACGGGAAGAGAAGGTCCACCGTCTGCACTCGAACTCGATCGAAGGAAACCCAATCTCAAACTCAAGTAACCTTAAGTCCATACAAGTTTTGAGTCACCGAATTGGTGTCCGAGTATTTGAGTCCCAATAGATTATGTACTGTCGGTGTCAGGAAGACGATCTGGAACTTATCAAATTATCTTCAGCTGCAACGAAACATCCCTGAGACGGAAATGACTGGGATTGATGAAACACGTGCGGCCATTCCCCCGTGGCAACCATTTCAGTGACACAGGAAGAAGCACACGAAAGGATTTCACAGGAAATTGCGCGGGACTTGCTTGAATCCTCTTCAATCACGTGCAAGAAGAATAACTGTACTATTCGCCATTAACAATGAAAATGGCGCAAAAAAATGGCAGAATTCTGCAAATCTCGACAAACCCTAACTTCTGACTTCTTCTGAATCCATTCAATCGTACAATCCCATGGCGAAGATCGAGAAACCGGATAACCCTGATCGCCAGAAAATCTGTGTTGGTGATTGATTCTTCACCATTTTGTGATCAAAGTTCCTGGAACAATACCACCCGAGAATCTTCAATGTTCTCCGACTCGGGATGATCCAACGAAGGTCAAGCTTGTCTGTTCATCAGCAGATCGGTAACTACAGTAACAGCGGAGAAGAGTGAGGAGTCTGTCGGAAAAGAGTCTTTGACTATTTCTAAAGGGGTAATAAGTCTTGACTACTTCGTACTCTTCCGTTCTATCAGTTCTCTCGTCCCGAACTTATTTGAATTCTCCACCACGGAACTGATTTCAGTTTGCTTCATTTGTTGCTGTAGAATCTTGCGCCGCGATTTCTGCGTTGTTCGCTTTGTTGGTGGAGCCTACTAGTCCAATACTGTTCCTGGACGGGGGCATTAGTTACCGACGCTGGTTCCTCATCAGGGTTTGGGATTTTTCGACTTGCGGTTTCGTTGTTCCGACGGGTGCGTGAATGCGAGCTTTGGATTATTCTAGAGGTTAGTTACGAAGAGTCTTCTGAGCGTTTTGGGGGTAGCACAGTGAAAATTCTGCGTTTTCGATTCTGAAATGGAGTGAGCCAGAAAATTGTAACTCGTGCTGTATGGAAGCAGTGCGCTTGAAACTTCTTTGGAGATTGTGCCGTAGGATTTCGAATCTATGGTGCAATTTTTTTAATTTGGGATTGTGAAGATGGTTGATTTCGAGGTTCTCGGTGGTGTTGAATGTGTAGTTTCCCGGCGCTTCTGTTTCTAGCTCTGTGGTTTGTAGCGTTTTGGATTGTCGGTAACTTGGAGTGTGAACTTTGGTTTGTTTGTTTATTCATCTTCGAAGTATGGGAGTGAATTTGATCTTCTGTGAAACTAGGTCTTCAGGAGCTCTTCCGCTGATCCATTGTCGGTAAATTGAGAGTGACGGAGCTACTGGAAGCTGCGTCTCTCGTTTGTGTAGATTCTGATGGTGATGTTGAGCTTCACAATCAGTTAAGACAGTCTTTCAGGATTAAATAACCACAAATTCTGGTTGCGTTTCTTAGATTTAGGGTTTGGGAATTGGGTGCGACTGTGAGTATGATTATTGGTGCTTTTTCTGTGCCTATGAGGTATTGGTGTGAATTTCTGTTTTGGGTTTGTGAAATCAGGAACAGTACTAAGTTTAAGCTTGCCTTTGTGAGCCTGTTGCTGGGGAATTCGGAGGTAAAGGATGTGATGGAGCTCTTAGAAGCTAGATCACTCGCTTGTCTAGATTCTGGTAGTGACGTTGAGCATCACAATTGTGTATTCTTTTCCCTTTTGGTTTCATATATTTTAGGGTTTGGGAATTCACATCAGTAGGACAGTGAACTGACTGACAGCAGAGCTTGCAAAGAGTCCTGATAAGTTCAACAGAGAGTGGCCTCAGTACGATCATTGTGATATAAATCATAAATCATGCAGACATTTTCCTTGAAAAGTTCCTGAAACAATCTAGTTTTTGTTGAAATCCCTGTTTTCATGGAACTCTTGTCATGAAGTGTCTCTTTGAATTGTGTATGAAATCAGTCTTCCAAGACTTCAAGATAAAAAAGGATGATGTGTTGTTGGTGGTTGTAAGCATTTCAAATTTGTTGTTGTTGCTGTTTCTAGATACTACAAATGCGTGAGTGTCAAGGATAGTTCTTGATAATGCGAGTCTGAGAGACAGCATGGGAAGCTCAGAAGAGCCGGACCGTAAACGGCGCCACCTTAATAACAACAATCATCCTGTATCTCCACCAGTGAAAAAATTGCCACTCACACCTTCATCCGAAGAAAAGAAGGTGCGCTCACTATGTTTTCCTTTTTCTTTTGTTTTGGATCTTATGGCCACTTTGGGTTTTTGAAGGCAAAAAGTCATAAGCTTAATATTTGAAGCACATCATGTGCAAGTAGCTACAAGGAACAAGCTTAAACTAATCAATTGCATTTTTGACACATTTGGCATTTAAAACAAGTGCCCCATCCACCTTAGATTGAAGCCTTGTTATCTCTCAAGTAGTTTGGACATGCAACATAGAAGTCATTTAAGCACTACCTTTTCTTGCTCGTTCTTGTTACTTGGACAAATGTGAAATTGGGCATTAAATAAAACGAGGTAAACTGAAGAATAAATTATCCATGCAACAATCTAGATTTTTTAAATTCTTGCTACCTCAAGCTAACAAGCTTTTGACTTGTCCAATCTAAAGTGGCCCTTAGAACTTGCAATGTCGAATACTAAGCTCTTGATATCAATTTTGTTCTACTTGATGGAGGACAAGTGGGGTTTAAGGTTTAGGGTGTTGCCTTGGTGAAAATGCAGGTGGATGCCCAAACGTTGCAGTTTCAAAATCAGCAACTGGAAATTAAGCTTGACGTTCAACGCAATGAAGTAATTGCTTTAGAGGGCAAATTGAATCAACTTCTTAGCAAGCAGACTTCCTTTGATGACAATCTCTCCATTGTCAATCGTGTGTGGAACCAGGTTTGACTTATGGACTCTTATTTTTCGAGGATCTACTTGGTTGACTTCCTGGCTAGTGTTTGGAAGTATTAATTATTAAGCTCTTTTCAATGTTTCTTAACCATGTATATTATATTCGTCAGAAATTGTACAAGGGAATTTTCTTGTGCAAGAAGCATGTGGCTGACATGAAGCTAGTGCTGCAACCCAAATTTTTTAATTCTCTTACTTATCTTTCTCCCACTGTAGGTTGTGGATAGTTTGGAGTCACTTACAGTACGAGCTGGTGCTGCAACCAATGGAGTGCATGTTTCAGGTTCTACTTCCAACGGTGCGTCTTCATTTGAGATTCTTTGCTTCAGGATCATGAGAGTTTTCTATTTGATGCACTCGTGTGGAATTCATTCATTGTTTTTGTTGTGAGAGATTTGTGGGAGTGAGTGAGTCGTCAAGTTCAACACATGACTGTCATGTGGAATTTTTCTCATTTTACTGTAGTTCTTTTGGTTTGGTAAAATGATATGTGAAGATTTTTGTGTTCATCAGAGCGGAGTATTGCCACCGACACTTTCTTACAGCGGTTGCTTGATACGGGGGCGACGGAAAGCTCCACGGCCAACGGAAATACTGGCTCACTGGAGTCTGGACTGGGCAGTCGAAAGTCGACCACTGCGAAGACCCTAACGAGACTTGTGCAAAGTATCGATTCGGAGCGATCTCGACGTGAAGAGATCATGGGCACTTTCCGAAATGGCCTTGTTTCTGACGGTGAGGATACCCCGAAATGACCAAGAGATTCGTGCATTTTTTCAAGCAGTTTTGAGTACTAGGATATATGTGGACTTTCTTTCGTCTGATTCTATTTATGTTTTGACAAAACACGTACAACGATCGTCATTGATTCTGACGATGTAAAATTTGGCCCCGTCTGAGCTATTCTTTTCATAATAAGATCATTCAAATTGGTTCTTTTAAAACCATAAATCCTTGGTCCTTCAGGCGTTTAGACTGCTCGTGTATCAAGAAATTAACATTGAAGATGTGAAGTTCCATCCTGCTTGCTATGATGTCTGTACTAGCTGTGATGTTTTTTTACACAAGTGTTATTTCCTAGCAGTGAGTGCTTTAACCCGTAGTTTTGGCATAGCCTATGGTCTCAGGTGAAATGCATGTTTTGCAGTGCTATGTAGAGTTATGTTTTGTTGGTGTGTGGAGACTGGGTGAATTATACTTTTTTGGAATTCGTAGGCTTGCATGATTTGAATTTTGAAATTTCTAGCAGAGAACTTCCGGTCGCTTTTGAAGACAGAAGAGGAGCTATATGCAGAGGCAAAGAAACTGCAAAGTCTTGTGGATGACCTTCATTTGAGGCACAGGGAGCTTTCAGCTGAGATGGGTACTTGCCACGATGTACAGGCAAAAGACCGAGCTGAGGTCAAGAGATTAACAGGTACACATTGGCATTTACCCATTTTGTCCATTTTGTCAGTAACGTAGAGGATACTGTAACTGTTAGGGACGTGATCCTGTCCCCTAAACAAACCCCTGTATGTACCAACAGCATTTCATCCATTCATACACTTGATCGTGCTGATTTGCAATTGTTGCAAATATGACTTTGCTTTATGTTTATGGTCATTGATTTTTTAATGGAACTGGGATTGCCGACACTGTCCCACTTTGAAATTGCATAAGAAAGAAGTTCATAAATTTTGATAAAAATTTGATGGCTGTTTTTGACACCGTAGGAGAGCTGGAGGAAGCTCATGCTGATCTGGAGGCTAGTACGCGCCAGTTGGCCACACTCCGCTCGGAGGATGTGATGCCTACACCCAGTGCCACTCCAACTGGTAAGAGTTTTGAACTCGGAAATGGAGGTGAAGCAAGGGAAAGCTTTTCCGGAGCAACTTGCCAACTGGAAGCTGGATTGGAAGAGGCCAAGGTACTCACTCCTTCTACTTGCCATTTTAGGTGAAATGGTGCAACATTGGTATTGTGCAATATTTAAGATATTTTCGAAATTATGTGTACTTGCCTTTACACGCCAAACTTTGACCAAACTAGGGGAGCTTGGGTGGAAAAGTTCGAAGTGTTTTAACAAAATCATACGCTTGATTGCTCAATTTCTTATTCGGACGATTTTAGATTGAGATATCTCTGAAAGTATGTTGTTGCTCGAATGCAGACTTGTATGTTCTTTTGAAGTTGTTGGGTGTGAGTTGGTTCCAGTTCTTCACAATTCTATGCATTTTAATGTTCTTGTAATTTGCTGTTGGAGCTGCAGACATTGGCAGTTCGAAGGCTCACAGAGCTCCAAGAAGCTCTGCAAAATCATTTGGATGTTATCCAAAAAATTCAGAAGATGCAGGTTGGTTTTGCTGCAAGTCAGATTTTGGAGTGTTTAATTATTATTCTAGATATGCGTATTGAATGCCTTGTCATATGGGTCTACAGTTGATGATTGTGACTGTAATTGGTGTGCAGGACGAACTTGACGACCAAGAGTACATTCTGTCTTCTCAGCAATACCAGTCATTGAAGGAACAAGTCCAGGATCTTAGGATTGAAGTCGAGAAATGTCGAGCTTTGGTGGACCAATTACAGGTATTTGGTTGCCACCAGGCCACTCAATCTTTAACCCCTAGTGGTTAAAAGTGACCACTTTCATATCTATAAGAGTTGAAGTAAACCTCATAAGAAGCTTCAAAAAAGTTGTAAATGTACCAATAGAAAGAAGAAACCATATCTTACATTTTTGAATGATAGCTGTTTGTTTTGCAGGTTACTAGAGGTATTTGAAAGTCATCGATGTTTGTCCCTTCTTTCTAATCCCTCTTTGGCCCACATTGAACACATTTCAATTCTTTTAGGGCCATTGAACACATTTCAATTCTTTTAGATTGCATTTGAATTTGTAAACAACTTTGTGTTTTTTTGGAATGACAACTACAATTTATTGTTGCTTTGAAACCTAGTTGGTTCTTTCTCCAAATTGGAATCTTGGTCTCATCCTCACAACTTTGAGCCCAAGCAAGAGACTAAAGGGCTTTTTGCACCCCAATGGTTGCTAAAATGTATTTGGACCTTTGTTGTTTGACATGAATTGCTTTTTGTCTAAAGCCACATTTGGACAATGACTTCAATGCAATCCCATGAAATGCATGCTTCTAAAATTGGATTAAGAAACAAAAACACACCATAGAACACTCTCTGACCTTCAAATATCCCTACTAGGATTGACTAGTAGCTTCCGAGATGGACCTCTATTTGTAGCTTAGACACTTAGGATTTACTCATAGCAAGGTAAGGTTAGGCCAACGTTAGACCAACATATTAGACCAACTATTGGTTGCTTGGGGCTTAGTCAATGTGCAGACTTGGGGAGTTTGAAATACTTGTCATCGTAATTGTCTTTGTTGAATCAAACACTAATAGAAAACAATCCAAACCAACAAATATTAAGCAAATCAACATGTTTCAAATTGACATTTTAGTCAATTTGGGTGTATTGATTTGGACATCTTTTTCTACTCGGGAGATGACGTAGCTGATGGTTGGGAATCGATCTTGTTAATGTGCAGGGTGAGTGTGTCTCTCTTCTACGTCGTGAGAAGGATGTTACATTGAAAGCTGAGGCTGGTGATGCAGCTCGAAAGGCAAGCATTATCTCAGATCCTCGAGCAGCAGATTTGGAATTAAGATTGCAGCAGTGCATGTCTGATTGTGATAATTTGCAATTAAAAGTTGAAGACGCTACTCAGGCTTCAGGTTTGTGTATTTCTGGTACATTCTAATAGTGTGCTTTACTGTCATAGAGCCTGAGAAATCTACGGTCGTATTTGACAGTGTGGGCGATACCTTATGACCATTTTATGACACGGTCAGTTTCGAATAGAAATGGCCATGGGTTGCCAGCAACTTGTGCCTGTCTGTCGGTCTGTCGGTCTCTTTTGAGCATTTCTTGATGTCTTGTTTGCTTTTCTAGGACGGAAGGAGTCGGTAGCTAAACTTAAGATGGTGATCAGCACTCTCCATAAAGAAATGAGTATGATGCACGGTCAGTTGTTCGAGTTCAAAGAAGAGGGATCGCTTGTCCATTCACTGCGAGCAGAGCTTGACATGTTGCAGGCTATCTTCACGAGGAAAGTAAGTAAGAAACCAGTTCCGGAGTTACAAAATGATATTTTTGTCAACCTATTGTACTGTTGGCAATCCTCTTTTAAAGATGCTGCAAGAGAAGATCTGTCACATCACTATAAGAAACCAATATTTTCGAATGTTTAAGCAGACAGATGTTGTTGGACATCCAATAAAACATGAAGATGTTACAGTGGTTACGTCATTATTGACATAAAAACACGGGGTTGTTACATTAGATGTCCAACAAAATTTGTTTGCGTAGACACGGATTTCTTATAGTGGCATGTGTAAGAGCAAAATGTACTGCAATCTGATGGTTTTTTAATTGCTCAAAGTAATTGGATCGTCAATTTTCGACGCAGAAAGTGGAGAGCCGGCGCCTCTCTGATCAGTATGGCGGTAAAGTTGGGGAACTCGAGCTACTTCAAAATAAGGTAGTTTCTGTCGTCTTGTTTGCTCAGTAATGTTGCATCCTATTATGCAGAGTGATGAAAGGAGTAGTTTGACTTTTTTGAACTCAAGCAAGGTTTTAGTAAACTTATACTGTTTCAGGAGATTTTAGACAGCGCCGTAAAAAGAATCTTTCCCTTGACTCATTGGTGTCTAGAATTTCTTGAAACAACCTTTTTCTCCTTCTTCTGAAAACCCTATTTGTAGATCACTCATGCTGTTTTGTTTTGATTCTAAAAGTTTGAAAATCTCCAAGTATTTTCTCTCAGTAACTGCGGTAATCATGGAAAGCTACGATTGATTGACTGAGATAAATATCTGTTGTCAACTAGCAGGTGAAGGTTTTGCGTGCGAATCAGAAAGAATTAAAGCTAGTCTTAGATATGTTTAACAGGGAGTCAAATGATCCGAGGTACATTTCTCAATCACTTGCAAGACTTCAGTGTTACAGTTTAGTCAATATGCTGGTGGAGGTTGCTTCATCTCAGCTCTTCAATTAGGATGGTGTAGAGTGGATTGAGCTTCCACTATGAGAAACTAGAGTTTTTCAATGTCTAAGTTGATTGATTTTAGGTGACGTCAAATGAAACAACCCATATTTTTATGTCAACAATAACATCCAACGTAAACATCAAGGATGTTACATTGGACATCATTGTTGACATAAAAATATGGGTTGTCTCATTTGACGTCACCTAAAACCCGTCACGTAAAACACAGGTGTTATTTTTGTATATGTGGCATAGATTATTTGTTTTGAGATTATTGTACGATTCCATACTACAGTGTAAGCCTTTGTGCATTTTATAGCTGGAATATCCAATTTACTAGTTCCTGCTTCTATGCTGGGCAGCTAAAATTAGTCAACTGTTTTGCTCTAACAGGGAAGTGAGAGGGTTACAGCAGGCAGAGTGTAGAGCTTGGGTAGAATTGGAGCGACTTCAGTGTTGTCTAGGTGAACACAATCTAGAAATTCGTGTGAAAGCTGCGAATGAAGCAGAGGCTGCATGCCAGCAGAAGCTGACTGCAGTAGAGGCTGAGATTACTGAGCTCCGGCAGAGTTTAGAGACTTCGGACAGGTAAAATATTCAAGGCTTCCTGTGTTTGCTGTTCTTCCTATATGCCTATGGAATGTTTATCAGAAAAAATGAAAGAACTTGATATTGCTATATTTTGAACTTGATGATACTTGACTCTTTGTCTAACAGCTTCCTTTCATGTTCCGAATAGAGAATCCTGCTGGCACCCGCATTCATTATTTTTTTTCGGTTGCAGGGTTTCTCTAGATTTTAAAAAGGGTCTGCAGGCCAACAAAGAGGAAGAGGATGCATATGTTAGTGAAATTAATGTACGATTCCAACTCGTCCATCATGACCCTTTTGAAGTACTTGATTCTCCCATGGTTTCTGATGACTGTGGTCCTGTGTATTGTCATTGCGACTCCTCTGATTAGTCAAAAAGTTTCAGTTCTCTTTTTATTTTCCAGTTTGGGCTGTATTGTTTATGGTGGGCACCTCTTTTCATCTCAGGACATTGGACAAGCTTATGAAAATATGCAGACCAAAAATCACAGGTTACTTCAACAAATCATAGAGTTTGATGAATACAATGCTCAGGTGAGATGCATCATGTATGTTTGTTTTTGTCAACTGTCAAGGATCTTTTTTCGGAGATGTAAGCTATGTGTCGCGATGTATAGCTGTTACAAAATACTACTAGTTTCTGTACCCACGTGTTTTCCTTTTTTTTTGGGTGTGGATTCAGTTGATGTCGGAGAGCCTTGAAGCAAAACAGCTGCAGTCTTCGCTACATGCTGAGAAGCAAGTGTTAAATGCCCGTATGGAACATGCAAATGCTGCGTCTGACCTGCATAGACAGCGAATAGCTCGCCTTGAGGAACAAGTACGCACCTTCTACATGAACTAGTAGATTATTGCCGAATGTAAAACCTGCAATCTTGAGTTTCCTGGGAAGTTGCTGGAGTGCATTTTGTTGAGGTTTTTGAATCCTCATATTGGAATTCTTATGCATAATGTTGGGGACCTCTTGATCTCAGTTGATCTATTTGCTCAGTGAACTTTCAGAAGCTCATGAATTGACAAGTAGATACGCAGAATCTAATTAATACTTTGAAGATTAAAAAGCCTACTCACCCTATGACCAATACTTTGAAGATTCGCACCGTATTCGAATAATGTGTTTGTTAGTTTGTTAGAATTCTCTTAAGAATTGGGACAAAGACCCACAAGTTTCCTTTCACATTTCCTAATAATCGAAAGGACTAAAACAGGTGAAAATCACGAGAATGGTTCCCTACCTGATGACCTTTGCAACAGACTCACGCGTTGAAAATTCTTTTTCATGTCGTAGATCTTGAAAGCTAGATGATTGTTTGCTGCAGGCTAGAATGTTTATTGATCAGCTGGGGAAAGCGACCGATGAGAGTCGACAGCAATCATCGGCAATGGAAAGTGCGAAACGAAGAGCTGTGGAGGTGGAGAAGGAGTTGAATTCCGCCAAGTTAGCACTAGATTCGGCTCACAAAGTCTTGGAAGACCGTGGACAGAAATTGCTGAACGTGAACCTGCAGTTAGAAAAGGAGAGGTCAGTAATCCATTTAAAACAACCACCGTAACATTTTCAACGTACTGTTTTGCAGTCACAGAGAATCCCCTTCCTCAATGGTATAATTCTAGAAAACCGAGTTACATTACAATAAAACAGCAGGGTTTACATTAAATTAGCCTTTCAAGTGGTATTACAATTGCTAGGGATTAACATGGCTAGGTTTTCGAGAATGCCGCTGTGGGGATGGGGAGTTTCTAGAGCAGGAAATTGTAAGGTTTGGATTAAGGCAGGTTTAGGGTTTAGGGTTTAGGATTGGCAAACCTAGAAAACCTTGCTAGGCAGTTACTTGGTTGCGTTTTGATGTTTGATGCTATTCTCCTGGTCTACATGTATTCTGACTACAGCACTTTGTTTGAACCTATTTCAAGCTTGTGAAGGTACTCATGGATTATGTGTTGTGCCTGCCTCAGGTTTGAGAAGAGAAGGGCTGTAGATGAATTGGAGGTTCTCAATGCGAAGATTTCACGACTGCCTGCTCCGCAACATGGGCCCACGGTGGAACGATTGCAAGAGGAAATCAATGATTACAAAAACATTCTGAAATGCGGTGTGTGTCATGAGCGACCCAAAGAGGTACTCACTCTTTCCATTCCATTTACAATGCTTGCATTTTGTTTATCCTATTTTCATGTATCAATTTAATGATGTGCTGGTCTATAAAGACAACCCTTGTGAAAGTGAATATCTATTTCAACAGGGTTTTCGTAAAATCTGATTGTTTTCAGAAAACTTTTAGACGTCGTGATAGAGAATCTTGCCCACGTTTCATAAGGAGGTTCTCCCACTAGTCATGTATGGAAGCCTATCTCTGTATCAAGGATAGGATTTCTACAAGATTGCTAAGTATGACCACAGAGACCTCCATACGGAAGATTTCTCTGTATGTTCTGTTTGTCTGTCTAGAAAAGTTCTTCAAACCTCCTCATGTTATAGTGAAACTTTTTATTTAGTCATTAGGCAGGTCATGTAGTTCAATTGTTGATGAAATGTGGTCTACATTCTGGAACTTGTTATATACTGAAAAAACTGTCTCTTTTTGTGTGGGAGAACAGGTCGTTATTACGAAGTGCTACCATCTCTTTTGTGGCCCTTGCATACAACGGAACTTGGAGCTTAGGAATCGTAAATGCCCAGGTTGCGGGATTCAGTTTGGACAGAATGATGTGCGAACTGTGTACATTTAAAGCATTAGGGGGGTTGGGTTCTCAGTCCCACAATGTGTGGGGTATTCAATTATTTATTATTTGGCACGACTTGGAGGCTTTGTTGCTTTATTTATGGCTGTGCAATCAGGAGTGCTTAGTTTGAAATATATTTGACTCTGTTCTTCTATTTTCTAGTCATGGAAACCTTGTGCACCCGGGTTTTGCTGAATATGAGTGCGGTTGCCATTGATCTGTTCAAAATATTGTGATGAATGGGACTCGTAAGAGTCTTCCAGTCAGTCAGAGCATTCAACGAATTAGCTGAAACTTATCTGAGCATTGGAGATGAAGAGATTTGCATGAAATTTGTACTGAGCTTGCCAACTAATCCTCTATTTTTTTTTTGCAAGAGAAAAGGAACGAGGTTTAAGAATTCTATGGAGCTCAGGTAAAACTATTTGGACTCTCTTGATATGTATCAATTATAAAGAAACTTAGATGAAAGAAAAACAATACTTGTCAATAAGATCTACTGAAAACTATTTTATGTTTTATAATAGCAAGTATGCTCTGTCGGTTGCCAATCATGTTTGGGTATGGACTAGATGATGCTCGAGAGCCGGGAGGCTTGAGAGCATTAAGGGACATAATGCCAAGTCTAATAGTTCATCACAAACGTTTATGTTTGTACTTTTTGCAAATCTAAGGGTTGTAGGAAGAGGATTTGCGTTATGAGATATCCAATGGAATGGTGACAAATCTGCCTCAAAAATTGGGTTGTCTTTGCATTATGGTTGCAATTACCTTTTAGTTGACTTTAATCCCTACATGCTTGAGTGCCCGTATATGGTCACTCCAAAATTTCAGGCTTGTTTTGGTACGGGCAATTAAACTCCTTTGACCGGTCTAAAAAATTTTACGAGCAAAGTTGAAGGTTAACTACTAAAAAACTTTCATTTTTCACTGAAAAAGGTAAATATTTGATTTTTGAGAGGTCCTCAAGGCATACATGTACCATTGGTGGAAGAATAAGGCTTTGCTAATTTTTACTCAATTTCTTGACTTTGAGCAAAGCTTTCCAATTTCACTTGATTGGGGATCTAAGAAATTGTACTATATGCAAATTTTTGAAACATTGTGGGGAGGGGCATCATACTAAAAATAGAATGCATACATTTCTCTTGTTATAATCTCACAACTCCTATGCAATTTCACACTCAAAATTGGTATGCATACTAGTAAGCAAGCTCTTTAAACATCTATACAGTCAGATTTTGAGAAAGAAACACAATTTGCTTCATTGGAGATAACTATAAGCCCATGCTATTTTTTCATATAAGAAACACCCTTGGAAAGTCTTAGGCACTTAAAGATTAACTTACTATTAGAACTCACATACAATTGTCTGAAGACCCGACATAATTGAGGTAAATTAGGAGTTTAAGCTCTAGTACGAGAATATAGGCTTATCAGAGAGATTGAATTAGTCACAAATTTTGTTGTCCAGTGTCACTAGGGGCCTATCTCATTTAGAGGCGAAATGAAATGCTGCAAATTTGGGTTAAGAAACGAGTCCCAAAGTGGCCCAAACTTTACCATGGAGTCAAGGTTGGGACGTTGTTATTTTGGCATCTATCTTCATTAAGAAAATTACTTTTTCATTTTCATTTTCAACATTGGCTTCGTTGAGTGCATCTTTTGGTATAATTGTCTCCAATTTAACCCCTAAATTGACGGATTCATGACCACTGATTTAAGCCTCACTACCTATCACTCAATTTGCTGCCATTTTGCAATTAGATATGTAAAAAAAATATTAGATTTATTTTTCAGAGATGAAGTTACATGTCTCCTTCAATTCACACAAAAAAAATTAGTTTTTTCCATGGAAAATTGATTTTTTTGAGAATTTTTGAAGAAAAAGTGAAGAAAAATCATATAAAATAGAAATTTATTTCAAAAAATCTGAAATTTTCACCATGTGTGTATATTACAATGACAAACATCATAGTATAAATTGAATTTCCATGTCATTCTATAATTAGAAATCAGTAGAAAATGCATCCAAAGTTCAAATTGCAATAAAATATTCAATATAAGGAAATTTTTCAAAATTCAAATTGGAGTAGAAATTACAGTAGATGACCTTTGTTTTGTTAGTTGGGATCAAACTCAAAAAAATATCATTTTTGTGAAGAAATTTCAGATTTAGAGCAAGGAGCAACAACTTTATAAAATACACTAAAATAGCATTTTTTGCAATCCGTGTTTTTTAACCTCTCATTCACGTGAAAACAAACATTGGTAAGAATACAAACTCAACTGGGTACTCTTCATAGACCAACATGAAAGGTCAACAAGGAAAACAGGGATGAAAAAATGCTTCCAGTGAGTTGTAAAGCTATAGGATTTGTTATACAAGCGTCACAGAATGGAGCCGGCGGTGTTCTAGGATTAACTAAGGAGAGGATAGTTTAAATGCCAAACCCAATTGCTAGATAGGATAGTAGTACAATCCACACAATGTAATGTGATATTTTCAAACTTCAGTGCCTTGTATGTGGTCAATTTGTTTGTAAATTAAGACATGAAAGAGGTCAGCCGCTCATAGTCAAGTCAAAATAATGTAATAATTATTTTCACAAATGAACTTCATACCTTTGTTATTTTCTATTAGAGAATCCAAATCACAAACAAATTTTTGGAAGTGAAACTCAACTTTATTTACCACATTTTCATAGTTTAACTCATTTTGAAAAAAGTTGATTTACAATGCTTAAATGAGGTCTGAAGTTTCGGTGTAAACATAATTACTTTGTTTGTTTTTAAGCTCCCAACTTGTTTCAAATATCTCTAAACTTATGAAGACTGATGAGGAACAATGAACTTTACTATAAGACGGACCTCTTCATCTCCCCAGACAACGTACCAATGAGGTTAATCCATTGCATCACTAAAAAAATGTCTTTATATTTTATGGTACATGTGAAATTTTAGTAAAAAATAAACTATTAAAATTTTGACAATAGGTGACTTAAATTTCACCATTTGGCCCTTTTTTATATTTAGGGATTTTTAACATTAATTTGTTTTGTTTTCCAACTCTCTCCACAAGCAATGTCCAAAAAATTCAACTCTTGGTTTCTTATTTAATTAATGCTAACCTTGATAGCTAGATACAATATAAGGTACCTAAAGCCCACACTTGTTCTAAAGCATAGTGGTTCAAAGTACAAAAGGTCCAAATGGAAAGCTTTGTAGTGGATGGAAAACAATTGCTTTTCATACAAATTTTTTTTAACATATTTAGAGGAGTGGTATGCAAGTGTAGGCTCTAAAAACTCTTTGAAATATGGTAGTAATATTTTTAGAGAAATGGTGATTCCCTAATTATATGTAGTGTATTGTGGCAAATTATAGCTCTTTGATCTTGATATGAATTTTACATATCAAAATGATCTCTTTTTAATTTGAGCCTAATTAATGAAATAAAGCTTATCAAATTTAATTTCTACTTCATTATGAAACTTTGAAAAATGGCTAGAATTGAATATTTTATAACAATTTGAACTTTGAGCCTATTACTATGGAGTGATTATTTTTTAATTTTAGAATGACACAATAAATATTTTTCCAAAATGATGTTCTATACTGCAACACATATTTGTGGAAGAATTTCAATTTTTTTTTGTATATTTGGTATTTGATATGAATTACTTCACTATTTGTTCAAAAATTCATTGTAATTTCAAATCTCTATAAAAAAAAATGAAATTTTTACTATTACTAATAAAAGACATGTAATTGCATCTTTGGAAATAAACACAAAATAATTCTTTCATATATAGTTGCAAAACAGGATTGAAGAGAAATATATACAAAGAGAATATTGAAGGTTGAAAAAATAATCAGACTTGTCCTTTCAGTGTAAAGTCTTTATGAATTGGTTAAAGATATAGGATAGTGCAATAAGGTAGACTTCACTATTCTATAATGTACAACAATAATATTTACAAAAGGATGCTTATTACGTTACAACTTTAAAAATTCATGTTTCTCTCATTGAATGAAACGAATTGATTTTTTTTTCCTTACTATAGTAGAACCACCCATTCCCAACCAAGGATCCATATCCAATCTGTAGGGTGAAACTATTTCCAACCAAGGCTAGAAGAGATTTTCAACCAAAGCTTGGAATGTTTTGTTTTTTTTCATTTTCAAAGTTGGGACTAATAAGGTCATAACACATGTCTCCAAGTAGTGAGCAAGAAAGTAGGAAGTAGTGAGTGGAAAAGTAGTTCTTGAATGATCAAAATTAGAAGACTCTATACATACATTGGGCATGCCTTGGGCTGAGGCCAACTTTTGACTTCTAAAAATCATAGTAATTTCAATTCAAGGCATAAAATTACCAAAATACTTGTAATCTCTGTAATTTCTATCTTTTTAAGTGACATGAATTTTACATTGCCTTACACTATTCTAGAATATATGCGGAATTGCTTAAGTGGTACTAACATAGTCTTAGATCATGCTAAACATTTCCAATATAATTGTTTTCTTTGTCAAATATGGATTTTTGCACATATTGAGGACTCCTTTGGTTCTACATTTCCTTAGAGGATTAAAAAGAAAAGAATACCTCTACCTTTTTGTTAGATCCATGACTTGAGTATTTAGATTAGCCATTTTCTAAGGTAGCAAGACTAGCATAACTTGATTTAATTTAATCCTTGAAGATTCTATTGGGATTGTATGCATATATACAATATAAAGTCCTATAAAATATTCATATGTATTGAAATAGTGTCTCTAAAGAAATTGATTAATCAAAATCTTAAATTTGAAAAAACTATGATAGTTTAGGACTTTTGGTGGATTTATAATTTTAAAATTTAAATATTATAACCCCAATTTAATTAATTCTGGACTTATCCATCAATTATGAACAAAACCAGGTATTTAATGTCCCCTCATGAAGCCAAAAAAAAGCAAAAAAAGTGTAGAATATTGGCGGCCAACCAACATTATTAACGGATTGTTATTGGAATTAGTCCATACATTTTTTAAAGTGACCTTGCAAGAAATAATTTCACATCCAACTGCATAATACACAAGTCGTGACAACTCACTAACACAACTGCAAACATAGAATTTTGTTAATGAAAATAATACAATCGGTTATTAATTTTTCATAAGTGAAATGTACAAGCCTAGAGCCACTCGCGTCGCCCTAAGTACATTAAATTTTGAAGAACAAAGTATCGGATGGCAACCGACAGCAGAACTTACTGAATCCTAAATCTTAAACTCTAAGCCTTCAAAACCTAGAAAGGTCGTTGGTATATCGGCCACTAGCCAATAACTAATTTGTTGACAAAGAAATCTAGTATCGTCGCTAGTGGACAACTACTTTGTGCTTCCTCGGTATGACACTAATACTTGTCTAGTAATAGTTGGTACCGATACACAAGTAATGTATCGGCCGATAGCCAACACACACGTAATATATTGGCCAGCAACTGGCACACAAGTAATGTATCGGTTGGCGGACAACAACCATTGTGTACTTGTTGGCTTAATCTTCTCCACCATCATCAATATCTCAATCGACCATGGTGCCAATAATTTCTATGTTTTCCAAAGCTGCAGTAGTTGAAGCTTCAGGAATTAGATGAGTAGCTGGAGGTCCTTTCTTTGCATGAGAAGGCATTTGGTCCGAGAACAAGACAATGTTTACATAGACCATTTGGAGAAGGCATTGTTACTTCTGCCATCTACGGGTCCAACACTTCCTTGCAATGATGGCCTTGTCTTCCTTCTTGGCTTTCATTGGCGTCTACCATTCCAACTTGAACTTCCCATAAGTTGGGCCTTGGATTAGGTTAACACATTCTAGCACTCATCCAAGTCAAACTGGAAGGTAACTACTTTCACAGGATCGACAAAGAACTAAGTCCCCAAGCAATACTTCTCTATATGGATTGAAGCTCAGCTATGCTCTGTCCATAGCAGAATCACAATATGGAAAGGATTTCGTTTCATCCTCCGATGTGATGTCTTCTAGATTATAAGATCTGGTCCGTTATCAACAAAGACTGGGACATGATCTTTTTTCTAGTCTAAGAGTGGCCAGAATCCTTCTTGAAGTTCTGAAGGTGTAATGGACAGCGAAGAATAAATCTCTGCAAGGATTTGTACCCAGTACGCTACAACCTCAGCCATTTCATTGGCGCACCTTCTGTTTTGTGCCATTCTAGATTTCTAGTGGTCAATATACTTAGCTATTCCATTTTTATGAAGTTTTGTTTTTTGATACACTCTCCAGCCCTTGCCACTTCCTTCTTGACGTTCAATTTCTTTGCATTGACCTCAACATTTTCCTACAAGGCCTTGAAAGGCATTGGATTAGGTATGCCAATTGGAATCCTGGGATTGCCTTCAACATCCACACTCCACATCTTCACCAGTTTTCCTGGAGGTAGCCATGATGACTCTATTTCTCGCATTTTATATCTCATGACTAGCCATCCTTGATTTGGACCGTCCTTTTTAGCATAGAATTTGAAGAGATGCTTATCCCACTAGTAGAAAAAATAGTGACCAGATTAACAAAAATTCAACACAAAAGTGTTGATTTTTTTTGTTAAGATGGATGTATTAATTTGTGCAGTTGTTAACAGAAAAGTGTTGATTTTTGAACAAAAAAGTGTTAATTTTTTTGTCGATTTGGTCCCATTTTATTTTTTAATTATTATTATTTTTTAAATAAATAAATAAAATTTAAAAAGCTGCCACATGACAAACTAATGGCTACGTGGCAAGCAACCCAGTTGCCACGTGACACTTGCCGCCACCAAGGTTTGATCCTTGGACCTCATGGTTGAGGCCCGAGGACTCTTACCAATGCATCACATACATACATGACTATTCTTGATGTAAAATTTTATTTCTATAGTTATTTCATTTTGTTTCTATTAGTTTTGAAAATCAGAAGACTTTGGAGGCAATTTTGGCGTAGTAAATGAACTTTTTTTTTAAAACCATGAACTAAGAAAAGTTGTAAAACCAAGCCATTTTTCACCTCCAAAAATCCGTTCAAGATTTCAAGCCTTCAATCAAAAGTTATGGACAAAAATCAGAGAGTACGTTTGATAATGTCACAAAAAATGTCCATTTCCACTTCTTTCTGATTTTTGTCTGTAACTTTTGATTGAAGGCTTGAAATCTCAAACGGATTTTTGGAGGTGAAATTTGGATCGATTTTCTAACTTTCCTTAGTTCAAATTATTTTGAAGAATGTTCATTTACTAGGACAAAATTGTCTTCAAAGTCTGCTGACTTTAAAAGACACCGAGTTGTGAATAGTTAATTGAAAAACAAACTACATTTTACAATGAAGATTTCAAAAAAATTCAAAAGATTCCAATAGATTCTAATAGATTCTAATAGATTCCAATAGATTCCAATAGATTTTAAGAGATTCCAAAAAGTTTAACAAAATTTAAGGTTCAAACCATTGCACCAAATACTCGCACACATGTACATGTGTGGAGTACTTTTTTGTTTATGTAGTTTATGTTTTGTTTTTTTCGGTATTTTTCAAAGTCAGCAGAATTCAGAGGCCATTTAGTAATAGAAATACAACTTTTTTCTTAAAACTTTGAACCGAAAAAAGTTGTTTAATCAAATTATCTTTCATCTCCAAAAATCCGTTTGAAATTTCAAGTCTCCAATCAGAAGTTATGAATAAAGTTCAGAGAGGGTCTTTTATGGTGTAAGAAAAAGAGTTCAATTCAACCCCTCTCTGAACTTTATTCATAACTTTTGGTTGGAGATTTGAAATTTCAAACGGATTTTTGGAGACAAAAGATAATTTGATTAAGAAACTTTTTTTAGTTCAAAGTTTTTAAGAAAAAAGTTGTTTTTCTATTACTAAATGGCCTCTGAAGTCTGCTGACTCTGAAAAATACCGAATTGTGAATGATTTAGTTTTTCTTTTTAAATCACATTATTTATAGAATACTAACCATGGGCTCTTTTGATTCTATTTGCTCTACTCTCTTGATGTCAACAGTGGGTCGGCAAAGGCGTGGTCATTGTGACAAACTTGCGGAAAGTGAAGGCCTAGACATGATTCCAAACGTGGATTTGCCTAACAAGCGGCTGTCTTTGATATCTTCTAAGCGTCAACGCACTTCTAGAGGTCTATCTTAGACAATGGAAATTTTAGTATTTGGTAGTGAGGTTGTTGCAAAAATCTCATCTGCTAGAATACTTGTAGTTCTTTCTCCCTCTTCCACCTCGTAGTACTCTAGCATATTTCATTCTTATATTGTATTGGCTACCGGTCAATAAGTATTATGTGTCGGTTGTCAACCAATATCCCTTATTATAAACTACACAATTTTATTATTTTTCATCATCTTGTTTGATCATGATGTTGGACTTGTAGAGTTGTGCCTGACCAAGTCAAGACCTAGTAGTGGAAGCAGGGATAGTTCGCCATCAAGATCTAACGAGGACGATGGTGTCGTTCAACCACAAAGAAAGGAAGATGGTGCTTCGCCCCCTTCAAGGCACCAGGTAGCGCCTCAAAAATATTTTCTAATCCTAGACATCAATGGGACGCTCTTGCACTTTGAAGCTCTTAAAATGAAAAAAAACAAGGTTGATCGAAAGAGTTGTACGCGACATAGATTGGGTCTAGAAGTCTTCTTGAGATTCTGTCTTTAGGAGGGATCGATTTGAGATAGTTTTTTGGTCCAACGTCATTGATAGGAATCTGGAGACCCGCTTTGAAGGCATCCTAGAACTTGTTCCTGAGTTCAATCTAAATTGTCTTTGATTCTCATAGACTACGTGTGATACAAGCGCTTATAGGGACCCCAAAAACCCCAACCAACCCTAGTTCCTGAAGCGTTTAGCATGGTAGCTTACGTCTCCATGAGGCTTGCTTGGTACAAAGGCAACTATTGATAAGTGCCTTCTTGTTGATGATTTGTCCTACAAGAATATTTTGAATGATCTATATTCTGCATTTCACCTTCCTATCTATACAAAGTATTTAGAGCAGAAGGTGAAACTTGGGATGACATACCTGGAGAAGGTCATAATTTTGTTCCTTTAGGAATTGTTAGCGTCTGGGCTCTTAGTTCCAAAGTATTGTAAGTCAAAGAAAGAACTTGGTGGCCCTCGCTGCTTTCTAGGTTGTACTTTGTATAATAAATATATACAGCTTACTCCAGAATCTTGAGCCGGATTTGAGGATCTAAACACTGAGATGGAGACAGAGGACTAGAATCCCCTAAACTAAATATATTTTACAAGAAGATGCTTAGCGTGTCGGCCGCCAACTGATACACTTTTTTTGAATTTTGTCTTGTAATTAGCTGCAATACATATTTTGTAATTAGCTGATGGAGATAGAGGAATAGGATTTCATAAGCTAAACATTATTTTACAAAAGGACACTTAGCATATGCATGTTGGTCGCCAACCTATCACTTTTTTTGAATTTTGATTGTACATGTCCTGTAATTAGCTGGTATTCGCGGATTTTGGACCCCTACTTATTGAATAATTGTATATATTTGGGGACTTTATTTTTGGGACACAAAGTATTGTAGATTCAATCCATTGATTGTCTTTCTAAATGATGTATGTTTTGGCCTTTCTTTGAGATATACTCATTAATATGCATTTGTAGCTATCTTTGAATGTCATTTACATTTTAATTTCTTATAATGAAAAATGTTCTTGTTGCTAGTTTGCCTTAGCATTTCACTTGTTGGCCATCGGTCGATACCACTATCTGTGCTTTAAATGATCCTAATGTATTGCTTATTTGGAGGGCTTTGCGATGCATTAGAGAGAAAATCAAGCCTTAGGAGGGCCACCAGAAAGCGACCAAACCAATCCATTAATTGAAAATAGGTTCTTTGACAAATCTAGCTACAGTGGGTGGTCAGATGCTCTAACTTTCAGAAGGATGCCAAAACTTTGTAAGTAGCCTATAGCAAAGTTTTGTTTAATATTCACATTTATCAAAGTGCATGGTGATTAATTGACAAATGAACAAATTAAGTGAAATTAAGCAAAGTGAAGTGGATTTTAATGCTAGTTGCCATAAATTTTTAAAAACTCTAAAATTTTCTAACTAGATTTACAAGCCACCTAGTGTAGCATGTTTGAAGTTGAGAAGAGAAGCACTTTATACAAGTTGGATAGTAGTAGTTAGCATAATCCATGTGGGATATGTAAATTAGGCTTAGTAGGAGCTCAACCGCTATTAGTTAAGATAAAATAAGAATTGAGTTCAAAGTCAAATTTCAAACCTCATTTAAGCATAGCAAAATGAATTTTTCAAACAATTTTGAACTAAATTAATGTGGATAATCAAATAACTTTCCTCTCCAAGAATCCATTTGATATTTGACTCCGATTAAAATTTATGGCTAAATTGCATAAAGGGGTTGGAAGGAATATTTTTTTGGACATTTTCAAACACCCTCTCTAAATTTTGTCCATAACTTTTATTTGAAGGCTCTAAAACTCAAATTAATTTTTAAATATAGAATTTATCTTAATTTCCCAACTTTTCATAGTTCAAAATTGTTTGAAAAAATTCATTCTACTATGTCTAAATGAAGTCTGAAATTTGACTTTGAACTCAATTCTTATTTTAACTTAACTATGAGTGGTTGAGCTCCTATTAAGCCTAATATACATATCCCACATGGATTGTGCTAACTACTACCCAACTTGAATAAAGTACTTTTCTTCTCATCTTCAATCTCTCAATTGTCCATGAAGTAAGTATTTCGCATTGCCATACAAAAAAAATTGGATGGTAGATAGTTATTGAAGTATTTTGAACATTTGCTTATTTTTCCACAACAAGTTATTTAGTGTGCAAGGTGCATACAAATTTAAATTATTTAAAAATCAAGGTTAAGATGAATTAGAATCCCTAAACCCTGATTATTAAATATTTGTACTTGGATTTTGAATTGGTGGCAGTCATCCGACAGCCCAACAGAAGGTGAGCGGGTGTAATGGAAAAATAATTTCTAAGCCAAAAAAAACCTAAACTTTGGGGTCTTGGAAGGGCTGTAGAGCGGCCCTCCAAAGGCCTCAGAATTTCTCTAATGTGTGTTGTTTAGGAATCCACCAATGGTCCAGGACATCCCATCAAGAAATGTGTAGTTCTCTGTGTTACGGGATTGCTATGTTTTTGTCGACCTACATATCTCTACTGATCGTTGGAATCTGCATCAAAACATTGTGAAGCGTCCCGAACTTAAACAATTGTTTGAGGTGTTGTTACGTTGATTCCATGTGAGTATTAGGTCAAAGATGCCCATGCAAGAATTGGATCCTTTGCTCTCACACCTACTCCCACAGAATATCGCTCCTAAGTTGTCATTCATTTTGGGGAGAGAATATTGTCTTGATAAGGAGAAATTCCCTTGGTGTTACAAGGTGCTTTCTACGGGTTTTTTAAAGGGGTGGTCTAGGGAGGTTTGTAGAGACAATCAAGTCCTTATGGTGAATGTTAGCCCACTTTTTCTTCGAAAGCAGGGTTGTTTTTTGGGGAGAAATTTCGCCAGACTATCAGAAATCTGACCTATTTGGCTTCATCCCTCCAAAAACTAGCCTCTCCAATGAAGCCAGCAAGGAGGATACAAGTCCAGAAATAAAGCCCTATTCGAAAGCCCCCATATCATGCTTGCTACCTTCTTTCTCCATTTGTTAAAGAACTTAGGCGCACAAATAATAGCCCAATTGTCATGGTTTTTTCTGGTAACTAGTTTTTTGAAAATGTATCTGCTGCCACCCAATACGCTAGTTGTAGCTCTAAAGTTTGTAGTTTCAGAATTTGTAATTTTATTTTTGTTTCGTTCAAAATTTGTACTTTTGTAGCTTGGTAGTTCAGAATCTATAATTTTATAGTTTGGTAGTTCAGATTTGTAGTTTGGTAGTTTGATAATTACTACTGTAGCAATTTCTTTTCAGCTGCCAGTCAACAAATGTCCATCAACTTATGCCTTATCTTTAATGAAATGCACAGGCTTACTTCTATGTCATCCATATATTTGTCTTTATCCTCCACAAATTTTTGTTGCTTTAATTGAAAAATGTGATGTCGGCAACTTGTCGGGGGGGAGGGGACTAGAAAATAGTCAATAATTTATTAAATTGGGGTTTTATACAAACAAAGTAAAAATTTCAAAATTCATAATTTATATATATTTATAGCTTTCAAGTATTTAAAATGTTAAAATTTCAATTCTACAAAATTCCAAAATTTTCACTTGATTGTCATTGGTAGTACAAAGAATACAAGCATTCAATAAAATTCAATATTTTCAAATTCTTATAGCAATTTTTTCCTCTAGATTTGTACCTTTCCAACAAATCACCAAGATTCACTTAATTTTTTTCAAAATAAGATGAAATTGACACGTTTGGATGAATAATTGATATTTCATCTACAATCAATATATTTGTAAATAGTTCCATTGCTCAAATCAAATATCACAAGATATACTACAATGAAAAATGGAAAATAAAATCCTTGTATGAGTTGTACTCATTGATATTAGCCAAGTACAAATTTAAAATTCAAATCAATCTACAACTAATGTCTTAAATCTAGATCAACCTAAGACTTGCCATATTCAAAAGTAGACTAAATAAGAGTAAATATCACATTCCTTAACACTTCACTATGATTACATTACTAGTAATGATGCTAATTATGAGCCTTCCACAAGAGGGGAGTTTTTTTTGGTTTTTTTCCTCACTATTAAGAAAGAGTAGAAAATTGTCCCTATTTTGGACTATCAATTTTCTATTGTATGACCTACCCTATATGATTCAAGATTTCTAATTCTTTAGAATCTCCCAACCTTGTCATCTACAGAAAAAAAAAATAATCCTATGTTTTACCTTGACGTAAAATTTGGAGCAAAAGAAACACAACTTACATCAAACTCCATGGCATCCCAATTTAGGTGTTCCAAGGAATTTGTTCCTATCTTTTTATCAAAATCCGGCTCCGGGAAGCATAGTGAGCATAGATTTGGAATGGAAAATAAAATTAGGGTGAAAGTAGATTCAAATAAATGAAAATAAATGAAAAAATGGGTGAAGATGGATGAAAAAATGGATAAAGAAAGGATGGAAAAATATGATAAGTAGAAAAATAAAATAGAAACAAATTCCATTCATTTCAGAAAATGATAACTTCTATAATATAGGACCTATAGCCTAGTCCAATTCCTCATTGCACACACTTTACGATTAACTCTAATATCACCACACTCTTGTCTATCTCTTTTGAGAAGATAGGAAGATAGTGACAACATGATAGTATGTCATCTCTTTACTTAATAAGTGAGTGAATTTTCATTATTTTTCATATCTATATTTTTATTATCAATATATTTGTATTTTGCTAAACATGCTACATTGCAATGAATATGGGATTAACAACCATATTCCATATCCCATGCAAGTATCTATATATCATACCAGACCAATATTCTCCTTAATCCCTAAATGACCATTGTCCCCTCAAGGGACAAAGTGGATTTTGGACAGGTTCCTGTGACCTCAATTTTGAGTGAATTTTTTTGAAACATTTTCATAAATTAGAAAAACTTCTTAGCTTTGTGGGAATATAGTTTTTATTTCAATTGGTGCCCGGTGCAAAAATTATGCCATCCTAAACATAATTTTCACATCACCGGGCATAAAAAAACAAACCATTTGGATTAGTGATGTGAAAGTTATGAACAATCTTCTTTTTTGATCAAATCTAAGAATCTACTTGGAAAAATAACTTACATGATTCATTTTTGAATACAATTTTTTTTTTAAATGTTTGAAAAGGCTAAGTTTGCTTGCTAAAACAATCTCACCATTAGGATTATTGTCTCACTATTGGGATTATTGTATTTTAATCCCATCTTAGAGCTATTAACAATCTAATTTTTTTTTTTTATCTTGGATCTACTTCTATTTAACAAATTTTTAAAGAATGAAAATGAAGGGGGGAGGGGGGGATTTTTTTCCTAGACTTCCAATTCAATTTTTCAAGACAATTTTTTTTTAATTCAAAGTCTATAGTGCAAAAGAATTCTGTAAATGGCGGTCAAAGCCATCTAGAATTGCAAACCAGTGTTCAAATTTATTTTTCTCCAACTTTGAATTCGAATATCTTCCAATCTATATGGTCAAACTTCATGAATTATTTATTACATGATCTCAGATAAGTAATGTACAAGATCCTACATTTAGATTTTTTTATTTAAAAAAAAATGTTTTCTTAGGTGAACGCAGCAGAAATGGCAGTTTGAGTGTTTCTTGACAAATAAATTAACCCCTAAGACACTAAATGTTTCCTTGTAAAGTGCAACTGCCCGTTTTTTCGAAGGGCCAAAAAAAAGATATTGTCACTTCAAACACTAATATCTTGCAGTCTACATGATGGAAATTTCTGAAATTTTTTCCGCATCTTTTCAATCTAACATACTACAAGATCCTACAATTACATGTGTCCAAAATTAATTTAAAAAAATAACTGGTACTTGCACTAGAAATGGCAATTTTAGAGCATTTTTGGTGAAAATATATTCAAAAATCTATAGGGGTTAAAACTAGTGTGACCTTTATCATTTCCACAACCAAAATAGAAGTAAAAATTTATTTAATTTTAAAATTTATAATAAATTTGAAATTCAATATCTTTTATGCTCAAAAGAATGCAAGGATTTTGTTGCAGTGTGAGAGATTGTTTTTTATTATTCTATATATGAATATAAGATTTTATACAAAAAAAGAGTGTCGAGAATTTTTTTTTGTGGCGTTTGGATATGCAATGTGACAGTTTTGTTTTTCCAAATTAAAAGATAATTTCATTCAATTTTTAATTCAAAAATATTTTAAAAATCCATCACTTTCACATTATAGATTCAAACACTACAAAACAAAGTCCATGCACCTCTACTTGTGGAGAGCTTTCCAACAATACCAAGAATATAATAGGAGGACTCATAGTTTGATAGATTTTGGTGTATCAAGCAAACAAACAAACAAACAAAACTTAATTTAAGGTATAGAAGAAGACTTGGGTGCCCTTGCCACAATATAATAAAATAAAAATAAAAGTAATTTTCTAATTCATCAAAATTCACACCATAGGTCCAACTATAGGTTCTAACTTTCACACCATAGGTCCAAACACCATAAAACAAAGCCCATGCACCCTTTCTTAAATAAAGCTTTCCGACGGTATTAAGAACACAACCTGGGGACACAAGGTTTAGAAAATCTCATTATAACAAAAAAAAAAAAAAAAAAAAAAGCCTAATTTTAGATCTCGGAGAGGTCACTTAGTTCTACTACAACAAACCACGTGCAAACAAGTGGTTTCTAATAAACTATAATTTCAACCTAAAATTTTGAGCATTGTTTAATAATGACTATAGGTTTCTATTGCCAAAATTTCAAACTCAAATAAAATATGAAATGATTTCTAGAAGAGGTTGAAAATGAACTAAAATGGCATGTTTTTCAACTCAAACAATTATAGAGAACACATTTAGATGACCATTGAATCAATATTCAACTCAAAATGAGCTTTCAATAGAGAGTTATTTTTAGGAATTTTTTGTTCATTTTTTAGACAATTTTTTCTTATATAATATAGGGGTGTGAAAGTTATTTTTCAGTTCTACAGTGTATCTTTTTACTCCAAAAATTTGTAACTAATTATTATTAACAAATAAAAATATCAATAATTCAAAACATAAACTTTCAAAGTAGGAAAATCTATTCATATATATATATATTTTTTTTTTTTTAAATTCAGAAAGTAAATAGGGGGTCCAAAGTTTTGATCGCACGTGGTTTCTAATGGACACTCTAAGTGACCTCCCCGAGTTTTAGATATGGATATTTGTATCATATATATATATATATTCCATATCCAATACCTATTTCCATCTATTGTACCATATTAATATGTCACACTTAGCATCTATATTATGTATATTATATTGTATGCATTCCATATGTATTTTGTACATAGCCTTGTAACCATATCAAAGTTTTTTTGGTTTTAATTTTTTTGGGTGGGTGGACGGACAAATGAGGTGTTTTTTTAGTTGCGGGGGTGGAGTTAGTTAATTGCAAGAAACTGTGAAAGTCTGTTTTCAGTGCCCAGTTGAATAGTCCCCTTCGCTTGTCCTGCAAAGTCATTCCAGGGTGCATGTAAAAAAATTGATCCACTATTTTGTACTTGATTACTTTATCTTCTTCATCTCTAAAAGTCTTACTTACTTCAGCTAATTTGGGGCCTTTGATTGCAACTAAAAATTTTTAATTTGCAAATTGTATCATGCGTGACAAATTAAAAAGTTGAGTGTTAACCCTCGAGGGGGTCGGTTCACTTGGGCCCTTTTTAGGATTTAAGCTTAATTTAGGGCCACTTCACCCTGGCCCTTTTATAGGGAACAAAAGATAGATGATAAACAATATGGGTTTTGCTACGCACTTTGGGCTCACTAGTGTGAAGTAGTAAAATATAATCATGTTTTGAGGAAGAATTCATGGCTTGGGGGGCCATGAAGAGACAAACCCTCCACCTCCCTCCTTCCCTTGATGAATGACTCCTTCATTTCTCATTTATATCTTCCATAGTCTTTGTTTCACATTGAAAGCAAGTGCTGTAATTGTTCTTTCAATGCCATTTTTGACTCCTTCATGTTTTTTTAATATTTTTTTTGTAGGAATTGATACCCCAAATGGCCAATGGCATTTCGGACAATAGCCGGCAAGAGAGCAAATTTTATGATGCTCTAGATGAATGGTACCACCAAGCCGGGCTTGGACTTTGGGCTTGGCCTTTGGAGGCTTCACACTATGGCCGGCCAAAGGCTCAAACTCCTATCATTTATTGCCCATTTCTTTGGACTCTCACCCAAAGTTTGTCCACTCAATCCCACGGCCTCTCGGCTTGGTTGGCCATAGTGTGAAGCGGCCCTTAGCCTAACATTGTTAACGTCCACTAAGGAGTTTCTTTTTGCTCCCCCCAAATCGGGAATCCTATAGTAAGAAAGTGCGTGTGACAACCAATGACAGTCTCCATCGCTAGCAACCCAATGACTCAATAACTATGCTAACTTATGAAATTCTTTGGATTATAATTGAATCCTCCTCCCAAGTATATTGAGGAGAATTATATCTCTACTTGGAGGGAGGCATCTTTAGCTAGTTAATCCCTCAAGTTCCAAAGTCCTACGAGGGACTCTTGGGATTTTAGGTAGGCTTGTGTGATTTCAATTTTCTAACATGATTTTTTGAAACTTTTTTTGAAGATTGTAAATTTGATTAGACTTATGGGAATATCATTTTAATTTCAAGCAATTCATGGGAGTAAAAGCTATGCCACCCTAAGTCCAAAAAGAAACTCAAGGTTTAACCCCCCAAAAAACACAAAAAAATTAATTTTTTTTCTCAAATATTAAATTTTTGTTTTACATCTGAAGCTTTTAATCATTCCATTTGGACTAATGATGAGAAAATTATGGACAATCTTGTGTTGTGGGCAATCTAAGCATCTTCTTGAAAAAAACTTGTTTTCTTCACTTCAAATGCAAATATCTTGCAATCTACATTGTCAAAGTTTTTGTTTTTTCTATGCATTCTTATACTCTAGTCTAATACAAGATTCTATAGTTAGATATGCTAAAATAACAAATTTTAATTTTTTTTTGCTCTTTGCAATAGAAATGGCAATTTTAAGTGGTCTTTGATTGGACAAAAGGCCTTGGGACTTACTTTAGGAGTTAACACAATGTTGTGAGAGGGATGCAAGTCTCTTTTCAAGGAGATCATAACTTACTAAGGTAGTGTGCTCTAAAAGCGCCCATCTTCTTGAAACCGCCCCTATTTTTAGGTGAAGAATGGAGATGGAGTGATCCTTAAATGGACCAGTTTAGCAATTGAATGCATTGAAGAAAATTTGTTTTTCTATTGCAAGAGCCAGTCATTGTCTTTGATTTCTGCACATCTCTTTACAAGTTGCAAGTGGACAGATTTTGGAAGACCTATGGTCACAAATAGGTGCCTACGCCCTGAATCTTTGAAAATTCATAAGTAATTCAAAAATGCTTGGAAAAATACAAAACCACTTGTGTTAGGTTCCACATCTATTTTTCTTTCTCTGAAAAATGATCTAAAAATATTTTCGTCCACGAAAGCCTGTGAAAATGGCAGACCAGCCCTTAAATGGTCGCTTTAAGAGCATACTACCTTAGTCAGTGAGTCATCCTTTCTTCAATATCACGCATTTTTGCCTGCATTCAAACTAACTTATCCTTGACAGTCTTTCCGTCATTCACGGAACCCAGTGGGACCTACCAGACCACCAATAGTCAAAAAGTTTTCTTTCCATAGTCCATGACTCCATTAATTAAACCCAAAATCAAGGCTTCAAAATTGGTCCGCTGAGCACTCCAGTCTGCTGAAAACTCATCAGTCGGCATCTCTCAGTTACATAACATTGTTAACTCCTAATGGAAGGATGGAGCCCATGACCGTGTAAGTCAAATTTGCATAGTTACAAGTTAGTCGGTTGAAATCAAGAATTGCTTAATCGATTTTAAAATCTTTGGAAAAAAATCGATCATTTAAGAGGAAAAATCAAAGAATATTCTCTATTTTTTTGAAGGCCTAGTTAAGAGAATGCTTCAAGCAACCGTTTGGTCCGAGAAAATGTAGGATTTAAGCCGGTTAAGCTAAAAATCTCCCCGGACTGTGGTTCCCTTCCCTTGTGGAGGAGGGATAAATGCCTCCCTGAATTCCAGGGAGATAATTGAGTTATAATGAAATGAACACCATTGATTGATACTTACAGCTTTTGGTTGGGGCTCATGTAAGGTGGTAGCGTAGGATTGGGTCTGGAAAACATAAGGTATATAAGGTATGAGGCTCATAAAGCGACCGTTTAAGGTTTGATTGGCCTTCGTGATGGATTTCAGATGCCCCAAAATAGTTTTCTTTCTTTTTTACTTGAAGAAAAATTTTCAAATCTTTCTCACTAGAAGAAAAAATGATGCATAATCTAACACAAGTGGTTTCATATTTTTTGGAGCATTTATGAATTACTTATGAATTTTCAAATAATTATATGGTAGGCACCTATTCTTGATTATAGGCCTCGCAAAAACCTACATACGGACTGTTGCAAGAAACACTTCACGTTTTCTGGCCAAAATTGCGTTTTTTGGCCACAGGATTGGCAGTACTATGCAGTACTACTAATATTATGTTTTTGTAGCACCCTGGCAAATCTCAACCATGAATTCTAGGCGCCTGCAGATCTAACCCTTGATTTAACACTATGTTGTACTATACAATATTACAGATTACTACAAAGTACTACAGAAACCACTAGGAGCAAAAAATAGCAAAAAAGGGATATGTGGAGTTTTTCATTTTTAGTAATTCAAAAAAAATTCAAAGAAATTTTATAAAAAAAAAGCCATTTTGCTAGGAAAGAGTGCACTTGCATTGCACCAAAAAATTCATGAAGGAAATTTTTTTCCCTCTTCGTAGCCTCTACGCAGAGGAAGGTCACTTTGACATCATTTGTGCAACAGACATGTTGCTATTTTCAAAAAAACTTTGGTCAATCCTTGTAATGTTAGTAGAATTCCTATGTGTCCAATTTGTGGCCTTAATTTTGCAATTTTGGGTCAAAAATAGGACTAACCCCCCCCCCCCCCCCCAATGCTCAAAGTAGACACCCAATTGGGGGCAACTTAAAAATAGTAAACTAATTTTTTTTAAATTAAAAAAATCACAGATTGTTTGAAACTTTTGTAGCTACCTTCACTCCAAATTTCACGCCGACCGGACAAAGTATGCAAAAGTTATGAGCCAAAAAGTACCCATCCAAGGACAAGGGGACAAGAAATAGGACAAGTGTTTCTTGCAACTACCCATACACGCAATCAGAAAAATGATATAGCTTGACCAAAAACAAGCATTGTGGCATTCAAAAAGTAATACACAAAGTTCCTAAATGCGACCTTTGCTAAGCTTGAACGAACCCTATATTCTTTTGACATTCGTAAAAAGGCAATTGGGCAATCAGTCACATTTAAAAAAATGAAGTGACCCATCCCTCCTCTAGCTTTGAAATGGATCCTCTTTGGCTTTTATTCCATTCATTGGCAAATTATGAACCAACATCTGACAACCTTTAATTATGCTCTCACATTGTTAGCTGTCCATTTCAAAGCTTCCTAAAGGACTATTTGAAGAAGAGGGTTCCAATAAGAGCCCCCTACCTTAGAGAGTAACAATATTGAGGGAGCCACTCACTTGAGTTCTCAATAGTAAATTTGTAAGATTCAACATTGGAGGGCTTCGATTTTTGGGGAGCAAAAGGTCGCCCCCTAGTGTTGCCTAACAATATTATGACCCTGGATAAGTTGGTGTCCGTGGAAATCATCCCTTTTTATACTAGGAAATCATTAGTTTAACACCTAAAGGACCAAGGCCATTCAATTTTATTTCATTTTTTATTCACACCATAAACATTTGGCTCATAAATATCTACTAATTTCTAAATGCTTTAATCCGGCCTAAAGGACCACGGGTGTTTTTCAAGATAAATTGTCAAAAACTATTTTTTTTAGTGTATTGTTCAAAATTGGAAATAAAAACTTCTTTCTGAACTTTGATTGTCCAAAAGTGTAGTAAGCTATTATGGTAATATGAATAAATTTCAAACCATCTGACTGCATGGATTTTTAAAAATTATATTTTTTGAATTGAGAAAAAAAAACTTCATTTCATTCCGACAAAATAGGTTTAGTAGACTTTAAGTCTTCTTGGAGTAAATTTTTTGCTCCATTCAAAATTGAGCCTCTACATCAAGTATTACACCTTGTTGGATACTCTCATGCAATATTATAGAAGCAAATAGTCATTAGACTTCTTTTGATATATACTAGTCATTTTTAATGATTTCTTATGTAAGAAATAATTCTTTTGTTTAAAAATCAAATGGTGAAAACTTAGAGATGTTTTTCAAATGTGTAGGAAAAATTTCAAGAATTTGAGAGCATAAATTTCAAAATAATAGCATATTTTGTAGTTAGTCTATTTTTAAGTTTTTAAGATTTTTCAAGTTACCCTACAAGGACAATAGAGTTTTGACTCCTCTTAAAATGAGATTTTTGCACTAAAAGTCTTTTTTGCTAATTGGATATAATATCATTTTAGTTTCATACATATCAAAAGTAGATGAAGAATTTAACAAAAGATGCCAAAATTGCATGAATTGCTAGTATTTTTTGGAATAGTATAATTTTTGGTTCAAATATATGATTATAATTTCTTCTAGATTCCTATATAGGGATTAAATCATTTATGGGTTATAATAATAAGTCTTTCTTTAATCTGGTGATTTGTGAAGATGCATTAGAAACTGAAATAATTAAAAAATCATTAAAGAATAATTTGAAGTTGAGATGCAAATCAAAACAATACATTTTGAATTTTAAGTTATTCCTTATACTAGTACTATTATCACCAATATTTTCAAATACTACATATAGATTGAAATTCAAAAACATTGGCAATTTTTTTCTTTTGTGGTTGATTCACTCATTAATATTTATAATTTTAGAGTATATAAATTTATAAAGTTTATTTTTCATAATTAAGTTTCAAAGTTTAAGTAACACAAGAATTGCAAAAAATTGGAATTAATTGAGTTCTTAGGATTCCAATTTTTTTTAGTTAAATATTTTCATCATTATGAAATTAATTGAGTTCTATATATTTGCAATAATGGTGATGAAAAATGTGGGGCACATTTTAAAAATAGGACCCACGATGTGTTTCCATTAGAAATAATCAAAACCAACCACTTTCTAGTGCATCAAAAAAATGGGGGAAAAATATTTTTCTTGAAATTCAATTGTTTGTATAAAATTGTATAAAACTTACATAGGAATATGTGGAATTTTTATAGAATTTTTGGCTACATTGATTGCAAAATCATAGAATTTGAAGCTAAAAAAAATTATTTTTTTGTATTATTTAACATTAGTATTTTTTGTTCTATATTGCACAACTATAAGAGAATTAACAAAAAATTCATAGGCATTTAAATGATTGAAAATCCAAGACATTGTACTAATTCAGGACATGCTTGGATTCATTTTTTATTCAAAATTTGAATTATTGGTCTTTAAGGAATTAACCTATAAACAACTTAGTTTGAGGACATTTTCTGGTTGATAAATGACAAAGAATCTTTCCATGCAAGACAAAAGTGCAAATATTCATCCTCTAAATTTTGTGTGAAAACGGAAGGTCTTCTACATTATTTTGACTTCCAATGAGTGCTTTTGCATTTTTTTGGAAGCCTACAATTCACACAGTACCAAAACAAATGATTTCCATAGTAATTGGCTTGTCTTTCAAGGGTTTAGAATGAAAATGTAGGCAATTGTTAGTTTGATGGTAAAATTACCTAAAATCTTCCAAATAAACATTTAAACATGTTTTTATCACCAAATTGTTTTCATTTTTGTTGATGTTGTTTAAAATTGAAAGAAGACCTTAAATACTCTTTGCTTGTGTATTTTGGACAATGTATATAAACAATAGAATTTCGAAATGCACGTTTATATATTCAAAATTGCTTCTAATTTTCATGTTTGCAAGATTTATATTTTAGATGAGAATGAAGTTGGAGCCACTTTGGTAAGAAGGCAAAATTAGGTGTACATACCTTATTTCAAACACTTAATGGTACATTTATTTAAAATTGAAGAAAGAA
The DNA here is from genome assembly GCA_951230915.1 of Antitrichia curtipendula. Classification (NCBI taxonomy): domain Eukaryota; kingdom Viridiplantae; phylum Streptophyta; class Bryopsida; order Hypnales; family Leucodontaceae; genus Antitrichia; species Antitrichia curtipendula. The sequence continues at coordinate 33,244,694 of OX579636.1, forward strand.
TGAAACATAACTTTCATTCTTGTGAGATTTAGGATAATTCCAAATAAATCTCATATGAGAGTAATGATTTTCTCAAGATTGAGAGATGCATTACACAAATTGAAATAAGGAAACATAACTTTTGAGTACCAAATAAAGAATAAAGAGAATTCTCCTCCCCCCGTTGGATTCAATTCAATATGCCCTCACTATATTCTTTCAAAATCTAATTATTGTGAAGACTAGAACTTCATAGGGTGCAAATTATAACCTTCAAGAGTTGAAAATATAAGTGACCTTGTCAATTCATATGCCACACTAAACCTTGAACACCCTAGCTCCTCAAATTCGGCCTTCCATAACTGAAAGATTGTCGTGTTTGACTATAACAATCTTTTCAACGGTACGGTCAAAACATTTGTCCACTTCCCACTAAGGCTTGTCTCCACTACCGATCTCTTACGATTAGTTTTCATGAATCTCGTTTGGGATGATAATTTGATTGGAATGAGTCCAGAAGGGTCTCAATTTTGATAAACATACGCTAGGCACTCAAGGGTTAAACTTTGTCCCCTTCATAAAAGCACTTTGAAATCTAATGATTTCACTGAACCCTAAAATATAAATCATTCATAGTCCCTATTTTGGCACCTTCCAGAGTGCAATTATTTCTAGCAGCCCAAACTACAAATGACGGCCAACTTAAATCCATCATCATACAACAATACAAAATTGACAACCCACCAAGCGTACGGTAAGTAGTAAGTATAGATTCGTCACTTACGCAGTTACTCACTGGTAAGTTGAGTAGTAACTAAAAAAACGCACTTAGTCACTACCCTTACTACAGGAGCGTGCTCCAATTCTGCCCCGAGCGACCTAGTCATGAGCCCAGTCTTCACGAATTCCCGTTCTCACCACCTCCTGGCTACCATCGATTCTACTCCCCGACTGTCGTCGCAGGAATCCTGGGAAGAAGGCGATATCGTAATTTTGATCAGCCGACAGTAATTTCTAGAAACATGAAAAAGAGAATTCGCTCCATTCCGATGTTTGCAGTTTTCCCCATCACCACAATCCGTCAATCCATGGTAGAGGATTTCGACAGCCATGGCGTTGTCATCAACAACTTTGCTCAATTTCGATCAGAGCGCGCGCTTCCCCATCATTTGCAGTGAATTTTGGAAGTCTTGTGGTTTGAATCACGGCAATTGATTGTCAAGCATGTTCATCGCTTTCAGCCAATCTAGCTTTCAGCGAGAATTGACCCTTCATTTCACGCTGGCAGTGATCGTCTGGCACTAATTGCAAGCTATGGGGTTAGTTGCTTTACTGTTGGTTTGAATTGGAAGGATCCATTGAGAAAGATTGTTAGTATTTTTGGTGATGGTAGCATTAATTAGAGAGCCGATTGTCGGTAAATTTGCAGTCTGTCTGTCTCTGTTGTGATCGAGCGAGGTGAATTGGTGTGTACATAATTACGGTGTGCGCAATCTTTGTGTGGTGCATGCGTGAAGGAGATTTGATTCCGGGTAGTAGCAGAATTGGAGAAATTTACTCGATTAGCGGAAGAGAACTAGAACTAGAATCTTTGGAATCAGTGAGCTTCAATTCGATCCCCGAGTCTCATAGGTTCGCTGCAGGAACTAATTTGTGGTTGTCGTGTGCATGCACGATCGTTGTGTAAAGAGTTTCCGAGTGAATTCTGTGGAGATTCGACGAGCCTGGGTGTGTGCGGGGACGCGAGTGACGCTTCAATTGCTTCGTAACTGGTTGGAGTGTCGTGAATTGAGTAGGATTTGGAGATCGTTTTGAGAGGTGCGTGTGCAGTTCGATTCACTCTTCCGGTTTCTTGAAATTCATGCTCCTGCATAGGTTTTGTCGGGGTTTTCTTGGATTGGAGATAATTCTTAGGTGCTCATTGCTGATCCCGAGGACGTTTCGCTTATTTTCAATTCAGCTGCACGTCAATTTGTTCTTGAGAGCTAGCTATGGTGGCTTTTGTCGGCAAATCGAAAGTCGTCTAAAAGGTTTCGAAAGTGTCTCTTGAGTTTTTTTGAATTATTGTTCCCTAGGGGTTGATCTTATGGATCCATTTGTACCGGATGTTCTCTATAGTACTCATGACTGTCTTCGATGTTTCTCTAGACTTACCATGTCCCAGTCTTGCTCATGTATTGATATTCATTTCTAAGGGGTGTTCTCTTTTACTGGCCATGTCCACGTACCCGTTTCTAAGGCATGTTTTAAGTTGTTATTTCTTTTTAAATTTCTTAGAAATGTGAGGAGAACATCTGCTGAGATGGCGGACGTAGACCCTTTCCTGGGAGACAATTACCATGAACTCCATGCCATGCGTGGAAGCTCGGTTATTCAAAGCGATCAGGCTGCAAGCGATTCAGCCATTGAAGTGGTGGGAAGTCCATTAGACGAGGTGCAGTATCCGAGTAGCAGCTCGAAAGTCGATTTGGGTCTCAAGAGTGTTAATGTCGATGAGGATGTAAATTATACGCTACACGCGAGTTATAAGACGGCCTTGCAGCACTTTCCAGTCAAGAATGCGAGGGTGGCTGCAGGAAGAGTATCAGATTCGCTGCCAGTTTTTGATCCTGAGTACCTCAAGGATGATCAGTATGGACATCCAAGTGCAAGCCGAACTGACGCCCTTCCTGTGGGTTCGTATGCCGCACAACTGGGTTCAAATCGAGCCTCAACTTCGGATGAAGAAGAACATAGTAGAGAGGATACTTCTCTTTATGTTTCTGATCACAGAGGTGATGAAGACCAAGCGAATGAGAAGTTTCGGCTTTGTTTCGTCGCCCCAAAGTCGATCACAGATTGCATGGCATTCGTGAAATATGAGGTAACTCAATATTCTCTCCATTTGTTAACATCTTTCCAAATATTGCTTTCCTGGATCTAGTTGTGTTTCTTGTGCATGCACCCTTTGCAGTAGTCGACGCAACTACCTTGAGATAAGAAGGAATTCGACGTCTTCATTGGTGCAAAAATCACCCCTTTTTTTTTAATGTTATTTTGCTCCATGTTGACATTGCATTATTCCATTACAAAAAAATGATCATGAAATGATGTCATAAATGCAATGGATTCTCTTAAGCTTGCTTTCTCACCCCTAATTGCACATGATATAGGTTCAGATTTTAACTTTTTTTTATCTCAAGTTTGTTGCTTCGATTTGTACACCTTAAATTTTCCCTTTGTACACGCGGTTGACTAGCTTGTATGATCCTAGAAACCTTAAACCACTTAACATAACGCATGTGCTAATCTCCTTTGTTTGTCTGTATTGCCTTAATATTATTTAACGGTTTTGGTTCAGGGATTGTTGGAAGAACCGACAGCAGTTGAGTTGCATCTTGAAGAAACTCTCGACTTCTTCGGCTTTCCATACAACTTCTGGTTCTCCGAAGCTCTTCCTCGGAGGGAGGAACGTAACACCGGGCTTGCCTACCACTTCACTATAAGTGACATTCCTGCGTCCGCTGGGTTCATGACCAACACAATCAGTTCCATATTGAATAATTTTAGTGGAACGAAGCCGGAGTCTGAAAGGGTAGTAATTTCCACCATCAAGGAGCTAAGAAAATGTCTGTCGTTTCGCTTCGACGTGATTAACGAAAGAGGCGAGGTGCTGAAGAGCGATTCGCTGGGTGTACTCCAATGGCTGGCAACGATTACCCAAATGATCTTCGTGGTCAACCCCTCCAACATTGTCGAGTGTGTCAGAGAGTTTCTGAGGGTTCGCTACGGGCATCGCTTTAAAGAGTTCATGCTTCGAGGTTACTCCTACAGTCACGGTAAGCCTTTACTGGGAACCGTAGCAAACTGGGCTGCCAAAGTTGCAGATGTTTATGGTGGTTCCAAGATGCCAGACGCTGCTCACAAAAAGACCGTTGGGCTGAAAATGTTCATCCTCTGCCTGGGGCTTTTTGAGCTTCTGAAGGAGCTGGCTCGCTATGAGGAAGGTCAGGTCGCCATGGAGAAGCTCTATGAGGTATACGAAGTCATCCTCTGCGCTCTCCACAAATTTTCAATCTCTGGATGTGATTACACCCCTCCTCAAGTTTCCAATAAAATCTTTCAAGAAGGAGTTTCGGAGCTGGTTGGACGCGTCTCTCGGTTCTCCTTCGATTGGATCTCCCAACTGCAAGTCCTTGGGAGGTATGATACCACTTTTAGTTTCCTGGACAAAGTGGCAGAGTTTCAGCTTGACATGAGAGATGTCCCCAGGCGAAAGAACGCGGAGCAAGCCTATCGAAGTGCTGTCAACAACATGCTGGATACCAACGAGTCATTCGGCAAGGCAAAGGCGTTGAGAAAACGTACCTTTCGGAAAGTTTTGTTTGCTGCCCCAACTTTTCCTACCTTTTTGTTACAGTCTCGTGAGTTGCAGGCCTGGATGAGAGGTGCAGCAGACTGGGATCCAACTGAAAACATAGATGATGAGATTCGTGCTGAGCTTCAGGGTACTCTGCATCAGTGGTTCACCAAAGTCATGACTGATCACATGAGGAATCAATCCTCTAGGCGAAAGGCAGAATTTTGGCAGCAGCATCTGGAGCTCATTGTTGCACATGTCGAATGTGAAGTAGTTTTTGAGAATTCGGTCGTTCTTCCGGTCTTTCTTTCTTCCTCTTTTCGGGAACATACCGTCGCAATGCTCCTTCAGATCGTGTCGAAACCGGCTTCGGAGTCTGGAAGGAAATCCGAACCGGATCTGGTGTCCTTGGTTGACATTACAGAGAAAATTGTGTTTAAATACCCTTTCACGTTTTTGTTGCCTTTGTTGCCTGCTGAGTGTCAACTGCTCCTCAGGTTTGCATCATCTGATGTCGAAGAGTTTGTCAACTTCAGTAAGGTTATTATTCAGAAAGTGGGGAACTGCTATTCAGACGAGACCCGGAAAGCAGAACACGTGGAGCACCTAAGTAAAGATGTTTTACGCCCGTGGCTGTCGTCGTCTGTCAGTCGAGGAAAGCAGCCGCAATCTCCGTTATCGTATTTCAGATGTGTGCAAGATGTTTTCAATCTAGGTGTGGATCCATCCAGTTTCTTTGGGAAGTGCCTGACGCAGGCAGCAGTTGCGTCGAGTCAACAACGATCAAGAGGCCTTCAGCACTTCCTTGCCGAGTCGGAGAAGATCAGCCAGCTTCACGAGTCCCTTCAATTGGAGTACAAAAGCGCAGCTGTCACGATGATACACTGGCAGCTCCAGAGTGCAAACAACGTCGCAGAGCTCGACAGGATCAGCGAGCAGATTCTCAGGGCACTGTGCGGTCAGCACGGCCATGGAGCCTTGAGTGCTAAAGAGAAGTACTTTTTTCTCACCTTTTGGGTTTGTTGATCTGCTTTTCTGATAGACCAGGGTCAGTTTGCGTTGAAGTCCCCAGCTGTCGTTCGCAAATTGTTTCGTTATGATTGATCTGTCACACGGTCATTAAAAGAGGGAAAAACTGAGCTGTTGTATTCTGTATGAGTTGAAATCCAAGTTTAGAGTTTGGATTTCTCCTTTGTATGGGGATAATGCGGCTTCCTGCAAGAACAGGGTTTTCACCTTTTTTGGCTCTCTGTGTAGAAACCAGATGTTCGTCCATACTTTCAGAATGATGACCATAGTTAATTAGCTTTGGATGACCATATATATGGGCCCCATTCTTTGCTACAAGCTCTCAAACTCTCATCGAACACGTTGCTATGTGGCTCACAGGATTCAGGTGGAGCTTTGTGTAGCACTTTTAGACAAGATGGCTGAAAACAAAGTCTTTGAGGAAAGCCTTACCGAGCGAGCTTTCCAGACCATATCAACCTCTAATTTTGCAAGCTGCCTACTACAAATACAGGTTGCTCCCCCGCCCATCAAAGAGCATTGGATCTATCTGAAAGTCGAGGAGGCGTGTCATGCATTTGGCACTTTAGTGGTGCACGGTAAAGTCACCATGGGCACCATTGATAGTGTCTCGCGCACCGATAAGTGGGGGTCCATCTTGAAGTCGCTGGGATACAAGGCAGCGTCTGTTGCACTGGAAGGGGCATGCAAAGAGCTCGTTCTGTACAAAAGGAGATTGCAAGCATGTGACATACTGACCACTTTGTGTGGCTATTTGGGTAAAAAGGGGTATCCTATTCAAGGAATACATAAATGGTCAGCAGTTGTAACAAGCAGGAAAGAGAAATGGATGTCAACACGCCTGTTTTTGATTGCCGCCTCACACTGGCCTGAAGAAGCTCACCCTTCCCTTTTTGATCACTTAGACTCTCTCGTTCTCTTACATGAATCTGAGATTTTCAGATGCATTTTGTTGAATTTGTGTCGGAACCTGTTTGAACGCCTGAGAGTGGAAGGCAAACTGCTCCCGTTACTCGTGGACATTGACGCAGGCTCCTCGTCCAGTGCCACACCGGACGCGTCCTTTGCAATGGTGGCTGGAGATTTGGTACCCCGTGCTGTCAACAGATACAGAGCAGAGATGGAGCCTTACTGCGGAAAGAAGAACCTGGAAAAGATGAACATGGACAAGCTGCACTCTTTGTGGGTGACAGTGGACGCGCGGCAGATCGAGAGAGAGTTCGACTTGGCAAGACGAGAGTTGAAGATGAAAGACACGAAAAGCTCGAATTGGTTACCCTGGGGAAAAGCAGTCGACATGATCGAGTTGATTCAAGCATGGAAGGCTATTAAAGCGAAAGGAGAACTCGTCGCTGCTTTGCCTAAAGTGGCGCAGTTATTCCAGTTTGATGAGTCCTGCGAGGGGTATCTCGGAAAGATGGTGAATCTCATGCAGGAGTGTGACGAGAATTGCTCGTTGAAGGAGTTCACTGATCTGCATAAAAAGGAAGGAAAGAATCTCCTGGCGAAGATCTCGGTAAATGAAGAGTTTGCCTTCATTCAGCTTGCGAAGTCTGAGACGCTGATCAATTTCCTGAGGGACAAGCTGGAAGAGGATTTTAGGAATTTGATCGATGCTGTTGAGGAAGGTTCGGACAATGATTTTGTGCAGGAGTCCATTCTATCAGATTTGATCGACCTCCATCGTAAGTAACCACAAGCAACACACACAATGAGTTTCGTTTTGGAGGGTTTGCTTAGGTTTTCTGCAGCTGTGGCTTTCGAAGGTAAGTTTGGGTTCATTAGAGTTGCTTTTGAATGTGTCCTGTAGTAGAGGATGGGATCTTCTTCATTATTTATCGATCTCATCTGGGTTAATTGTGCAGTGCACTTGCTTTGCAAAACTCTTCTAGAACATAGGTGCTGACGTATGCTTGTTTGCTTGTGTTCTAGGAATGTTTCGTCCTGTATTGAAGTCCAGATGTCCTAATTTTGAGCAGTTGCGGAAAGTCATGCTCTCGGAGCTCAAAACGTCTGCTGCAAGCGAATCGGCTTCTGCAAGCACATTAGCTGCAAAGCTATTCATGTGTAATGAAAATGTGGCTCAAATCACAAGGTTCCTTTCCAGTGTGGCCAACCGGGGGCTGAAAATGAAAGACCACATGAAGAGAATTTTAAGAGGCGGCAAGTATCATTTCACGCTCACGGATACCGTATGTGATCTGAAGCTCACCTGTGGAGATAAAGGATTTCACTATGTCCAACACATCTTCGCAAGCGAAGTCAGTTCAAGAGACGAAATTTGTGTCTATAACCTTGCCGAGTTACAAGACTTGCGAAGTCGAGCGCGGTTGGTTTTGAGTACGCACAAAGCACAATCCAAGCGTTTCTTGACAGATAAAGAAGGTATCAAACTAACAACCAACCTATCTTTGCAACTTTAGCTTGGTAAATGAAGGTTAACTCATTCTTCAACAGATGTATTTGGAAGAGATCATTGAAAAGAGGTTGACGAATGTTACTTTTTCTCTTTTGTTGCCCCATGTGCATCAAATTTCAAAAGAGATCCTGGTCGAGGTGGTAACGAAAAGAATTATCCTTAAACTCATGGTGCTCGCCTCGTTTCTGTCAAGAAGTAGGGATGAATCTATGGAATGGGTGTTGGCTTGCCTTTTCTGGTACCAGTTCGATCATGAATCTGATTTATGGAGAACTCAAATGTTATGTACATTCTGCTGTAAGTTTCTGCTGCAAGAGATTGCATTAGATTCTAAGTCACTGGCACTTTGAATTGCAGACTCCTCTGATGCTGAGACGGAGAAGGACACGTGCCTCTTCATCGAACAAGTGGACATTGTGGAGCGGCTTGTCACTTCCATCACAGAGCTTTGTGCATCAGGCCATTTTCAGTTCGCAAAATTCGACCGCTCGCTGTCGGGACTGCTGGAATTGCAGGCGCTGGCTGGGAGCGTCGACCAGGAGCTGCGAGAATGGTATGCAACTGTGAAGGATGCCCGCAGCACTAACTACTGTCTCAACTATTTCCGTTCCATGGAGTTACGTCTCCTTCTTGAGGTTCTCACTGACCAATCCACGTCTGCGTCACGGTCAAAAGAGGACACCATGTGTGCGGAGCTTCTGCAGTGGGCTGGCATTCAGGATCCCCGAATGGACTTGCAGCGGGCCAAACAGAAAGCACGGCAACTAAGCTCTGGAAACAATATTGTACCCCCTTCCTTGAGTGAAAACCTGAATCTGATTGCCATATCGCTTGAGAATCTCTTCCAAAAGCCTTTCATCTTCGGCTCCACGCCGTCGTCATCATCTAGTCTAAAGAAGTCATGGTCCAATAAGGGAATGTCTAGTTCTGGGAAACATAACGAAGCTCTAGTACTGGCGCTTGTGGAAGAGTCCCATATGGAACATGAAGCAGTTGTGAGCTTGTTCCACAAAAGGGGTCTCAGCTTGAGGGACGTTCCAAGGAATGTCTTGTTGTGCAGTTCCTTCACGACCTGGGAGGAGATTCATCTCCTCTTGCTTCGCTGCTTCCAGAGAACTGAGCAAGACGTGGGTCTTTTCTGTATTGCGTACATTGAAAAATTGAGCCATGAGTGCCAGGCCCAGTTTCTGGTGGTGCTCCAAGAAATGGTACATGAATGGGAAGAACGCCGTCACCGAGAACCTCAGCGAATTGGCGAAGAGTGTGAGAGGCTCGCTGTTGTGTGCTGTTCCAAGAGCCAGGCCTTGCTGGCAGTTTCTCACCATTTGAATGTGCGGGTTTTGCACGTGGGCACCTTGAACCCTGTTGAGGTACGCCAGCAGCTTCCTGCTGAGTGCTCAAACATGCGAGTGATCACCTCCGAGCTTCCTGGTCTGGGGAAGACGAGAAGCATTTATAGCAAAGCACCGGTATGTGCTTCTTCGTAGTCCCCTTCATGATCATGTAGCCTTTGGTGCGTCTCTTTCGTAATGTATGTGTGAATCTCTTTGACTTGTGTAGCAGACTGAAGGGCATTCTCATTTTACTGAACATTATCGTGTGTTACAATGGCATCAGAGATTGGAGTCCAACTCTGAGAGGTCCAACATTTGTTGGAGAATGATTTCTGGAGAGGGTTCAGCATTTGTGGAGAATTGGATCTCGGTTCGAATTTCCGCAGCTGGACAATACTGACTGTCCGCAGTGCCGATGTGCAGGTCTTGGTTCGACCCCTTTGTGTGAGTGGGAATACATCCCGGAACTCTCTCGTGTCTCAGCTGAAGGAATTGGATCTCAGATCCGACTGCATTTTGCACCTGGACATCTCGAGCGTGGTGAATCCCGAGGCTTTCAACGTGCTATTGTTCGAGCTCCTTGTGCTTGGATGTCTCAAATCAGACGTTGCTGGAGTGTTTCACTTGAACACAAGTAACGTACAAATCGAACTGGGAAACACGCTCGGCAATGAGCTTGCTAACAGCCTCCCTGTTTGTGACTGGTTCCAAAGAGTGCATCTGAGATGGAATCTGGAGTCTCTCGAAGTAAGCAATGACCCAAACAGCGACTTGCAGGTGGTCTGTATTTATTTGCAAGCGTTGGAATTGAGGCAGCTGGAGAGTCGAGATTTTATTTTCACTGGAGTTTCCCGAAACGTGCAAGCCCTTCCTGTCGTCCATTGCCAAGCTCTGCTCAGAAGAAACTTCATTGATCATGTGAGGGACGCGAATGTTATGTCCTTCACTGTCCTGGAGATGTTCGTGAAGTTTTTGGCTTGCCAGCTGCGGAGCCTAACAGACAGCATCTTCTTCAAGGTTGAGATGTTGCAGTTCATGAGGGCAACGGCCAGCATTCGGTCTTATCTTGTGATGTCTCTTCTCGAAGTTTCCAGAGACCTCTCGCTGCGATCTGTGAAGCCTTGGCTTCACGAGCAGCAACAATCTAGGGGGAAGAATATCACGGATTTAACCATGGAAACCAGATTCAAGGGTATGCTGCGGTGGTCGGATAGCAACCACTTAATGATATTCTTCCAAAGTGAGGGACCGATCCTGTTTTTATACAGAAATGTGAACCTCCTACCAGACTCCATAACACAGCTCGTCTACAGCCAACGGTTGAGAACAGAGGGGAAGCAGATGTCAGATTACGCAAACATGTCTTCTCGGGAGCTTTGGTCACATCTGTGGCCGATCCTGCAGAGGAATGCACCGTCGTTTGAACCCAATTATGTCCTCACAGCTGACAATTTCTTGAAAATGGCATTGATAGCTCTTCGGGTGGCAGCCCAAGTTCCCGTTCTCGTAATGGGAGAAACTGGTTGTGGAAAGACAAGCCTTCTCAGGGTTCTGGCGAAGTACTGCGGTGTTGAATTCTTCAGCATAACGCTGCATGCAGGAACCACAGCTGAGGACATTCGCTCCTTCCTCAGCAAAGCAAATAATGCAGCCATTGTAGGAACCAAAGCGGTAAGTTTCTAGGATTCGTGATTTGCAAATAACCAATTCAATTGATCATATTGTGAAAATGTGATTCAGGATATAATTCAAATTCTATATCTCTAGAATCGATTATTAACGTTGGATGTGTTGGTCAAGAAGGAAAAAATTTGAAAACAGAAAGTTTTCACTAGGTGACCTAGTGATAAAAAAACTAATTCGGGACTCTGTCTTCTAGTCATTAAATAGTATCAAGATTTGAATCATGCCTTTAATTATCCCAGATCTTTGGATAACATAGAGTATGTAAATCTCAGAAAGATTTCAGAATGATACTAATATCTGTATCTGAACTCGTCGCATAAATAATTTAATTTTCTGTTTTTAATGGTGCTTTCTCAGGTGTGGGCATTTCTTGACGAGATCAATGCATGTGACCACCTTGGATTTCTGAACGGAGTCATATGCCATCATTCACTGGACGGGAAAGCTTTAGACCGCAACCTGGTGGTGCTGGCGGCTTGCAATCCCTATCGGACCCACGACAAAGAAAACTCGCAAACCGGTTTTTCTCCTCGAGAGCTTATGAATCCAGGTGATTTGAAAAACTATAACCTCGCGTACCGGGTGCATCCACTGCCAGAGGCCATGTTGGATTACGTTTGGGATTTTGGCCTACTTTCACGGCATGATGAGCAAGCCTACATTGAAGCCATGGTGAAAGACAAAGTGAAGACTCATGTGCAACTTTTCTCAGACCTTTTGGTCCAGTCACAAGCCTTCGTCAGAGAATGTCATGGGGAAGCCAGCGTGAGTTTACGAGACGCCAGCCGCTGCATTTCACTGTATGAGTTTTTTCTGACGGATGTTCCCAAGAGATCCTTGCCTAAAGGAAACTTTCGAAAAGACCGAATCCGTGCAACTCTCCTGGCCTTCTCTCCTTGCTATCATTCTCGTCTAGCCACGGAGCAACAACGAGAGAATTACAGAAACATTTTCTCGGGCGTGCTGAAAGCTCATGAACCATCGCCTTACAGGTACAGACATGGAAACCTCAGTCTCAATATTCCATAATTTTCTCTTAAATTTTCCTTGGATTCCTGCACTTACGAAATGGGTCACAATAAATGATAACACCTTTTATAACGGCACTGACTAGGGATTTCACTGGGGATACTTTTGCGGAGCTTTTGAGAGCGGAACAACTCGACCTTCTCAACCGCATGGATGTACCAGTCGGCATAGCCAAGAACAAGGCGATCCTGGAGAATGTGTTTGTGACATTAGTCTGCATGCTGAACCACATTCCAGTATTCGTAATTGGGAAGCCTGGTTCGGGAAAGACACTTGCGCTTCAGTTGATCTACGGGTTTGTACCTTTCCAGCTTGTATCGATCTTTTTTTGTATACTTGATTCGTTTGGGATTCATTACTATAAAATGCGCTGGTTTCTTGTCTCAATTTTGGTTCCTATTTCTTAGGGTATCTCACAGTAAGCTGTGGGCTGGTGCCAGAAATTTGCGAGGATCGGAGTCTAGAGACAGCTATTTCCAAAAATTGCCCCAAATGTATAGATTTTCATACCAAGGCTCGGAGAGCTCCACATCTGAGGGAATTCTGAAGGTCGTTTCATTCACTTTTTTCATTGCTCAGGCTTGCTGGTGTCATAAATTTGTGTACTAAGAAGTAGTTGAAGTTCTCTTCTACTCCCTCCGTCCCGAATGAATCATCCCATTTCATGAAAGTCCATGAAAAGCACTCTAATTTTCTTACGTTTAGAGGTTTGGGGTTAAGGAAGTAGGGTTTAGACTTTAGAATTGAGGGTTTAGGGCTGCAAATTTAATTTTTTTTATCTTATCATTGCAGCATTGCATGATCGAAGTAATGAAATTCAACGGTGGCAACAATTATAAGATGGTGGCAACAATCATAAGGTGCCGTATAAGGGAAAAGATTACTTAGTGCGTGCTGAGGAATTACCTAATTACCTACTCGCCTCCTTTGTAATGCACAAGTTGTTCAATGTGCTCGTGAGGCTTTTCATAGTGGACACTTAATTTGGGACAAAAAAACACCAAACGGGACACTTAATTCAGGACGGAGGGAGTATATTGAATGTGCGTGAAATGATTCAGGGCACACTTGCCACTAAAATTTGATACAAATCTAAACCTGCGAGAAATTCCACCCAAATGATTGTCTCCTCAATAGTTGAGATCTGATGTGAGCGCAGGTGTTTGAGAAAGCCCAGCGGTGCAGAAGGGACAACGAAGGCCGAGATGTCCTGGTGGTGGTGGTTCTCGACGAAGTTGGTCTTGCCGAAGTATCAAGGCACAATCCTTTGAAGGTATTAGGAAGAAGAAACTTGTATCTTCAGAGTAGTGGTCATCTGAAATCGTGATATTCGAGCTCTAAAAAATAGGACGGTCATGTAAAAAATTTAGTTAAAACTAGGACTGATGTCTGGAATTTTTGACATTTTAACGACTCTGATGATAGATGAATTACACTTTGTAGCTGTGAGGTAATCACAAACTATTGTCGCCATTTCCTTCAGGTTCTACATTCTCTACTGGAACCCGAGGAGCCTCAACAAGTGGCGGTTGTTGGTATTAGCAACTGGTCCCTTGATGCTGCCAAAATGAACCGAGCCATTCATCTTTCCCAACCTGACCCTTCCGAGCAGGATTTGTATGACACCAGCATTGCCATTCTCGAAAGCTTCGACTCCTCCAATACTGACCAGGGGCTCCACCAGACTCTGAAGAAAGAGTTGAGAGGCCTTGCCAAATCCTACCACCAGTATCATTCCCGTCAAACGAAACCGAACTTCCATGGCCTTCGTGACTTCTATTCGCTCATCAAGTCGCTGCAGGTGAATAAGAGCATGGTCACTTGGCAATTGGATGGACTCGTCACTGCAGTCTGGAGAAACTTTGGAGGCTCACCTGATGATGTGCAGACATTCTCCAACATTTTGAAGCACAATCTGGGGCATGAGGAGCTCCTGCTACAGCCACCCCCTGTTATGGACCTGGTTCGAGAGAATCTGGAAGACAAGCATGCGAGGCATCTGATGCTGCTCACCACCGTATGTTCTTTACACTTATATCTATCACTTGAGTCAACTTCTGAGATAGTAGTTGTGGAAAGTTTCTAAAACTCCCACAAGATAAGCTCTGACTATTCATCAAATATGACCTGATTTTGAATTTTAAGATTGATTTCCTGAGTGCGTGTTCTCCTTTGCAGAAATTAATACTCGATTTGTTGCTGTTGTGGATCAGGGGGACTCTGCAATTGGGATTCTGGAGAAGTTTCAGAAAAATGTGATAATTATTCACGGAAGCAAATTTAAAGATGACTGTAGTGATGACTATTCCTACTTGTTGCTCAGCATTATAATTTTGCACATGGAAGCTGGCAGGTGCGTCTCTTCTTTTATTGTTTCTTTCTTGAAAGATGAAGAAACGAAAAATTTGTGTCAGATTAAGAAGAAGACTCTTTCAATTGGAGAGTCGTGCACTTCAGAACGATATATAGTGCTGTGTGAATATTGCTTTTAGCTAGCAGGCCCTTTAGAATGCCCGTAACCTCGAACTGAAATTTCTGATGGCTTTGCAGATGCATACTTCTCAGGGGAGTAGAGCGGCTTTGGTCCTCGCTCTACGACATGCTCAATCAGCACTACACGACTGTGGCCGAGAGGCGGAACTGCCGTATCGCCATTGGAGCTTACAGTAATCCTATGTGCTACGTCCATGACAGCTTTCGCTGCATTGTGGTAGTGGATTTCAGCCAAGTTTCACGCCTAGACCCACCGTTTCTGAACCGTTTCGAGAAGCAAGTGCTCACTTACGAGAACATTCTGACGGGAAGTAGAAGGGACGCTGTGGAAATTCTGAAATCATGGTGTGAACAAATGGCGGGTCTTTCCACCAACTCGGAGCGTTCCGAAGATGTCTTCAAAGTAAATGACTTGTTTGCTGGGTTTCATGAAGACACCCTTCCCTCGCTTGTGTTGCATCATCAACCTGAACACTCGGATGATATCAGCAGCACGGAATCGTCTGAATTCATATTGCTTCTTGACAGGTATTATGTCACCGAGTGAGGCCCATATCCTCATTATCTGGATTCGAATCGCTTCTTGACAAGTCATGTTTTTGAAATTTAAATCTCTTGAAAGCAAGAGTTCTTCAAGATATGATCACAACGTTACAGGACTTGTCGATGTTGCTGATCTATTTACTTCAATTGCTTGCTGCGATTTTGCACAAATGAAAATTTCTACTACTAATTATCAACTCTTTTTGGAAAGTTGAACTAGTCATCAAAGCTAAGCAGGATTTTGTTCTCTTTTCTGTTTAATTCTGAAGTATTTCTCATCCATATGCAACTGTAGGTGTAAAGAAGACTTGTTGCGCACGGCACACGTAGATGCAATGGTGCGGGCTTCTTTGTCTGCAAGGTGCAGAGAAAAAGTTCCCGACTTGGAGAAATGGACGGGACTTTTCTTCGGGGAATGGCAAGAGCAACAGGGTCTGAAAGAGTTCCTTGTATCAGCGGTAAGCGTTCTGACTCTAGTTTTTACCGAGTCACTAGGTTTCTTTTCCAAAAGTCTCAGTGGTTACATTTGCTTCACTTGGAGGTTGGAGTGTCAATTCAATTCCCATGTTCTCCACATACTAACGATATCTTTTGAGAATATTCGAAACTTCCTCTCACTTAATTGAAACCCGTGTATCAACTTTGTCAATGGTTGCCGCAGATGCAGGATGAGAGCTTGCGGGAAAACGGAAGTGGCTTAAGAGTGGTGATAACCACTCGCACCATTATCCATATGCCAATCAGGAAGTTCTTATGCGAAATGGATGTAAGAATTCATTGATACTAAGAGTAGTGTATCCCCGGGGTCTTACAGTTTCGTTCTTATCTCTTAGACACTGGATTTCTGAAGGTTATTTGACCTGAATATCTCTGTCACCTCTGTCTTGATTTCTGTCCCACGTCTGTGCACAATGTTAGCATTCATCAGTTGATCTGTTGTCAGGATTGAATTTCTCTTATCTTTCTTCATCAGTCACGTAAATTTTGCACTTCCGTCTTCATGGTTGGAATCAGGCTCAAATCGAGAAGCTGGGAGACTTCTCATCGGAGAGGCAATTTCAAACGCAGATACAACTGTTCTTAACCGGAGACTCCAACTTGCTCATTTTACAAGCGGATGCCATCATGGATAAAGAGCACATCCAACACGCCAAATTCCTGGTGGACAAGAATTTTTCGGAGTATCATGCTCAGGTGTTCCCCCGACCTTCTCAGGCGAAGAACATCGTCTTGATCATTCATACGCACCGTGAGATGGAAAGTCTTACAGGGTTCACTTTTCTCAGCGGATGGCAGCAGGTTACACTCGATCAGCTTCAGAAGGAAGAAACCGACCTCAGGTATATATACTATCTCCTTCCTCTATTGTACACGAAATTTGTAATTTGTGGTTCGGATTTAACGTTTCGATCAAATTTCTGGGATTTAATTTGAGACCATTGTGGGCATGTTTCTTCACGGTGCAGAGTGTTTTTGGACCAAAGTGTTGCCGAATTGGTGAAAGCAGAGACCATTCCTCTGAAAGATATAATGGTGAAGGTGCTGACATGGAGCTTTTTATGTATAAAGTATCCAAAATCACTGAACCCCGCCGCCTACTGCCAGCAAATGGTGCACAGAATCTGTGACGACAAAGAGCTCTGGGGCTGTTTCAAGAGCCGGGCGCTTCTGTGGCTCATGGAAGACGCGGATCCATTATGGCAAGCATCAGTGGCTTCGGATCGAAGACTGCTGTCCTTGTCCTCCAGCCTGCAAGATGCTTTCCTCCTCTACATTGAAGAGAAGCTCAGGCAGCCCATCGCGAGGCTTGTGTACTTACTCGAGAAGTCGTCCGATCTCGGAAGCTATTTCCAAATGGATGCAGTGAAGAGGGAGATTTGGCGAGGAACCGTTTTGAATGCCGAGTTGGTGAACATTGGCAGCGTTCCAATCCCAAGGCATCCCGAAGGCTACCAAGTCAAGGGCCCGCTCAACCTCTCCCTGCCTTTCGTTGCCATTTATTCACAACATGTTGATAATGGATTCAAAGATTTGTATTTGACCCAGTTTTCGAAGTCCAACTCCAGAAGCAAAAATATACCGTCAGGCTCTTCTGGTAGTGTGGAACCCGGCGCCAATCTAAAAATTGGACATGACATTACTGCTACAATGCGGACCCAACTTCCGGAGTTCGCCGCTTGCGTCGACAATAACCCCGAGGTCTACGTGGGAGACTTTTCCAAGCTGCATGCGCCATACAAGTGTGACAGCCGGAGTGAGGTGGAGTCCCAAGCTTTTGAGTGGGTCTTGAGAGGAAACCTTGGCGACCAGGTTATCACTAATCCCAGTTTACACATTCTTCTGTGGGAGCATGGCGAGAAGCTCAATGCGCAAGCATTACTGGTGGCGTCGTGCTTATCAGAGGATACTGTTGCAGAGAATCTAGCGCACTTCCTTCCCTCAATTGCATTTGATGAGTACTTGGTGGCTCAATGTTACTCCGCGGTTTTACCTCAAAGTGAGATGATCAGGGAAGACTTTTTGCATAGCGTTGAGATTCATCAGTGGGTTAAGAATCTCGAGTTGTTGATTGATTTGGCATCGCCTGTGAAAGCATTTGGAGGACCAACTCGTTGGGCTATTCTTACCAGCTTGGAAGTACTGAGAGAGCTCGCATACATGGTTCTTCCTCCTTTATCATTGGGAAATGAAACCCTAAAGAGTCTGGTCAATTGGCTGGGTCGTCATGGCACCGAATTCAGCCCTGGGCAGCTACTGGTAGCAGTTCTGAGTCTGGCCCCGGACCCCGAAACCTTGACAGAGTCTCTCCGAGGGCACTGGTCTCGCTTTCTTGCTTCGTTCTTCAGGAAAGTTCTGAAGGGAAGGACGACATTGTCTGATGTGAACACCATTGCAACCTACATTTTCACACTCAAAGACATCGCAAGCGTAATGAAGAACCTGATTCTCTGCCTACTGGATGCCACTCTATCTCACACCCTAGCCTACTTCGTGGATGCGCGCTGTCCCAAGTACATGCAGTTTTTGCTGAACGGGGAGCATAAAGGAGGCTTGGAATTAGGAGAAGCTCCATTCGAAGGGCAAGGTCATACGGCGTTTATTCTTCTGTCCGACATTATCTACGAGTCTCTCAATCCTGATTCGACTGAAGCCTTACTGCGAGGAGAGAATCTCGGAACGGAGTGGAGATCTCAGGATTTTCTCAGGTGCCTGACTACAGCGCTAGAGCTCATGGAGGGTGATGGGCCATTGACTCTTCAATTGGCTGCCGCGTTTGCGTTTCTGCGTGCATTTTTGGACGCTGTGGCATCCGAACTTGAACGGGTATTGAGAGCTCCTACAAGCATAGCCTGTTCATCTTCAGCGGTCTCAACTTTAGCTAGAAGTATGAAGGAACCATCATCACTCACGAGATTTGCAGCATTGAGGCTGTATCTCCTGAAGGTACTTCACATGAAGAGGGGACTCTCCTTGCTTGAAATCAGTTCTCTTGCTACAAAATGTGGTGAGATGAGGGGTCTTACTGAGGTTACCTCAATCCTTGAATGGGAGACAATGCATGATGTTACAAATCCTCTCGGGTTTGATCCCTTCTGTTCCTCTTCTTCGCCTCTTTATGACAAAGCTGCGGAAGCCATTAATCAAATGGCGTCGTCCCAAGAAAACAAGGGCGTGAGATACCTTGAACGACATACCGAGCTTGCCAGTCAGCAACAAATTACTGCTGCCATAGCATCAAGATTATACCTCCCTTCGGCTGCCCGGGCCCTTACGTCAGGAGAGAGAGCTGCTTCCACTTGGTTACTTGGGAGGCAAAAATGTCTGCAAAAATGGGACGTCAAGTGGAGAGAACTGGTCCAGTGTTTCGCTCAAAACGATAAAGCTCCTACAATATGGAGCAACATGAGGCTTAGTCCCACCATGTCAACCCAAGATATGTGGTTTAATATCCTCTCTGCGCACATCCTTCTTGTTGTGACAGGGCTACCAAGAACATCGCCACTGCAGGTCAGTAACTTTTGTGATAAAAAAAACTGGTACTCATACCTCTGTTGAGGGTGTTGAATCTCTAGAACTCAAAATTCCAAGCAATGCAGAGATTGAAGTGGTTTGGCAGGCGTTTGATACTGTGGAATTGGTGTGAATGCAGGGGTACGTGACTCTCGACAGGGACCATCTGGAGGCAGCGTACGTTTTAGGAGCTCCCAACAGTTCCCTCGCTGCTTTTCGAACCATAGTAGCTAATGGCCAGGAGATTGGAGAATATAAGTGCCCATGTGGGTATGAGTACTTCGTCGGGGAATGCCGGCGGCCTATGCAGTCCACCAGTTGCCCTGGCTGTGGTAAGACTATTGGAGGCACGCAACATGTCCCCGTCTCTGGGAATGTATTTCTTCAACCCCAGCAGATTCAGAATGGTAACATTATGCCTTCGCCTTTCGTCTCCTCATGTCTGTGCCAGTGCTCTTGAGAACGTCACTAGTGCACTTGATTACTTCTTTTCCTGTCCAGATTCATGCTCGCATTCTGGCTAGTTCATTCAATTTTGTCATGCATCTTTGAAGAAGATCCATTGCAGCGATGCTAACCAAGAGCTTGTTTCGTCCCTGCTTTAGGCTATATCGTCGACAATGTTTCAAGGTCAGATACATTCTATTCTGTTCGCAACCTCGACCACAAGTGCTATCGAATTCTCCGCGTTATACTCCACTTCTGTTTGGTTATTGGGCTTCAGAGGTCATCGACAGCGGAACTGTTGCGAAGATTGCTAGGGCTAACACCCCAAAGTTCTGACCCTCTGAAAGAGCTACGGAACATAATTGAGGAAGATTTTGACAAGCTTGACCTCCTCCTCGCCTGCAATCGAGAAACCAGTGTGAAGTATGTGTGCTGCGTCGTTTCTTTCTTAAGTGGAATGCAGAACCATGTTGCCTTGCTTTCCCCCGCAGCGCGGGCCCTGTGGGAAGCTGAGTTTCAAAGAATCTTTGACAATGGTACCTTTGACTCGGGTGCTCATAAAGCTGCAGCGGACTATTTGGAGAGGCAGAAGGGGAATAACAGGTATGCAGAGCTGGTGGAAGAGAGAGGAAGTCAGATTTTCGAGCCTGCACTTGAAGATATTCTCAGAATAACGGTATTGCCCAGCCTTGCCAACTTCAGGACTTTGTATAAGCAAGACGCCGACATGGTAGTGCAGAATCCTGTCATTCAGATGTTCTTCAATCATGAAAAGAACTTGGAGGACTTGAAGCACTTGAAGAATCTGTTAGCGTTTTGCAATACTGCTCATGAAGATTTCAGCTTCAGGATCTCGCGACCTGAAGCCGCAACTATGAGCATGAGAGAAGCTCTGAAACAATCAAGGTGATTCTAAATAATCTACCCCATTTGAGAGACTCAATATGATTTATTTCTTCAGGATGTTGTGGATTTCGAGTTTTCCCTCTTAATTTTACCTCCATCATGTTCTTTCCAATGCGAATTCATTAAAGCAAGCTGGTGAAAATTGTACACAAGTGTGGCCATGATGAGATCTATAATGTGGATTGATCTAGCTCACTTGCATATTAGCATTATGCTAGAGAATTTTTCCCTTTGCCTACAGTAGATGTTTCCAAGACAAACCTCATGTTTTCGCAATTATTCTTCGGTTCTAATGTTCTGCTGGTGTGTTCCAGTGGAATGCAACGTCTGTACCGACAGTTTGCTGATTCGTGGAACGCGATAAGGGAGAAGGTGATGGGCTACGAGTGCAAAGCGTTCAGCATTCCAAAGATGAAAAAAGATTCTCGTCTTGCAATGTGCTTGGTGGAGCCCCGTGACCACGGCTTACATATTGTGGCTCTCTTTGAGTATCTTCGTAACATTCAAAATGCTTTCCTTGGTGATGTCAGCCCCGCAGTAGACGTCAGTGCTCGCGAGCATTCTCCTCGAACAGTGCGCATTCAAGCCTGCAAGGTTTGAGATACACATGCTTGCATGTTTTTCACCGTTGTTTCAATGTAAACGAATTATTTTTAGAATGAAATTCATCATCAGCCTCGTTCAAATCCTTCAACGCATCTGCATACTTGTTTCTTGAAAATTATATCATACAAATTGGCAAACTTCATATTGTGAATCTTGATTGTTTGCAATAAGTGCAGGCGGAAGATATTGTGTGTTACGACAAGCAGCAGCTTGAGGATGTTGTGAAGGAGGTAGCTATGGCTAGCACTCGTCGGGGATGTGGCCAACAAGTGCTCTACGATAATGTTATCATTCAAGAGCATCTCTTTCGATCTCTTGTGCTTGGAAAAGCTCATCTTGACGCGGTAAGTCTCGCTTTTCCAATGTTGTCATGCACTTTGGGGTTTTAGGCATCATGTGTCTCAGCATTTGAGAAATTTCTCTACAAGCACATGAACTGGGATCCCAGCATGAAATTTTTAAGACATGAGAATCCTAAATAGGCCGCGACGTTGCTCTATTGCACCCTCCGTGATGCTACTACCCAAATGCACATTGATCTTCACTGAATGATGCTATCCTCTCTCCAATTGCTAGATTATGAAGTTGGAAATCTACTTGTCGTAAAGTTCTTATCATTCCGAAACCCTTAGCGGGATTTTCCTCACTCAGTAGGCAATTTTAGCAGTCTTGGGAATGTCTCAACTATCTCTCTATACAGATCCTTAATTGCAAAGCTCTATCACTCTTGATTTCTGAGGACCTCTTTACGGGAAGCGCACAGGCGACGACTCTAATTATCCAGTTTCTATGCAGGACTGGATCGAGTTTCCCTACAAACATGAGGCCTTCCACCGGCATGCCACCATTCTTGCGGACGTCGCCACTGCAATTCCACAGGAGGTACTGCGGCCAGAGACGTTACAAGCTGTTCAAAGGGAGATTGAATCAGGAGGTGTAGGAGCCGGCCAGTTCCTTGAAATGATGAACCTCTGTCTAGGGTTTCTGAGGCGAACCGGAGGTCATCATCAACAAGCTCTGGGCGCATATTGCGAGCTCTGGTTGGGTAAAGATTCAGCGGAACTGATCAGCAAGAGTACTGTGTTTGACAAAATATGTCTCAAGCACATTGTCAGCTTGTATGAAGGCCTGGAAGATTCCGCCAGTAACAGTATCGGCATGCTGGTCAGCCAAAAATACAAGTAAGGACTCCCAACTTGAACTTACTTCCCGTTGTCCCATGCTTTTGTGGATAATTAGTTACCAATTTGCTGTTCAATACTGTAGGACCCTGAACATTACCATTGTGCTCCTTTTTGTGTTCTAACTTTCGATTGTTGACATTTTTTGCAACTTACTTTCGGCTCACATACAAATACAAATGCGTGAATCTTTGACAGAACGCCCCTGACGTTCGATTTAGCTGAAGAAATTCTGCGCTCTGTGAAGACGGAGAATGCATGGAAGGAAGAGGCCGATGTAGAGAGAATCCCTGCATCGGCATTCTTGAATGTGTTGAGAAGATTCATGTTTCGATATCTAAGTGTTGATAACCATCCCAAAGATGTCCACCTCCATTTGTACTTGACCGACTCCAGGCTCGTGAAATGGCCTGCTGATGGGGTGTCGGAAGACGTCGTGGACGATTGCTTCCCACAAAACTTGTTGCTCCAACATTCGTTTGCCACATACATGCTTCTTGTTCAGGTGACACCTCTTCCTCTCCCTCTCGCTCTCCAGGGTCACTTCAGATTGCATGCTGGAGATAAAATTTGATCCATAATTTTATGCAACTGTCAAGGGGTGAGATAATAGTCAATCTTAACAGAACCCATTGCATTGATGGTGTCCAATCCACCTCGAATGAGTGCCTTGAAACCTTGTCATCTCAGACACTTTTAGCCCGTCTCTCATAGGAGCCATTCTCGTAAATATGCCTCCTCTTCATGCTCATTCTTGTACTGTAAAGTTGACATTGAACAAAACGAAGGAAAAGGGAAAAAAAAAGCATGTTACTACGTCTTGTGCAATTTAAAGTAGCCCTGAGTTTTTCCCAATGCAAAATCAGAGCACATGAATAAGGTAGTCTGCTCTTAAAGCGACCATTTAAGAGCTGATTGCCTTTTCAGGGAAAAAAACTGAACTCTTTGAAACAATTTCCAGTGTATTTTCATAGGAAGAAAAATGGAGTTGACATTTAACCCAAGTTGTTTCATATTTTTTGGACTTCCGTGGAATTAGTTACTACTTTTTGAAGTTGAAAAAACAGTGGTCACTAAAAGCGACCACCTCCTGAAATGTACACCTTTGGTACACTGAGGAAAGCAAAATGTACCTCTGTGTCATGTTCGCTTTTACAACACGGTCTCTTTTAGAGCAGACTACCGTATTCACCAATTTCAGACACAAAAATACATACTCGTTACTGTGCCAACATTAAGGGCCTCTCTTTCTCTTTTTTTCTAAACCTTTGAGCTGTAATTTGGAGTGATTCATGTACAGTACACTGACTATATATTTTATTATTCTTCGGAACTTTCATTCTACATTGATACGATTTTGTTATGTCAATTTTTCTCACAGATTTGTACAGGCGGTGATTGGGAGAAGGCAGGCCACAGCAACGGTTGGCTCACAACTCGTGAAACTCTATGAAATGTTTGAACAACATTGATTGGTACCATCTCTATCAATGGCACTGAAATTGTACCGAAGGCCCAGAAACTGTTTATAGTTTTATTGTTGGGCCTTGAAACATTGAAACATTGTAAATAGATTAGCCCATGACTGTAGAAAGAAAGGAGCCAGAGCTCCCTTGGACTGAGTTTTGGCTCCCTGAAACGAAACTGGCTCTTAACTTAATTCACCCCAAGTCTTAATAACACCAAGATTGGCGAAGTTTGATTTGGGTGCAAAGGTGTGCTAAAAATTGTCCCTGCTCTCAAATCGTCCCTTAGGAAAATCTGTCACATGGGATGATATTGAATTCTTCAACATTGGTTAGTGAATTTTAATTTTAAAACTGAGACACTATTAGAGCACTACAAGAGACCGAAAATACTAACTTCAAAAATCTCTAAGTTAATTCTGCAGTCCTTAAGAAAAATATGAATTAAATTTATTTTTTTAATTTATAAAAATAATAAAATGAAACATCAGTTTTTGTTGTCTTTCCATGGAAATTTATTGAGAAAACACTTCTGGGTCTAGACCCAGCAAATGGGATAAATCTTGTGAAGGATGCATTATAGACAACCCACCTTAGCTTCCCTATTAGATGAATAAAATGCCCTTTGCATTTGTCCAAGTAGGATTTGTTTTGCCAACTGTTCATTGTATAATGTACCACCCACTACAAGCATATAAAGGATATAATTCAAAACACTCCTTAACTTCAAAGATTTCTCATAGGCAATATTCTTGAACTCCTAATCAATAATGTTTTTTCTTCGTATTACCAATCTTTGACTTCAAAGCATCAACATTTTTTTGATGCCTTGCCCCCAAAGCTTTAAGATTTTTTTGAAGCCACATTCTCATGGAGATCATCATCTTGTCAAGAATCATTCTCAGAATGGAAGGTGCCATCATATATGTTGTCAACGTGCAATGGGCTCACAAACAAGCTTCTAGGCAAGGAGGGGTTCTATCATTGAAGAAAAAAGTTCATGTAATCTTCTATCATTGAAAAGAATGAAAACGTTGTCTAATTGGTCAACAAAGAGATTGAAATGGAAAAGTGTATCCAAAATGTGGGCACTAAATAAATAAATTTAAACTATGTAATTATAGATGCTCAATGCACAATATTAAACTTGAAAATTAGGGCACAAAATTAAAAGAGCAACTGCTTAATTTTGACCTCTTGAATTTTTTGCTTACTATATTCTAATGTCATCTTCAAACTTCATTTTAGTTTAGATGCAATTACTTTTTGTATGTGTGATTAAAAAATTAAACCATACTGATTATCATTTACTATCACTCATGGATATTAGACAAGCTTGCATAATTTTAGTTGAAAAGACTTTAATGCAATAGTCTAGCAACAAGAAAAAGAATACAAGCCAGAAAAATGTGTATTAGTTCTTTTCTCCAAGAAGCTTGGATACTATTTGAAGTGGTTTGTCTATTTCATATTGCAAAAGTTGACGCACAAGTTGTCTAGTTCGTCAAAATTTTATACATAGACGGCCTTGATGGCTGGTCAATGACTTATCTATCCAAGGTGATGGACATGCCGTCTAAATCTATTTAAATATTTATCACTCCAAGATTGTTGCATGCAATCACAGTGGCCAACAAAAAAGATAAAGTTAACTAGAAGCTCGTTTGTGAGCCTACTACAAGTTGACAGCATATCTAGCTAGTGATGCCTCCCATTGTAAGACCTTCAACAAGATGATGACCTCCTTGAAAGCTTGGTTTCAAAAGATCTTGAAGCTTTGGAAGCAAGGCATCAAACAAATGTTGATGCTTTGAAGTTAGAGATTGTTGATTTGCAAAAAAAAAAGTTGAATGATCAAGAGTCCAAGAATATTGTCAATGAGAAATCTTTGAAGGTAATAATTGTTTTGAATTATATCCTTCATATACTTGTAGTGGGTGGTAATTATTTTGATTAGTTTCCAATCATGAGAAGGAAACTATTTGAAGTGGTTTGCCTTTTCTATATTGAAGAGGTTGAAATCAGTTCACAAACAATATATCGGAGACAGAAGTTTGGCTTTGATAATCGAGTTCATTTCATATATCAGCCAAATACATATAAGTGGACTACAACGGAAGTATGACAAGAGCTATGACATAGAAAAGTTCAAAAAGTTAATTGGCAACAATAACTTCAAATCTGACTTTCACCACTTTCTCTTCAATCACCAAGATGACCCCTTAGGGAGGTCAGCTAGTGATATTTGTGGTATGTTTAAGGTTTGAATCCTTTGCTTGATTACTTCGCACATTTTTTCTAATAGCTTTTTATAAAAATATTATTTACCTCAATTCTATAAAATTAGTTACAATGAAAGATTCAAGTATTGCTTGGGATGAATGGGAAAGTTTTAATATAGAGATTGCAGTCTTACATACAAAGGTCAATTTTAGATATGCTTAAAATTCAAACTTGAAAATTATTATTTGTTTCATAGTGTGAAAAATATACGTACTAAAATGTGTTGGAATCCTCTATCAAAATTATATCAAACTCCTTCAAAAAAGGATAGGTATTTTAATATCATGGATAAGTTCATATTTAGATTCAGACTATAAATATTTGATTTACAATTATACATCTATCAATCCCTAAATAAGGCCATATTTATTGTGTTGAGATTTTTTGCAGATTTTGAGACAGAATGTTAATTACTAGAAAATTCATTTAAAAAAGTATTAATTGAAATCAAAAATAAATAATTCTAAAATAGTGATTCTATAATGAAATTCTAAAAGATGGTGTTGTTACCTATTTATAAAAAAATACTAGTAAAGAGATAAAGCGGTTTATCCTTGAGTCGAGGATTAAATAGAGACTGCGAAAAGTCTTAATATAACAAATATGACCATAAATGCTTGAAATCATTTTTTATTTTTTATAGTTTGTAAAGATGCATTATAAAATACAATTGTACAAACAATACTTTGATACTTTGATACTTTGATACTTTGATACTTTGATACTTTGATACTTTGATACTATTGAGATGTAAATCAAAATAATTCATTTTGAATTTTGAATTATTTCTGTTTAACAAAATCTATCCTTTTATAATCACTAATGTTTCTAAATGAAATAGAATTATAAATTTGGATTTCTAACAATTTTTAAATGACTTTTTTTCTTTTGCAATCAATTCAATCAACAACATTTAGAATTTTAGAACACATAACTTTGTAAGTTTATTCTAAACAATGATCTTTTGAAATTCACACTTTTGGAATATTTGCACTTCCAAAATTCTATTTGAACATTTAAAGAGAATAAAATTACATAATAGTTTTGCCTTCAAATCTATATTGTTCAAATGCCATTAAAATAACAAAAATACCACACATAATTTGGAATGAATAAAACACCATTTAGTGTTCAAAAAAAAAATTAAATATTTTCATCATAATTATTAAATTAAACTCACTCACATGTATTCACAACACTGGTATTAAAATGGTGGGATATATTTTTTAATTTTGTAGGACTAATTCCTAAAGAACTAGGATATGTTTATAATAGAAGTAATCAAAACCAAACACTTTCTAGTGCATAGAGAAAAAATGGGTACCCAAATTTTTTTATTGAAATTCAAACATATATACATTTTATCAACTAAACTTATATAGGAATGTATGAGAATTTTTAGAAACCTTGACCATAAAAATAGGAAGGTTATAGTATTTGAAATTAGAACAAAAGTATCTATCTAAGAAGGTCAAGAAAATTTAGTTCCTCTTAGAGTGAAATTTCAAAGCATTGCATAGTTTTCTTTTGGGCAATTTCAAACTACATCATTTTAGTTACATACTTCCCAAAAGCAAAAATATGAAACAATTGCAAGAAAAACTTATGTGACTTTTTGTCACAAGTTCCATAATTGACAAGTTTCCATGGACAACTTTTTGAATACAACTTTGATGAACTTCATATTCACACAAAAGGTGGAAATAGCTAATGCAAGTCTATTGTGGTTTTTTCAAATTTTTTTCAATTCATTTAAAATATAAATTTGATTTTCAAATATACATCACACTTCCATATTTTAAGGTCTAGAATACTTTTAAGTACCCATGATGTTAACTTTTGGACCAAGAATTCTGAGGAGCTTGTCTTTCAAGCACAATACACCTTCTCACCAACTATTTTTTTGAAATAGTAATTTTAGAATAAGATACACTTCTATTAGAGGGACTCTAATCAATGAATTTAAAAAAAAAATGAACACCACTTGAGGTGCTAATTTGTGTTTGATTCCTCTTCTTGCAATTGTAAGGCCAAAACCTCAATTTAGAAAGAAGACAACTCAATGTGATTAAATTGCATGCAATCATGCCTTATTGTTGTTCCAAAAGCAATTCAAGTTGAATAAAAAATCAATTTAGAAGCAGAAGCAGACTTAGGGACCAAAAGAGTGAGGTCACATTCATGACTTTGAGGATAACATTATTAAGGATTAAGTAGTCTTTGCAAAGTTGAGAGATTGATTAGAGAAAAGATGGAATTTCCCTCCATTAACAATAAATGCTACGGCCACATACTGTATAACCTTCAAGGGACAAACACAAGGTGAAAAAAAACCCACCCTCTCGGCGGTCTATATAACCTCAATACATCTTCAGAATTCCACTTCTATTGACGTTAAAATCCCATGGGATAAAAATACAACCTTCAAGATACATCTCACTTTAAGACATATCTCACTGATCATGTCATGTTGCCACCTGGATGCAAACACTTGACTTCTAAAATTTTGCAGCATAAATCGAACCACTGCACTGTGCAACCGCAGAACAAAGTGCAAATTGCATGTCAACTGTCATCTATTCAAAACCCAAGAGAGACAGAGATCGGCAATTCATATGAACTTTGAGGACAAAAGGAATGTTGCTCTTTTGAGTTCCAATATATGAGAATTGCTCAAATAAACAGCTTTCATAAGAGCCCCTTTTCGCTAATCAGGACCTAGAGTTCCTTGCATTATCAATTTTGAAGGTATTTGATCAACCAGAAATTTCTGAAAAAGAATGGGGGCATTTTAAAAATTACTTGAAGTCAAAGACGCCATCCTCTCCGGAGCTCGGAGACTACCACCCACCTTACTTGGAGCCATTCTCAGTCTGGGTTTTCTTCACTTCAAGCAATTCGATGTTCAGATCAAAAGTCGCTCCAGGCTGCAAATAAACACAACGCACAAAATGATTAGATCAAGCCCGGAATTTGATCAGGACCCAGAATTTCAACAATAATTTTAATGGCAAGCTAGCAACTACAGGCGGAATTATGTCTCCGATACTAAGGACCCATTCAAAAAAACAAAAGAGTGCTAATCAAGACACAAAGCAAAAGGCAGTCAAGAAGAGAAACTTGAGGATACAAAGTGACTGAATAACTTGTCTACACATGTACGTCCTTACTTACCGGAATCTCATTGAGGCCCCTTTGCCCGTAACCAAAATCGGGAGGAACAATCACAGTCCGCTGTACAAGGATAAGCAAGAGTAGGATATTAGCCCAAGTCAACACATACAAAGAATATGGATTCTCGGTCACAACATTATCATCGCATCATTCAACGAAAGAATTATTACTGAGATTCTGGATCCTGATCAAAGTCTATACCTACACATATTAGGTTGGGGAAAAGACCACTGCACTTACTTTTCCACCTACACGCATGCCTTCTGTTATTGAATACAAGGCTGGAGGAGGCTTTGGTGAAGCCTGAGCAGAGAAGAGCCCATTAGCATTCTCCACGAAGTCCCGTTTCCGCTCCCTACCGGGTTCAGCCCCCACGGTTAGCTCATACGGCTGCACAATCATGAAGAAATCAATGGTAGTTAGGCTTTGGTAGTTAAAGAAATCCAAGCTGAACTTTTGCTTACTTTGCTGAATGGGCACACAGCAAGAGGCGCCGATCGTAAGTTGATAATTTAAGCCAGAAAGTAGTTAAAAAAAAGATGGTCATGGTTAGGGTCATCTACTTACCTCAGCAATGGTTCGATTTCCAGCAAGAATTTTCGACTCTCTGCTTGAAACAGCGGTGATGCTGCGATAAACGCAATCGAAATGTACCTGACACAATACTTTTACCCAGTCCAATCAGTTCCTGGACAAAAGCTTTCTGTGAACAACAGAGACAAGACACAATCATCTCGAGCATGGTAGTTCTGCTCCAGCTGCTGCCAAGAAAAGAAATTAAAAGACTCAAGAGAATGGTGCAGAGTCATGTCACAATATGTGATAAGCTTAGTGTTACGAGCTCCAGCTATATGATCACAAGGATTCTTAGAAAAGTCCAAGGTCCCAATCACAACAACAGAGTGAGCAACTAAAAAGAGGACAAAATACGGAAACAAAAGCTTCGGTTTATAAATCAGGGTGGTTATCTGTAAAGAGCATACCATGACAGTTTCACCTCTCTCAGCAACTGTCCCTTTCCCTTGTTCCACATCATAGTACTTGAGTCCGGTGCCTGCTTCACGCCACACGAACTGACCATGAAAATACTTAAACCCGTTCATTCGTGTACATTCGTGTAAGTAGTAGATAACAACCATATTGGACGTACATGAGTCTGATAAAGGATAAATAGCATACAGATCCATATACACCCACAGACCTCGATTGTCAAAATATAACAGAAGTAAGAAAACTCCATATAACGATATCCAGTGCAATTTGAGTGACACTAAAGAGGTCTGGGTGTACTGAAGCCCTCGCTACTACATGAACCGCATCCAGAGGTCTTCGTATAGTCATACAGTTATAATACCAATGCAGGCAATGTAAGGCAGTAATAATTCCCTTCTCAAGCAATCTGAACTCGTGAATGGCCGTGCAGCATATAGATACGGCAAGGATGTTCAGGATTCTTCAACAGCAGACCTTCGAGCACGAAAAGCAAAGAAAGAAATCCTAGAACAGCACCAACAAAAGTCCAAAGAATCAGTGGATGATTGGACTACGATTCTCTCAAAATTCGTACCACTCGTTACATAATCGTCTGGAGAGATTTCCTTCCTGTTCCTCCGATCTCTCGCGAGCGCTTCGCCCCCTCCCGCAAACGTACCCAACACCGCAGCGCCGAAGAGAATCTCCCGACGACCCGGCATAGCCTCCTCCCAGGGAACTCCATAGCCAGAGGTCGTGCAAGCACTTTGCTCCTCACTCGAACAGCAACGAACGAAGCGCTCGAGGCCAACATTACGCTCCACGCCAATCCACAGAGACGACGACGAAGAAGAAGAAGAAGCACCGTCCACCACGGTGCACGAGAGAGGCGTCCTATCTGACGCAATGGCGCACCAAATTGGCGGGCGAAAATTACAAACGGAGCATTGCGAAGTAGGGCATCTGGACGACGTAGCGGCTGAGAGGAAATGGGACACGCCAGGGAGGCGCGGCAGAGAAAGGACGGTCGCCATGGCTAGCTCCGGCATGAAGAGGAGAATTCGCCAAACCTCTGCGTAGTCGCAAGCAAGCGCGGATTGGATGAAAAACATAAAGGAATGATCATACTATTCATCCAGAGTCATCATTACTCAATAGTATTTCAATCCAATTCTCATCCATCGATATCCAAGGTTTTGCTTGGTGTCCCGACTCCTCAGATCTCTTTCCAAGCAAGTGCGTGTAAAGTCCCATTGAATTTTGCAAACCGTAGATGAGTTGTGGGTATTGTAGGGTACAGAAGCCATTGGGTGATGCATTGGGTGATGTAGATGAGCCTCTCCTCCTAATATGCTTCAAATGTTCTAATTTTTTTCTTAATACATAGGGAGATGTAGAGAAGGTAGTTACGATTGAAATTACATTTTTTCAACAAAGCATGAATTTGTTATGAATTTTTGAAGTACGCAATCCAAAAAGCTCAATGGAGTCATTAGACCCCAAAACTAACATATAGTGCATCTATAATGGTCATATTACTCACCTACAATGGTTGCAACATATGTGTAATACTACTACAACCTCAATCACGGGCCTAAAAAATGTTAGCCACTATTCTATACATTATAGCCCAAATTTCAAATATTTTGAGAATAATGGCTTTTGATTGGATGTATGATTGAAATGGGACCATTCTTAGTTGCCCAGAATGGACAAGATGTTAAGGATGAATTTTCCTATTTTAATATAAGTATCAAAGTTTAGAGTTCAATTTTGAGACAAAAAATTGGAATGCTAAAAGCATTATCTTAGAGTGAGTAAATTTGAACCATTCAAATTACCTTTAAATTTCAAGAAAAAAAATCTCAACCATTAGATTCAAAATCAAAATGTGTAATATAATCAGTGAAGATTTTTTTTATGTCCGATTTGCAATGACAAGAATATTTTATCACTTCAATTAATTATGTGCATTATTTTATACCATCCTAGATTGTAGTTTCACTTGCAATTGAATCATAATCAAGGAAGTTAAATATACACTTGATCGACACAAATAATTGAGTTGGGAAAGGATTTATTTTAACCCTTAAAGTCCCCATTGTGCCTACAGGGGTCAAAATTGACTTCAAGTAGGCTCGTTCGGTCAAGGAGGATTGACCCATGTATTGCCCCGTGTTTTATCTCTACAAAAAACAATAGAATTTTTTATTTGCTGCATACGATAAATTTTACAAATTCTGAATAAAGATAAGATAAGATTCCTAATAAGATAAATTCATATTTGCAATCAAAGGCCCCAAATTAGGTAGGAGGCGCGATGAAATAAAAAATTTAAGCAACACAAAATAGGGGTCAATTTTTACATTTACCCTTTGATGGGGGCAATACAAGGGTCAATCTTCCATGGCTGGCTTGTCCAATCTCAATTTGTACCACAAATTTTTGAAACTCTTATTAGATGTGGAATTTTCTAAGAGTTTCAAGCACATATAATTTTTTTAATATAAAGTGGACCTTTGGTTCACAAGTTATGTTTTGTTTTTGAAAATGGGGAGAGGAGGCAACTTGAGAAGGGTTTATTGCATTGACTTACCTCCCGAGGCAAGTTATGTGCCAGTTGCTGGACTTATGGCAGGGCACAATGTCCAGGAAGAATCGGCGGCTAGTTCAAAGTTAGCCGGTGGAATTAGAAAAAAACTTGGTTGCAATTTGAAAACATCGGCAAAAAAACGGTGAAAATGTCTATAAATTTTTTATTCTAAATGGAAAAAAGAGAAAATAACCAGACTTGATACTTGAAAAAACGGTTCAGTATGGAAAATGGAGGAAATTAGCCGGTAAAACTAAAAAAACTTCCCGAACATTGGCAGGGCAACGGGTTCCCCAAAGGGCTGAGCTTTGGGGGCGGATGAATATGTGGCAGGGGATCAATTAACCCTTAAACAACGGGCTCATAACCGTGGAATCATTTGTTTTGATACCATGTGAATTGTTGGATTAAAATAATGCAAAAGCACTCATTGGAAGTCAAACTGCACTAGAAGAAAAACGTGTCCGGCACAACCACCTACATGCAACTAGTTGTCCTATAGAACTATCCTGCAATTGTAATCCTCTCTATATGCACCAAATTTGACAACTAGGTTGTTTAGTCGCAAAGTAGTCGTAGAATGAAGTGTAGGTTTACAGGATTGTAACAGAATTGGCAATTAGAATTACTGTGAGGTATTCTACATCCAGTTTTCATCACAGTTGTCGATGTGGACAACTCTACGCATCGTGGAGTCCACTGTGGCAAACCACAATCACATATTATCTAAATTTGACCACAATTCGACTAGAAAACGACTAGAAAACAACTAGAAAACAACTAGAAAACAACTAGTTTGGGACTAAAAACAACTATAGTTTGACTAGAAAACGACTAGACTGCAACTAGAAACAACTAGAATTTGTAA
The DNA here is from genome assembly GCA_951230915.1 of Antitrichia curtipendula. Classification (NCBI taxonomy): domain Eukaryota; kingdom Viridiplantae; phylum Streptophyta; class Bryopsida; order Hypnales; family Leucodontaceae; genus Antitrichia; species Antitrichia curtipendula. Next base: position 33,278,052 of record OX579636.1, read on the forward strand.
ATGACAACTCTGTTACACTCTTGTAACCCTACACTATTACAGAGCTTCTCTGTGAATAGATTGCAACTACAGAATGACTAGAAAACAACTAGAATTTTCTAGAATTCTTTTGGTTGTTTTGTAGTCATTTTGTAGTCATTTTCTAATTTGTTTCCCGATTATTTGTCTTATAGCAATTGTCCCATATCAATTGTCAAGAATACCATTAGGTTAGACATATAAAACTTGTAAATTGTTGTATTCTTATGTAATGAACTCCCTTAGTAGAATTTTAAGATTTCTATTAGGTGTAGATTTCTATAGTTTGTAGATTTCTACAGTTTGTAGATTTCTACAAATTGTAGATTTTGTAGAAATCTACAAATTGTAAGAATCCAAGAATTTTTAAATTACATAATTTCCTAAACCAATGAAATCTTTTAAATCTACATATCTGAAATCTAAAATAGAATTTAGATTTGTAATATCCAAAATCTACAAATCATTAAGATTAGAATTTTAAAATCTACAAATCTATAAGTCGCAAACAAGTTACAAACAAGTCACAAATGAGTCGCCAACCAGTCGCAATGGAGTCATAGATAAGTTGCAAACAAGTCGCACAACTCATCGATTGAATGACCGATGTCACGTGGCAGCGAGTACACATAAGCAAACACGTTAGAAAAGGCCGTCGACGAAGTTCAAACTACGCTGCCGGATGAAAAACAGATTCACTTCATTCTGCAACTCTAATTTTTATGCAACTTGTCCACTGCAACTTCAGACCTCTAGACTATCACATGTCGCAAATTAGTTATACAACTCAAAAAACAGTTGCTCTTTGAAATCGCAGAACCCCTCTTTTTCTTCTAGTGCTATAATTTTGTGGAAAAAAGGAAGATCATCTTTTTTCTACAAAATTTGGAAGATTAATAGTTGTACTTTTTGTCCTACAAAGGAGATTCTCTTGTCATTCATCAGCCGCAAAACATCTGCCTCAACATTTAAGGGTTAATGATGGACGAGGAACATGGGAACAGGTTGGGAATGGCAGGGGAACATTGCAAGAGGCAACCCATTATTCAAGAGATGCCCTATGCCTTAGAGTTCACATTGTGCTAGAAATTGACATGGAAATTAGAGATTTTTGAATTTTTGAATTTTTTATGGGTTGCCAATTACGATTACATACTTCAATCCACCATTGGAATTACTAGATTTTTGATCTATGTGGTGGAAAAATGTGTGCAAAATTGAACAATGCATTGTCAAATTGTGGGACACAGTTGCATTGCAAGATTTTTATTGGATGTGCTCCATGTTTTGAATTGACTTGAAAATTAGTGAACATATGCCAAACATGATATTAATTGTCAAAAAAAATGAATTTGAAGTCCATAGTAAAAAAATTGACCACAAGAGGTGGTTAAAGCCATTTGAAATTTTTGTATAAGCCCCCCCTCCAAAAAAACTTTTCAATTTAAATGCAATTATCTTTCAATCAAGATAGTCAAATGCTACAAAAATTCTACCATATTATCTCATATAAGTTTATTACAAGACCCTACAATTAGATTTTGAAAAACAAATTCTTGTACATTTTTTCAATCAATGCATTAGAAATGATAATTTTTAGTATTTTTAAGGCAAAAAAATCTTTGAAAGTGCCTTGGGACTTTAGAGGTTAATTAATATATGGTGGAGCTATGTTCTAATGTTTTAAGAATTTATTATACATTTTATAAGGCCTAATTAAACATTGATCACGAATTGGGCTTTTAAGACTTTATATAATGAATTTGACCCCAAATCAAAATGGATCTTTCAATTGAATATATAAATTTAATCGCAACTTAAAATAAGTTTAATTTAACTCATTTGTATTCAAGTATATATGAAAAATTTTAATTTTAAAATGTACCCTATAGTAGGTCTCATGTTGTTTCTTAAGTAGATGCTAGCCTGAAGTACTTGGATTTTTTTATAAGTAAAAATTGTAAATAACTCCAAATCAACACTTGTATGTTTAATTGATTTTCAATGGTGAAAATCATGAAAACACTTACTCTTTCCGTTAGGACCATTTTCAAAGCAAATGGATAAATACAATTTTTTAAATCTCAAATCAAGTGGAATTGATAAGCTTTACTCCAAGCTGGGAAATCCATTAATGTTCACAAGCTTTAGTCTCCACTAATGGTACATATGTGCCTTTGAGGACCTGTCAAAAATTTAAAAATAATATTTATTGATAAAAATAAATAAAAGCTTTTTAATAGTCAACCTTCAACAAAGTTTGTAAAAAAATTTAGAACAATCAAAATTTTTGGCCTATTATGTACGGTCCGCACCAAAATAGGCCTAAAATTTTGGATGGACCATATATAATCGGTTGGGTAGTCAAGGGTTCACTTACAAAAGAAGATTATAGTATTATTACTCTTGAATTTTATTTTTCTTCTTTGCCAATTTAAAGTTACTATAATAGCAAAAAGTACATTCATTGAGATTAATATAGAGTTTTAAATTTTTGCTCAACAAAAGAAACAAGTATGAGTTTAATGAGTAGAAAAGTCTTCTTGTTCTTGTCAACATAGAAGCAAAAGGAGCATATGGTAATTCAAAAAACATCTTGTTTATTTTATCAACAAAGTACTTTGCCATTGAATGCAAATTTTTGGTAACAATTTATTCCAACTAGCTAAATCCAAATTTAGAAGATTTAGCAATTGTAGAAACTTAATTCAATGTAGCCCCTTCATTGCAATTAAACTTTAATGCATATATCACTAAATAATGCTACTTCCACCATTTCTAAGGCAAATTTTTAGACATCCAAGATTTTACAATTTTTATAGTTAGAAGTTGGGTATATAGTCTTATTAGATTAAGGTTCAAATTTGGCATTACAACTATAGACCATCAAGTGCAAGTGTACAATATGGATTAGAAACATGTCAATCTCTTTTACAAACCAATGCATGATCATGTCAAAATTAACTATTACTTTCATTGACTTACTACTTTAAATTTCTTGAGTTAGGAAAACGAATGATATTTATAATTTTAAATGTTATAAATCAACTAAAAAATAGTGTTTGAAAGGAACATGGAACTTTTTTAATTCTCTTCTTCAAAACTCTGTATAGCTTAGCTTAACCAATGGCACGAAATCTTAGGAGGCATAAAATGCTTAGCCGTGTGAATTAAAATTATTAAAAAATTGCAAGCATAATTATTAGTCATCAATATCATATAAAGAAACATGATTAAACAAATATAATTTTATTTCACATGATATTCGCCAATCATGTTTCCTTATATGATATTAAAAAACATTAAGAAATCATTATATCTAGAAATTAAAAACTTTGAATTTGAAGAAAAAAATCCAACCTTAAAATTAACCCCTAAAGTCCCAAGGCCATTTTTCCATCAAAAACCACTCAAAACTGCCATTTCTAGAGCAAAGAGCAAAAAAACAAATTTAATGTTTTTTTTGCATATTTAACTGTAGGATCTTGTACTAGACTAGTGCAAGAATGTGTGGAAGAAATTTCAGAAATTTTGCCCATGTAGATTGCAAGATATTTGCATTTAAAATGAAGGAATCTAGTTTTTTTGTACCTTGCTCAACTATATTTTTGGCTTTGAACCTTTTTAATTAAATTTTTTTGCTATAATGATTTTGAATTTCTAATTTTTTATAATGAAAAATTGAGTTGAAAATCTAGAATTTTTTATTAAGAAGAAACACTTAGATTTCATTCATTAAAAAATTGTTAAGTAGAAGTAGGTTCAAGATTGAAGGAAAAACTAAATCATTAATAGCTCTAAGATAGAATTGAAATATACTAATCTCAACGGTGAGATTGCTCTAGCAAGAAATCTTGACCTTGTTAAACTTTTTTTTTTTTTAAATTGTTAAAATTGAGTTCAAAAATGAGTCCGACAAGTTATTTTTCAAAAAGATGCTCTAACTGCCCAAAAAATAAGATTGACCATAACTTTTGCTTAACAAATCCAAATGGAATGAATCAAAGCTTCCCATGTAAATAAAAATAAAATCTATATGAAATTAATTTTTAAAATTTAAAATTTAAAGTATTTTTGAGGATTTTTTTCTGCCCGCTGAACTAAAATTTGGGGGTTATGTGCCATAACTTTTGCTCCCGGGCACCAATTGAAATAAAAATTACATTTTCGGAAAGCTAATGTGATTTTCTATCTTCACACAAAAATTCAAAAAATCACAAAAAATATTGAGACCGTAGGAGCCTGCCCAAAATCCATTTTGTCCCCCGAGGGGACAATTGGGACTTTAGGGGTTAAGCTAGTTGTTTTGTTTGCTTTATTTGTTTGTTGCGTTGAGATCTCCGAGACCATACATCCTCCATACGTGTTTTTAGTATCTTAGAAAGCTCTTAGCAAGGAAAGGCATACAAGCTTAGTTCCATGGTGTTTAGACCTATAGAATGAAAGTTATTGAATTAAAAAATTTGAAACTATTTAATTTTAATTTTATTATACTGTTGCAACTGAAGATAGTACACTAGTTCTTTTGAAAATACAAAAATCCAATTGGAATCAATTATAGAAGGAATTTTTTACTTTAAATTGAGAAGTATTGATTAGTATAGTAGTAGATATAAACGTATGGATATGATATATAAATCACACTTTACAACTTTTTTTTGAAATCCATCATTAAATCATTATTCAAAGTGGTATTTTATAATATATCTTTATAATTTTGAAAATCTAGACCATCTCTAGGTCTTTAAAAGGTTAAAGAAGTTTTATATGTAAAATACAAAACAATTTTTTTTGTACTATACAGTCATCAAAATTGACCTGAAGCCAAAACAATTTTTTTTTACTATACAATCATCAAAATTGACCTTAAGCCTAAACATGGTGAGCTATTTTTATCACAAATAATCCCTTATTGATATAGAGCCTACATCTAGTATAGAAATTGTTATATCATTACGTATATTTTACTAATAGAAAAAACAAAAGTCAAAGTTCTTTGTGTATATAGATTTATTTAATATTCAAATTTAAATAAAACTTGAATTTTTTTTAAATTTTGGCTACCCAATCTTTGTATACAAATAAAAAATGCCTATGACATTTGAATCAAAAATTGAAACTCTACAATATTCGAACCTCTTCGAACCTCTTGTGGATTTTTATTTTATACACATCCATCTAATGAAATTATAGAAAAATTGAAAATTTTTGAAAATTGCAATTTCCTAAAAGTTTCTAGTGAAGAATGTATAGATGATTGCTTCATATAGATTTTGTATGCTTTGATATAATTTATTTTCTAAAAAAATGCGAATATTCTCTAGTCATTTTTCACGTGTTTCTTATAAAGAAATTTCCCATTAATTCTTAGCGGAGGGGGATCTAAGGCTTGGGTCTTAGAAAGTAATGTAAATCCAAATATGGGGTGCAATTTTTTGAGGTTTGGCAATTAAAAAATATAAATTTTTGTAGAATTAAAAAGTGCTTTAAAATTATATTGGAGAACATTTTTGAACTTCTAAATTATTTTGGAATATATACATTCCCAGCATGTTATTTATAATAGGTTATTTAAAAGAATACCCCTTGGATTCACGTGGTTAATCCAAAACACAAATTTTGTACTCCTTAGGCATTGAATAAATAGATTGTTCTGTCAAATTAATTGATTTATTTGACTTTTTGCTATGAAAGTTATAAATATTAAAACTTCAAAAATTTATTAATAATAATTTACATTCACAAACAACATATAGTCTTTATATGCAATAAAAATGTGCAATAAAATCTCCCATATAATTTAAAAAGCTAACTTGAATTTAGAGAGGTGTTTGACAATTTGGCAAGTAAAGTATTTTATTTGGCATTACACTCAAGTTTTTTAAGATAATTTTGAATAGATTCTGCATGATGTACAATATTTTACAATAATAAAAAAGTGATTTCAAAATAATCGAAATGGTTTAAGTACATTTCTCTCAAATACTATAGATATATTTCAATTATAACTTTTATGTTTTAGTAATTAAAAATTCATTAAAAAAAGTGGAAATGTTTATATTTTCTTCTTATTAATATTTTCAGCACCAATGTCACGATATTACTGTAAGAAAATGAAATATTCTATCTGACGAATGAAGTTCCCAAAGTCTTTGAAGTTCGTATCCAACAGTCGGGGCTGTCAAAATGCCTAATTATTTTTTCAATTACTTTTTGAATGGAAAATAATTAATATATATCTATTTTCAGTCATTTTTCTAAATCACATTTTCCAACTTCATTCATTATTTTGCAAGGTTGAACTTGAGCATTGGTTACAATATGTGATATTTTTAGAATTGATCATTTTTATACTGGTTTCATATTAAAGGACAAATTATTTTCTATTTTTGTACAAATAATTCTTGAATTTGATTAAGATTTTGAATTTTTGAAATTTCCAAGTCCAATTTCATAAATAAAAAAAAAAACTTTTAAATTTACTCACATGATTTTATTTTAACCCCTAAAGGACCAAGTGTCCAATCAATGTACGCAATAAATCTCGAGTAGCTTCCTACAAAGTCATTTTTGATTAGATGTTCATGGGTGAAATTTAAACAAAATGGGTGAAAATGTATCTCTTTGGTAAAAAACTATTTTTTTTTTTCCCAATTGGATATCTGGATCAGAAGTTATGCTGCCTTGAACTTTGGAGGCAACTCGGACAATTTGAGAATCTTTTAGAAATCTTTTGCAAAAAAGCTCATCAACTTTTAAAATTTGGCTTTTATGTAACTAATAAAATATAGCATATAATTGTTCAAAAGAAAAACAAATTTTAGTCTTCAAATCTCATTAAAAAAGGAGTCAAACTTTGTTAGCTATGATGGGGTAGTTTCAAGAAAAAACATTTTCTTCTAACTTCAAGTCTTATTATCTTGCAATTTGTGAAGTCAAAATTCTTGAAATTTTTTCCACATTTTCCAAATATTTGTTTCTAACTTTTCACCATTTGGATATTAAATAATTAATTCTTCATTGCACAAGAAACAACCAAAGAATGACTCATTCACTGCCAATTCACTTAACCTCCTTGCATTTCAAGGTGATTTAGTATAAACTAAACATCTCAATTGCTTCTAAATTTTTTTATGAATGAACCTAACATCTGGTATATTTATAGTGGTCAAAATCCTCATTTCTCTTAGAGCAAGTTTTTTATTTCAAGAGGACTTGAAGTCTGTTGACATTGTTTTGTAGGAACGAAAAAATGTTTTTTTTTCTCACTTCAAATGCTAATTTTTTTTGTAATCTATGTGGCCAAATGGGCTGATATTTTTCCCACACTTTGCTCAAACACTTTACTTCAATTTTGTAAAATTGTAGTTTAAAAAAAAAAAAATTTAATTTTCAGTTTTGAACAACATACCAAAAAATTGCAGTTTTAGGTTGTATCTCTCTGAACCCCCACCCCACCCCACCCTTGGTCCTTTAGAGATTAAATAGTTATTTAACCCTTAAACGTCGACGCGACGTTTTGCGGCTAATGAATGACAAGAAAATCTCCTGTGTAGGACAAAACTACAACTATTCATCTTCCAAATTTTGTGGAAAAAGGAAAGATCATCTACAATAGTTTGACTTCCAATGAGTGCTTTTGTATTATTTTAATCCAACAATTCACATGGTGTCAAAATAGATGATTTCCATGGTTATGAGCCCGTCATTCAAGGGTTAAGGAGTTAGATTTTATAGGGACTTAGTGCCGACTACTATATGATATCGGGGATGGTGAGAGTCTTTTTATTCTAGAGTCCTCTTTCCATCATTGATCAATGGGCTTCACCGATGTACACTTCACATAGAAGTCGGCCCTTACCGTGGGGAAAGGTCCTGTAGTGGCATGTGCAGTGAAACACCTTACCGCTAACCAAGGCACTGAATCCGCATAACTCAGCATTTTGAAATTGGTGAGGGAACGCACGAACACAAGGTCAAAGTCTCGGGTACAGAAATATACAGTCCCGTACAAGTATTATCAAGGGACATACGAAAGGTTATCGCGTCGAATACAATATCGTATGCTAATACCACGTACAATACGAAATACGTAAGGGCGGGGTTCCAGCGCCAATATTCAAAATCTGGGGAGCCAGCTTTCGGACGTTTTCCGTTAGCGCCCCGGCAGCTCGCTTTGCTCGACGCCCCTCGCCATTGCTGCTCTTTGCCGAAGTGCTCACTCCTCCGGGTGTTGTTTCGCCCTTTTTCATCAAGAAGCGGATGATTTTTTTGTCTGAACAGGGGAGGCGGAGAGATAGAAGGAGCGAGAAAATGTAGGTCACTGTGTTTTCCTTTCTTTCCCGGCATGGAAGCACAACTGATTGACGAGATTGCGTAGGTTTCAGTGTGATGAATTCGCGTGTCCGACTTCGGAAGTTTTTTTCCATCTCTCGAGTGTGCAATCGGCGCTAATCGATTGGCAGAAATTGCTGTTAAGTACAGAGGGAGCGAGTTTTTTGGTGCGTCGGACCGAAGATGGACGTCATTGGTTGCGGCATGTATTGAGGAGCAAGGAGAGAGATGAATGCCTGATTCAGAGAAAGGGCAGTTGCTGGTGTGCGTTGATAATGCGCAAAGTAGGGAGTAGAAGAGAACGAAGGGGCAGGTGCATGTGAATGCATTCTTTATCTCTCGATTTCCATGATTACAAAGAAGTATCCTGAATGTCCTGCCCTCTCTAAGCTGATCAGGGTTTTCGCTTTTTCGTTATTGACTTCCGGCGGTGTTGACAGGCAACATGGAGAAAATATTTGTAAGTATTAGAGTGCGGCCACTAAGTAAAGTGGAAGCAACCAAAGGCACACCATGGAAGCTCGGTTCAAATTCTATCTCTCTCTGTAATTCTGCGGGAGCACCTATTCCCGGCCAATCATACGTATTTGGTACACGTTTTTCTCTCAATCATGACCTTCTGTGCCAGATCTTTCAATTCTAATTGCCCCGAAGAGAGTCAGGAGTTTCTCATAAATATCTTCGAGTACGAGACTTCACATGAGGCTTCTACAGCATAGGTTTCTGTCTCGCTGTTCGGAGCCTTGCCCCACACATTTATTTCCTATATAGCATAGTTATCTGCTTTCAGATTTTTGTCGAGTCCATGGCTCCTTGGCTGTCTGTTCACAGGATTTTACACGGAACGCAAGGTTCTGATTGCAGGAATTTGCCTAATTTTGTGATGTTGCAGACAAAGTGTTCGACTCGGAGTCATCTACCTTGGAAATCTATGAAACTCACACCAAGGATATCATCGCATCAGCTGTCTCTGGGTTCAATGGTTAGTTTCCTTTACCCGCGTTGCGATTTTAGTAATCCTAATGCTTTGGCAAGCCTTTAGCCAGCAGTACCGATATACACATTAGACTAGTGCCTGAAAAGGAAGTATCATTGAGAAGGCCGTTCGGATGTGGCTCAGTTTGGGCACATTAACAGTGCTTGTAATTAGTGCGTGTCGGAGCTTGTAAGTAATAGTGTTTCTTGGAATGCGTAATAATGTACATATACTGCAGTCAGAGTCTTGGTCTTCTGCGTCCCCAGGCTTATCACAATTTATGAAAGTTCTAGCCTCAGGTTTAGTCTTGTAGCTTTTCATCGAGGTATGGAGTTGGTTACAAGTCCTCAAGGTAGTGCAGGGTCCACTGGCCTTTTCTTCTTGTCTTTCATCACGGAGCCAAAACTTCCTCAAATTCTTCAGTCTTCACATCGCCTGCAGCATTTATATGACAATTTCGACCGTATGCATCAGGCACCGTTTTTGCTTATGGGCAAACTAGCAGTGGCAAGACTTACACCATGCGGGGGTCTCTACGTGAACCAGGCATCATTCCCTTGGCCGTTCAGGAGATTTTTAAGAACATTGAAGCGGTACGTGTACTTCATCATGCCTATGGATGCAAGTGTCCTTGACAGCACATCCTCTTGTATAAAGAGTTGAGGTTACCGCCCCTGACAGCTGAGACATACCATTGCAGGCTGTGGATCGTGAGTTCCTTTTGCGGGTATCGTACATGGAAATTTATAATGAAGAGATCAACGACCTGTTGGCTCCTGAGAATCGGAAACTGCAAGTTCATGAGAACGTCGAGGTTTGTCCGAGTAACTCTCAGTAAATCCTATGGTATTAATTTAAATCCGTAGCTGAAGACTTCAGCTATGGTGAGTCGTAATCGTGACGTAACACTGTTGAAGACATCGTTGCACCTGTTCTCTCTTTCGACTCGTATTCTCATTCGTTTAGATAACATTTTGAATGTCATTTATCGCTTGCTTGCAGAGAGGAATATTTGTTGCTGGTTTGAGGGAGGAGATTGTAGTCAGCCCAGAGCAAGTGCTTGAACTGATGACAGCGGGCGAGTGTATGAACACTCACCAAATTTCGTTTGGCATCACAGTCTTTGTTTAGAGTCACTGTAATGAAATGATGAATAGAAATATCAAAAGAGGGTTGAAAGCTCCGAATAACTGTTCTAATGACTTCTGTATCTGGTGCAGCATATCGTCATGTTGGGGAGACGAACATGAATGTTTACAGCAGCAGGTCTCATTCGATCTTTCGTATGGTAGGCCCTTGCTGCTTTCTAATTCATTGAAGTCGAATTCGCTTCGTCTCAGTTTTCAGGTTATTGTAGTACAGGTCAGAATTTTTTCTAGAAATTTTGTAATACTCAGTGGTAGAGACTTGTGGATCAAAATTGAACTGAGTTGTTCCTTTGCTTCGATAGTCTCTAAAATCTTTAGGGTTGGTGCAGGTGATAGAGAGTAGAGACCGGAGCCATGATGATCCTGCTGGCCCGGCTTCAGTGCAATCTTGTGATGCTGTTAGGGTGTCGGTTCTCGTAAGTGCATGATCTAATTACTTTCCTTCTTTCCAAGTGCGATAAAAGCCTTTCATTTTCACATTGACGCAAAACATTTATGCTCTAATGTCTTTGCTGACTAGATATCCTATAAGTGAGAATAATGTGCTGTGAGAGATTCTCATATTGAAATCTTAGTCTCAAAGTGAATCTAAAATAGCCATCGAAATTCCTTTTTCTTGTGCGCCAGTTGCAAGTTTTTTTTGAAATGCTTCGACCATGTGTTTTCTTTCCACAGGATGTCGCTCATTGTATTCAGATTCTTGTTCTTCATATCAACTAACTCTAATTGTTTTCCTGGAACTGGTGTTTGATTCTTGAGTAGAATCTAGTCGATCTCGCTGGGTCTGAGCGTATCGCCAAGACAGGAGCCGAGGGGGCCCGATTGAAGGAGGGAACTCACATTAATAAGAGTTTGATGACCCTTGGGACAGTTATCAACAAACTGAGTGAAGGGGTTGAAAAACAAGGGTCAGAATCAACACCTGTATGTAGTGCATAATACAATCGTTCTCTGTGAAATCATATTTGTTGCTTCTAGCCATTGTACATGCCACAGGGTCATCATGTCTTGACTTTATGTACTTGTCTAGTATTCAGAGTAATGACCATTAGAAGAGGCACACAGACCTTGCTCAACTTTTCAAGCTAATTGTTTTTCAAGGAATTTAAAAAGTGACTTCGGTTGTTCACATCCCCCCCTTGTATTCTGATAAGAGCATCTTATGCATAGGGGCCACATACCATATCGTGACAGTAAGTTGACAAGAATTCTTCAACCGGCCTTGGGAGGCAATGCAAAGACTGCTGTCATTTGTAACATAACTCCGGCACAGGTTCGACAATCAGACTTAATATGTACCTGGAAGAATTCTTCTAATAGTTGTAGGCTTTTCCCATTTGGTGTTGAGCTTCCTCATTTTCCCCTTTGTTGTGGAGGTTGTTGTATTCGTCAATGGAACCCTCTCTTAAATAACTGACGCTACTATTGATCAGATCCATGTCGACGAAACGAAAGGAACACTATTCTTTGCTAGCAGAGCTAACCGTGTCACCAACTGTGCACAAGTCAATGAGGTGCGTTACGTGGTTTCAATTGAATCAGTTTTTCATTTGTTAAGGGCTGGACAGGTCTTTTCGCGTCCCCTTTCTTAAGCATTCTCGCAACGCAACATTGCCGTGACTGATTCATTCGTATGGGTTGGTTCAGATTATGACCGATGCTGCTCTGCTGAAGCGTCAGAAGAAGGAAATCGAGGAACTCCGTAACAAATTACAAGTTAGTAAAGCACACCTTTCCTAGCAGTAGACGTTCACCTATTTGTTTTCAGTGCAAGTTTCATAGCGAACATATTCTAAGATATCTGACTTTTAAACTGGATACTGATTTTCTCCATTTAAAAGCGAATTTACGTTTAACATTTCGTACACATCAACTGAGCTTCGTGAAGTGTTCGTCTGTCTTCTATTGCAGGATAATCATTCTGAGCATTGGGATGCTGAAATTCTGAATTTACGAAACGCCCTTCTGAAGGTACTATTGATTCATGAGCTCTGATTCATCAACATAAATGATCTTGCTGCTTAGAAAATGCTAATATTTGCGAATGGTGTAGACGGAGCTAGAACGAGAGCGCATGGCACTCGAGCTACAGCAAGAGAAGGCGGCACAAGCAGAACGTGAGCGACGCTTGAAGGAGCAACAACAGAAGATCGAGAATTTGAGTTCTATGGTCATCAACTCTGCTGTTGATGATCGTGACATCGACAAGAGAAATAAAAAGGTTAGCTCACTTTCTGAGGTTCACCTATGTTGTCCTCGAAATTCCTTTTAAGTGCCGCAAAGATCGTGCCTTGTAATTCTTCAGTGCCTTTATGATCAAATAATAGTTATCGTAGAATTTGATTGCACTGCGTGGCGAACTAACGCTTCTTAAATATGTGTGGGAACTGTAGAACAACCGACGCGAGACCTGGTGTCCACGAATACCGTCAATTGAACGCAGTGAACAGGTCAATACTACTTCACCGCAGCAATGTCATTTCGGCTTAATTCTTACAAGTTTGTCTTTCTTCGTAAGATAGGAGAGAGAGTGATCACTCTATCTGACATCCCCAGAATTTCTCACTCGCAGCCGCAAGAGAGTAAACTTCCCTTTCCGAAGGAATCTCCGCTGGTGAAGTCAATGATTTCGACTAGAAGAGAGAAACTCCCACCTCTACCGCCATTCGAGAGCCTAATGGAAGGTGAAGACACAGTGCCACCCTTACTGGAGTTAAATGAAAATGCCTTTGGTGAAGAGTTCCAGAGCCTCCCATCCGATGGCTCTAATTTAGACTCTATCTTCCAGGAGCCCCCTCCTGTTCTCTTTTGCGAAAGAAAGAGGCGGTCATCGGAAAAGTCAATGGATGATGATGTAAGTATTATCACCTACACAATCTGAAGTTTAACTCTGTCATTGGCATTTAAATTGCTGTGCTTCATATTGGAGACACCTCTTCAAAGAGACTTCTGGAATATGCACACAATAGGTCTTGAAGTCATCATTTTTCGTTAGGATTTCACATTTCAGGGTATTTGCCCATTCTTTTCTTCAATTTGATTCTGAATTCTACCTGGATGTTTTTGCAATTTGTGAAGTTTCTCGGACTTTGATTGACAGTATCCTGCAACATTTGGGGCGATGTAGAATGCCGATGAGATCCATTTAGACGGAAAGCTAATCAAAATTGTGATTTGTTGCTATGGTATAGCTAAGGGAACAGCTTGGAGATCTACAAGTACAATACAACGATCTCCAGCATCAGCATGCACTGAAAGTAAGTTGTTTTGACTTCGAGTGCTTGTACTGGAATTGTGTTTTTGGCCCAATCATTGCTATTACGGTCAACCGGAGACCATCTCTTGTGATTTGGTAATTTGCGTGATGTGACATACCTGTGCGGAGTTTTTCTGTTTCGGGACTGGTTTTGCGAGACTAAATTGATATCTCTGCAGATGCAGGAAAAAATGCTGGAAATGACGGAGTTAAAGGAGGAATTGGCATTTACGCAGTCCGCCGTAATTAAGTCTCGAAAACTTGAAAACGTGACTAATGAAGTAGGAGACAGGAGAGGAAGAAGCTTGGACGGCTGGGAGTCTGATTCAAATGTGCAGCAGCTGAGGGCTCAGGTACGATTGGATCTCAAAATTGTCGAAGCCAATTCCACGCATTTGTAAAAGATTAATGCTGGATCCAGTCATATTAACTAGAATTTTTGTTGTGCTTCAGCATGTGCATACGTTTGTACAGTTACACAATTCAGGTGCATGTCTGTTCAGTTGAACTTTAAACGGCAGTTCTGATTTAACCAAGATTTGTCTTAACAGATTCAAAATCTCGAACTGGAGAAATTTTATATGCAGAATGAGCTGGATACCCTCAAGTTGCAAGCTTCGACTGAAGCAAGTTTTACACTTTATAATGTGAAGGAGGTACTGTGTCAGGGTTTCAAAGCGTTTTGACACTCAGTTGTTCTCTGCACTCCTGGTGTCTATACTTGTGTTCAGCTGAGGGATTGTTGCTAGAAGTGCAGGACAATTCTGAAGTTTAATTGTAACAGTTATTCGTTCTTCTGTTAGATACGGTAGTTTCTGCAAAATACAGGAAGAATGCGTTATGTTTGAAGCTTTCTTCTAAGATTCAATTCATGATTTTCTCAATTGGAGACGCCGTAACAGTTTTTCCTTCTGTTCACCATTGGAAAACACTTTGCTCTGAATTGCCAGCTGCAGCAAGAGCTAGTGGAAGCAAGAGATGATGCGGCCAGTGCCAAAGTGGATCTAAGTCTCGCTCTTCAGAAAATTTCCGATTTGCAACGCGACCAGGAATTAGGCATGGATCAGCAAGCTGCGTTGGCTGCTCACTTCAATGAACTGACACTTGAGGTCGAAACCACAAAGAGCAGTTCTCAAGCCTTCTATAAGGCAGCTGTTGACAGTACAAATGCGCTCAGGGTTACTCTGATGACCCTTCAGGTAAAGCATGAGGACCAAGAGTACTGTTCTTTGATTCAGCTTTATAGAGGTCGAGAATAGTTCTCCTATCTGGCTCTTTTCAAAGTAAAGTGCTGGTGAACTTGTTCGAGATAAATCGTTGATCAAATTGCTCGTCAATATTTATTGCGATGTTGTGCTTTTGTGTATAGATAATTGAGGTTACTCACCGTGGTGTTTTTTAGTTTAGGTTGGTGGGAACGCTGACCTCTAGAGGTGTTTTACTGATCCCCTTTCAATATTATTTCATTCGCATCGTTGTATGCCATCTTGATGGTGTGATCATGTTTTCAGGAATCTGTAATCGATGTGAAGTCTTTGAACGCTGAATATCAGCATTTCGGCATTCTACAGAGTGATCTTGAAGCCCTCGTGAAGGATCATGACTCTATGTTGAGTGTCCTTCAAACTGTGCAAAAGGAAACAGATGTTTGTTTTGAGGTTTCGAAAGTGGAACAAGCTGACTTGAAGTCACTTGAAGAACTTCGAGAAAGAAACAATGAACTTGAGGCAACTGCATCAGATCTTCTCGCTGCAAACAAACATATTGCTGATGTTAGCGTCGAAATCGCTGAGCTTCAGTGTCTTCTAACGCAACGTGAAAATCAGCTTCAAGTCCTCGAACAGAATATCAAAGACTTGGAAGATGGAGCTGTAGGTGCGATCTCGAAGGCTCATAAGGAAAAACTTGAGGAACGGATCGCGGAACTCGAGCGAGATCTTGAACTGGTCTCTCAAGAAAAAGCTAGCATTATTTGTAAAGGCGAGGCCTTGCATGTAACCATTCAGGTATGCAGTAAACCAAAGATTCATAGACGTCTTACCCTTCAGTTTCAGTACTGAAGTTCCGATAAATCATTTGAACGATATCTGAGGATACACTTTAGCATTACTTTATGCATTCCGAATCAAGGTCTTTGCAGAAACCTGCATGTATTTCTTAAGTTTTGTAGTTTGGCTCTTCAGCTGCAGTGTTGTATGCTACCTGTTTGCGCAGGTATTGGAAGGCGAGAGGGATGCACTTATTGAAACTTCTAAACAAGCACAAGCGGACATCGATCGACTGCAAGGTAAAAGGAGGCAAGAAATCAAAGAGGCCCAAGACAAATTGGAGACCGCATTTTCTGAGTCTTATCGTGCCAAAGAGCAGTTAATTGCAATGCGCTCCGTGCTTAGTGAGAAGACTGAAGAGCAGCAAGATCTTCAAGTTAAACTTGAGAATTTACAAAGGGAGGCGACGACCAGCTCCAAAGTTCTTGAGGAGAGTATCCAGACTCTTGAGACACAACTCGCTCAAGAGAGCATGAAGTTTGAGACCTCCAGACGAGAATATGAAGAGCTGGTTGCTACCTTCGAGGCAACAAACAGAGAGAAATCTGAAATAAGTGAAGTCTGCAATAGGTCCGAAGAGGAAGTCAGTCGTCTATGTAGAGAGCTTGTCATTCAGGTGCAAGCGCTTGCTGAGACTGAGAAAAGACTCGAATCAGGGCGAGTTCAATGCTCGGAGCATGAGAGGCGATTGTCTGAGCTGCATCTAACACTGTCAGAACAGAATGTTGAGCTCGATTCTCTTCGACGCAAGGTTGTCAACCTTTCAGCAGAAAAGGTTTGGTCCCTCTAACGGATTCATTTTAGGACATCATGAAATTTTCTCCAGCGTAGTTTTATTCAGTCTGTGGACACATTCTGTTGTGTTTTGCATTCACTCTCGATATTATTTCCTTTGGTACATCCACTTTAGCACATCACATATGTGGGTGTTTTACGTTGCAGTGTACGATGGAAACCTGCCTTGCTGGACATACCCCGGAGTCTATAATTTCTGTTTTAGAGGAGAAAAGCTTACAGCTTTCAAATGCCGAATGCTCTCTACAGTCAAGCACGGCAGAGCTCGAGCAGGTCAAGCATGAGAGCACAGTTCTGCAGGTAAAATTCAGATAACTTCTGATTTAACACATGGCCATCGAAGATTGTATGCAATCATAAGATGTATTATGCTTTCACAAATGCTGATCGTAGTCACCGTGACACGTTTCAGGGACTGAGGGTAACTCTTGAAAAGGAGCTTGCAGAAGCAAGAGCTTACTCTGCGGCAGTGGAACAGAGTCTTTCGGTGGCTGTAAGTACTCTTGAATCAACGAACCAGGACATTGAAGAGAAAGAAAGAGTGATTAAGGAAAAGGAGATTCTGCTGGATGCCACGGTCCAGTTGCAAGACAGGATCTCGTATCTGGAGCGAGAAGCTGACCACTACCAAGTCGAGTTGAAGCAGATGGAGGGTAGATTGACATCTGTGACCACTGAGCTTGATGATTCAGGAAAGCAATTGAATGATGTGCATTCATTGTTGACTGAGAATCAAAAAGAAAGGTTGTTATTACAGCAGAACCTTGAGGAGTTGGAGAATCATAAGGTAAACAGTCCTTTTACTTGTGTAGTGTTCGAGTTTCTGCAATTTGGATGTAGCTAGTAAATTCTTAGGGACCATTGTTTGAAACATTTAGCTGATACTATTCTGGGTAGGAAATTTACTATTCAGGAATTACAGTTTTAGGGGTTGGAGTTGGGGGAGTATGTAGAAACCCAATGGCTGCAAAGAGCGTTGAATAGCCTCTTTGCATATCTGAAGACTGGAGCGATCACCACTGTTTTTGATCATACATTCTGACTCTAGGTTGCTATTGTTCACAATTGCTAGACTGCCTATTTCAAGAAGATTCCTTCTCTAATGGTGTGTCTGAAATTACAGGCTGGTCTGCAGAAATGCTTGAGTATTAAAGATGCTGAATTAGCATCAACATCTGCAGGTCTAACAGAAGTTAAAAATAAATTTGAGGTTTGACAACTTTCTTCATTGACTTTTATTATTTTATTTTGAGGCATTTCAACACAAAAAGACACAGTGTTCTTTACCGATTATCGAGGAAGTTTCAGTTTCAGACGATTGTTGTTCCTCATCAAATTAAATAGAATGTGTTCAGTTTGTGTGCTTTATTCTAGCTGAATTTGTTCTTGTATTCATCTCAGAAGTTTTCGTATGTTATCAGGCCTTCCAACAGCAACACAATGCAGAATCGTCTCAGTTAAGGTCAGACATATTGGGCCTGCGCAAAGAGTTGAAGGCTGCAAAGGCTGCGCCTGGTGCTTTGGAGAAGGAGCGGGATGGCCTGCGTAAAGACTCAGAGAAGTTAAAGAGCAAGTTGGGTGACACCGAGGCGAAACTCAAGTCAACCTTGATAGAAAAAAGTAAAATTGAGGTAGGTGATTTATTTGATCTTCTGCATCTGCATCCTATGCCACCTACGCAACTGTATTTGGTGAAATTTTGAGTGAATGATCCTCCGTAATATATCACTTTTCACTTCTCTGATGAACGCCGAACCGTGGTCTACGTTCATTTACTTGCAGACTGAGAAATTGAACATAGAAAGAGAGGTGAAACAGCTCCGGCAGAGTACAGCTTTGCTCAACAAGCGTGAGTCGATAGTGGATAAGCGTCGAGAGTCTGTTGCCTGTGGTCTCAGCAAAACCAAGCAGCAGCTCTCATCTACCGAACATGCATTGCAAATGAAAAACAATGAGCTTGAGAAGACAGCTTTTGATCTTCAGCTTCTCCAGGTATTGTAGGACAAGTACCCTATACGTACTGATTCTCATTCGTAGTTCTTTTTCATAGTACTTTGCACTGGATTTAATAGCGACTGTGTCTCGTGTCTTACTATTCCCATTTTGTTAATCATAGGACAATTACATGAAGCTTGAGGCTGACATGCTTGAAACTGAGAATGCGTCCGCAATACTGAAGAATAAGCTTGCTGAGGCTGAAAGTGCAATCTCCGTTCTAAGAGATGAGAGAGGTGCTGCTACCAGCACCATCGAAAAGATTTCCCAGAAGCTTGAAGATGAATTGGAGCAGAAAAGGACTATTGCTGCTCAGCTTGATGCTCTTCGCATTGAACACATAGCAATGGTTAGCGATTTCAATATGCTTCTATTTATGCTTCTATTTTATTTTTTGCATTGGTGGGTTATGACACTGATCGGAGATGTTCGCGCTTACGGGTAACGATCGAAATGTGACCTGATCAAATTCTTCCATACGTATTTAGCAATTCTTAGCAAGTATCCTCTCTGCTATCATCTTAATGTTCTCTGAGTAACTGGGATAATGTCCTGGTTCATGACACGCCACTCGTGTGTTTTCTGCAGGAGGAGAAACTTCTTTTATTCCAAGCAGCGTCTGAAAAGGCTGAAGCAGAAATTAAATCCATTTCCTTGTTAAGGGATGATTTAGCTCGCGTAAGTTCTGGGTTTCGTGATGTAAACAGTTGTTAAACTTGTCCGTCTGCAGAATGGAATACTTGAATGCCAGATTATTGTTAGAGAAACAGTGATCTTTTGAGAACGCACAAATGCTGGCGATTGCTTGCATTTGTGTTGGAGGAAAGATTCTGAAAAAGTTTTTTTGTGTGCCCTCTACAGCAACTCACAGATGCACACCTTGGATTTGAGGAGGAGAAGGCTGCGTGGACTTCACAGGAGGGCCTGAAGTATGCTAAGGTCGAGGAACTTGAGCGCGAAATCGTAAGCCTTACGGAGGAACTTGAAAAGGTACTCAAGAAGCTGCATGAAGAAAGACAACCGAAGATAAACTAAATACATTCGAATTTAGATGGAAATCCAAAGAGTTTGTGCCTGTCTGTTTCCTTATCCTGCACGCGCCCTTCCTTCCCTTTCTTGAGATGGTCCTAATGTAAAACTGATCGGATATGGAGGTGGTTTGCATTTTTTTCTGGCAATATAATTATTCACAATTTTCGTTTTGCTCTTGGAATCCAGTTTCAGAAAGCGCAAGAAGAGATTATTGCTGCTAGAAACATTCTTCAAGAACAGGTATTGTGCTAAGATTTATCTACAACTTACTTTTTTTTCTAAATTCTGGGGTTAAGTCTTCTTGGTAACTGCAGCAAACGGTTATGAGTGTGCATCTTCATTTTACTACCTTAGACTTATTGTATTGAGAGACCTACTGTGCTATTAATCTATCTAATGGTACGCAGCAGTGTAGTGAACATCTGTCATTCAGCTCTTTTTGGTCTGACTTCAGATTTTCCATCTCTTTTGCAGCTTAATGAAGCGGAACATATAGCAAGCAATGCATCTGTGGTTTACCAGGAGCAGCTCGCGAAGCTGGAGCACTCTCTTCAACGTAACGAGCAGGAAGGCAACCAATTAAGGCAGCAGGTGAGTTTCGTTTGCCATTAGTAATTTCTCCTCTGTTTGTCTTATTTATAGGTGTGGCAGTTTCTATTAGTTACAGTATCTAACCTCTCTATCTGATCTTCGGTCCTTCTGCAGGTGGAACTACTGAGCTCTACTGTTGAAGAGCAAGTGGAATTGCAGAGAAAGCTGCAGGAGGAATTGTTTGCTGGCAAAGAGCAGTATGATGCACTCAAAGATGAATTCGAGAAGCGTAAAGAGCTTCTAGTTGTGTCTGAAGTTCTTATCCAGAGAGAAAGGCAATCCAGCGTGGACCTTGCAGAGGAAGTAAGACAACTGAACAGGATGCTGCAAGAAGCAGAAAAAAAATGTGCAGAACTCCATGGCAGAAATTCTGATTCTGAAGCTGCGGTTAGAAAAGAATCAGATGAAAGGATGCAGCTATTGGAGGAAAGAAGTGCACTAGCGGATAGATGTATCATGTTGGAAGGGCAGATTTCTCAACTTCAAATCAGTTTCAAAGAGCATAGCGACAATGAATCTAGGCTTCTACAGGAGATTCAAAAGTTGAAAGAGGAGCTTCAGAACAATATGGAAGTCTCAACTCAGGTACCCAATGTCTTAATTTGTCAATGTCCTGATTAAGCTCATAGCCTATTATCCTATGGTCTTACAATTATATTCTACGCTATCATTGTCCCAAATTGAAATTGAAATTGAATTTGATCTTGTATAAGCCGTACCCTCCGGAGTTTATTACAGAAAATTGCTTCATTGAGCACATTAACTAGATCTTCTATTTGTTTGCTGCAACAGAAATCTGAAGTCAGTCGTTGTGCCATTGAACTGGAGGCAGCCTGGAACACTGATCGAGAAGTAGCCCGAAAACAGGTTCGAATTTATCCTCTAATGCTCCTGTTGGTATCTTAATGATTAAGCTGGTCGTATTGTTTATTTCTGTTTAGTGTGTGTGACGGGCTAATGCCGAGTTCTACTTTGCAGGTGGAGAAACTTCATTCTCAATTGAAGATGTCACACGCAGAAATTGAGTCCCTTCAGACGGAGCTTGATGATGTTGGCATGAAAGTTAAGAGCTTGTATATAGAGGTGGATGATATGCAGGCGGCCTTGGACCAATCTAGAACAGAGAAGGCCATGCTCAAGCAGCAGCTTGCAGACTTGGATGCCAGGTAAACTGTTGAATACTATTCTTATGTCTATTGGAATCGAGGTCAAGGATGGCACTGCATATTGTGACTGGAGTGAAATAGTGACCCCAAAACTCATGGAGCTATCTCGCTTTTGGAGTGCCGTGACACGTTCCTTATATTGAAAACAACTTTACATATACATAATTATTAATTTGGCCTTGCTCTTTCTGGTAAAGAGGCTCTGAAATCTGGAGCTCCTCTTGGTTAAACGGATGCTGAAGGTAGTAATTTCAGGTGTGAAATCTTGCTAGTACCGGGATTATCTTTAGGGTTTTGGGAGGATTTCTTATATTCTAGAGGGGAGTGTCTTTTCATTCTGATGGTAATAGTCGTGGTGTAACATTTTGCAGACTATCCAGCCTTGAGGATAAAAACGAACAACTGCAGAAGAAAGAGACCCATCTATTGCAGGTTAAACTCTTTATCATAATTAGTGATTTGTGGTATTCCAGCACAGATTTGATTACATATGTCAACAGCCTCTTGAATTAAAAAGGTTGTCGAATTTGGTTGTGTACAGCAAATTGTCACGATAATAATGGTTCCTGAAAAGACACTCCTAGTGTTATTAGATATTCACTTGTCATGCTTGTAATCCATCATTGTCTCTTTAGTTTATTAAGAACGTTTTAAGCTAAGGTTCTCATTGCATCGAATGGGGTGATCACAGGTAAATAAGGCGTATTTAATGTCGCGTACGAAGCTCCAAGTTGTACTGGACGCCACTGCTGGTCGATTGGAGGTCGTCCAATCGAATTATGAGATATTGAAGGAAGCGATTCAAGGATTTGAGGACGATCGCAAGACTGAAGCAAATAAGGAAAATGATCGACTTCGAGTGCGGATTCAGAACCTCAGGTAAGTCCGAAATATGATGGACAAGTGCGGTTCTGCAGTACAATTTGTCGCGACTTAATGAAGTTTTTAGTCCAGTCTCTAGTCCAAGGCCGAAATGTTGACATTTAAGACATTTTTCTGACCTTTCACGTTGGTAAGCGTTCTGTTTTCCAAAAAAAAATTTGGTCATTAATTTCTTGATAATCTCTCTTCAGTTTGCTTCATTTTACCATAGTACTCATGAACCATGAACCAACCTCATTGGGCACCTTTTCGTCTTTCGATCAGAGTTTCGGTGAGGATGAAAATCTGGCAAGGGTCATCAATTAATCATGCTCTTGAATCAGATCTCGGTGTCAACGATATGAGGAAGTGCTCAAAGAGGTGAAGAGCAAATCAGCGTCTTCTGAAGAACAGCAGGACAGAGAGAACGAGATAGCTGAAATCATGCAACAAAACAGTGCCCTGCAGCTGCGACTGCACAAATCAGAAGAGACTGCCAAGGTTGACATTGCTCATGACGTCATTATTGGTTTCCATCTCCTTTTCTAGATGGCATTTCCTTAGTTGTGTAATAGTTCGGAGAACTTGATGTCAGTAGCCTGAACTTATCACCTTTATATGCAGGCGCGAGGGGAGGAGATGATAAAATTGCACGAAGTTGTGCAAAGGAAAGAAGAAACGAATTCCAAACTTGAGGTATGTTTTCCGCCGTCGTTGTCTCCCTGGTGATGATAAATCTTTAAACATGGGATAGTTTTACCAAATTCAGTGGAACTGCTAGGAGATCCCTCACGAAGAGTATGGAAGTTCTTACCATGGTCACTCAAACTAGTGTGAGGGACTACAAATTGCGCGGAATACTGTTCACTTATTTGGGAATTTCGCTTGCTGGCTTCGTGAGTTTTTTGTTTTCGATTCTTGAGATTAATGAATTTACTTGATGATGCTTGCAGGCGGCTCTTCAGAGGGTTCAAGCTCAAATGTTGAAGCGAGAGAGAGACTTGTATCAGAAGAGCGAATCTCAAACTGCAAGGAAGTTTGAAGGATCAACGATGCCAAGTTTAGAGTTTACTACTCCTACGGCTTCCAGACACGGTCAAGATGATGCGAATCATACGGATGACGCTAACGGGCTTTATAGTAGCACCTTGGCCTCTAGAAGCAAGGTGGAGCAGTTGAAGCTGCAGGCAGGCATTCTACACAGAAAAGCCAGTGATTTCTATTTTCCAAGCAAGCTATAGATCTGATCTTTTTTCTAATTCCTCCACTAGTAGTTTGAGATGAGTTAATCGTAGTGTGTGCGCACTTGTTTGTCCAGGGAATCGCTAAGCAGCATTTGAGACCTAAATTCTCGATGGGCAATTTTCTTTTTAGTTGATGGATTTTAAGTAGTAATCATCTCCTCTGGTGTGAGCTTTTTTCTTGTTCGCTGAAAAATGATTTTGTTGCAGAGCCAAAGTTTGCTGCGGATGTATAAGCAGCCCTGGCGGATCCAAGGCAGTCCAGTTGGCTGTATGGATGACACAGGCGATCATCCTCCACCTTCAGCGACCCTTGACTCGCACCGCGAAAACTTGACTGCTCCGGTATGCTCACTACATTCCCTACCCAGACCTCAGTACGTCCGTTGTTCGCATGCTTACTGAACATGAAATCACTGAAGCAATCAGTTCATAACAAGCAGTGCGTCCCGTTTGTTTGTGGATTTATGGCATCAGCCCACAAGCTCGTTGGAATGAACGATGGGTCTTCCATATTTTTGCCGGTGCTTTATTATGAAGAGTGTTGTAGACTAACATTCTTTGCAATGTAACTTTGATGCCAGATTCCGACATGGAAGAGAGCCATGACTGCTGGAGCTTCCTCGAAAACAGAATCCCTTCAGCCCTCTAATAGTGTTTTCAGTGAGGATAAACTTCAAGCCTCAGCATTCAATACCAGAAGTGTTCCACGTGCTGCCCTCGTCCCTGTGAACACCCAAAATAAACTAAAGGAATTTAGATTGAAGAGGAGGTTACAAGAATCAGGGACACAGGATGCTCTACCAGGACAGGGTATTGATGAAGTGGAGATCAAACCCGCTGTATCACAGATGCCCCGCAACGTTAGGATCCGCCAAAGGTTGGAGAAAGAGAATATGTAGGCTCCTTTTACAAAGTTACATTTGTAATTATTTTATTTTCCCCTCCAGGGATTCATCTTGTACAATTATATCAATATCACATTGATTAACATTCTTCACTTCAACAGCTGTGTACTGCCTGTCTCTTGTCTGAAGTCTCCTTACTTACGTTCCAGTAGTAATGTTGAATGTCAGCAAGTTTTGCGTGTTTCTCCAGTAAGGTATAATATTTGTGTCATTTGAACCTCTTAACCCCTAAAGTTCCTTGACTATATTATCACCGAAAATGCTCAAAAACTGAAATTTCTAGTATGATTACCAAATTTTTGAAAAAAATCATTTTTAGAGACATGTAACTGTAGGATCTTGTAGTACAATGGTTTGAGAAGATATGCAAAAAAATTCTGAAATTTTCACAGTACAAATTGTTAGATATTAGCGTTTGAAGTGACAAAAATCTTTTTTTTAACCCTGCGACAAATCAGGCAGCTGCACTTCACAAGGTCACATTTGTTTGAAATTTTTTCCAAAATGGTAGTGCTTCTCTAGATTCATTCTTCAGGGCAAGTCTGCAACATGCTTGAAAACTTTGAGATCATTTGGAATTGTACAACATGTAGGAAAAAAATAGTAAGTAGAAAGAAGTACGGAATGATTCAAAATACTAAATTGTTAAGAATTTAGTTATGGAATTGAAAAATCCCAATGGTTGCAATGTTGTAATAAACAATTTACACCCTACGATCTTTTCTTTTTTTTAAATATTAAAAATTGAGTTAAATAAAAGATTTCAAGATTTTTCTTAGAGTAAAGAATCCATAACCGCCCGCAAACTAAAACTCTTCATAATTTTTGATTCATTGATCAAAATGGAATGATTCAAATCTTTCTGTGTATATATAAATCTTGAAAACCAATTTCAATTTTCTTTTTTGAAAAAAATGATTATTTCAGATCTGCCTAGATAGCCCAAGTTGAGAAACAAACTACATATTAGGCCATAACTTTTGAACATATTCCAAAAGTCTTGAATTTTAGTGCACATAAAAGACATTCCTTGTCCACACCTATTAAAGTTTGGGCCAAAAACATGGAAATCTCCCGTCACATATGCCTGCCCAAAATTTTTTATATTACCAAAAAATGAAGCTTGATCCTTTAGGGGTTAAAGTCCATATTCATTCAATTGGGAGAGGAAAACAAGGTCTCAAAATTGTGAATACCATCCTTAATAGTGGACTTTTTGGTCTATGCTACTCAGAGGAATCAAATGACATGGAGGACTAGACAACATATATGAAAGTAATATTCAAATATTAATCTTGTACACTAAATAGAGAAATTAGGTTGCTTTAACAATTAAGTTGCCTTACTTCAAGAAAATTACTTTAGAAGCCATCAAAGTCAGCAAATATTTCTATAGGTATTTCTGTTTGTACACATGGAGATTCATGAGTCCCAATTACAACTATACTTAATTCAAAAGTAGTAAAATTTTGTGAAGAATATTTACAGTAAATATATTATATTTATATAGTATAGAACATTGAGAAATTAGTGTGGGTTTAGGGTTTTACTATTTAGTGTACTCAAAGAATATGATGTTAGACAAAGAAAAAGAACACGTAAGCATTTCTGTGAAAGAAGTCTGGTGAAATGTATTCCGTTCCACAATTGCTTCAGTTTTTAAGATTTATTTTTGCCCAACTGTCTTTCTTGACCATGTTTACTTCTCCTGTTCTCCATAGATTCATGGACAAAACAACTTTTCCAGAAATCCTGTGATGTTTAACTAAAGTGAATATATTTGCAAAATATTGCGGTCCTCAAATGAGCTTTTGCTTACCAAAGGTGAAGAACCCGCCCAAGAAGAATTGACGAACTGATTGCAAAAATAAACTGAATTCTGCAAAATGTGTGACAGAGGTTATGGTAGAACCACCCATCACCAACCAGTACCAGGTTGCTAACCGCTGGAAGGTATCAATTTCAGTACATGCTAGGATTCCATGATTGATTTTTGGGATGGTTATATCAATGCTCCAAGGTCGTGATTCCATATGTCCTTAACTTTGGGTGCTCAAGTGAGTAGCAATTACTCTCCGAGTGATCAATTATGGTAGAACCATCCATGGTTGACCACTTAACCCTTTAGTGACCGGTCAACCACTTTGTGGTCGATTTTGGGACTCTTGGTTTGATGCTATTCAAAATACATTTGATCACAAAAAACTCAAAGAGTAACGCAATTAGAGAGTGTCTTCATGCGCTTCAAACAAAACCAATTTTAAGGAAGTTGGAGCATTGATGAATTAGCTATGAGGTTGCAAACTCAAATGGCCTGGACCTTCAAATGGAAAGTGTTCAACAAAAATACAAAAAAATGTCAAACAAATTGTGAGATTTTTTTGTAACTTGATGTCTTGACAAGGCATAAGTGTTTCTTTGTAATCTCATGAATGCCCAAAGTAAACTTATGCATTGGTATTTATGTAGCGCAAATTCTAAAGGGTCATTCAAATCATTGATTTTTGAGAACTAAGGAAAGCAACTCAAACTCCATCAAGGCTCTAGAAGCAAACATGATGTAGAGGTACATTTCACTTTCTTCAATGTACCAAATCTGCACATTTTAGAAGGGTATTCGCATTAATGACCATAGATGACCATTTTTTGTGAACTTAAAAAATTTGTAACTAATTTCACAAAGCTTGAAAAAATATGAAACAACTTAGGTTAGATGCCTATTCTACTTGTCTTTTGTGGAAAATTTACTAAAAAATATTAAAAGATATTTCACCTCTCCAGAATTCAATTTGAACCCTTAAAAGATTCATTTATGGACCTTCTACCTTATTTATAGAGATTTGTACAGTTGGATGAGTTTGATTTTTTGTTAGGTTGAAGAATATCCCTTATGGAAACACCTTATACGGTTTGATCTAAGACTACATCTTTAGAATGGCCACAAAGTTCACTTTCTTGAAAAACTACGCCCGCCCCCCAAATCAACTAGGGTCACTAAAGGGTTAAGTAATTCCACATATGTTATGGAGTAGTAAAAGGCAATGTGAACTTACAACCCTGTAGGAAGATAGAAATGATGGGCATTGCCAAAATTTTGTAATTTTTTTTTCTTGAATTGAATTTACTATGACTCTCACAATAATCACTTATGATAAAATCACCCATGGTTGACCATTTCTACTATATGTGCATTGTCCATATTTTGGACTTTAGAGCTCTTAAATTATAGATTGAATGAAAGTTGACTCGTTTTAATGTCACAAGTCAAACCTTACTAACACACAACTAATATCATATTTTACTGTCAACTAATACTTTTTCTTGTTAAATTTGAATTAGACAAGGTCCTAAAATAGTATATAAATGATACATGCAAAAGTCATGCAAGGTCAAAGTTCAATTGGTAAATTTTGTAATCAATGCTCTTCTTTTAGTTTCTTTTTGAAAAATATTTTGCTATGAGCATCTCAATCCTATATTTATTAGGGAACACTTTTGGGAACATCCTGAACAAGGATTGATCCTATTTGAGATTCAAATTCAAAGTTGTAGAAACGGAAGGCTAATTGAACTCTGGAAAAATTTCTGATGGTGGTAACAACCAAATATGGAACACTATACTAAAATTGGTAAATAGTGTTGGCTACACTAATTGTCCCATCTAACACTAATTGTGATTTGCAAGGTTAGTGTTAGATCATTATTTATCCATTCTAACACTATTTTAGCTCTATAGTAAAATTTGGTCATTTCCAGAGAAGGGCCAAAATTTGACGGCGGGAGTTAAGAGCTTCCCCAGTGCAGCTTTCGAAACAAGCTCAAAACGGCAAATGGTCGGGCGGAGCCTAGGGAAGGGCCCCACGGCAGGCGAAAACAAACTGGGCTCACCACAATTTACTGAATACATGGCCAAATGGTGGAGCTTTATTGCGGATCACCATATAGTCAAATTGTGCTTTTCACCCTGTTCCCAAGGTAAAGACCCACAGCTGACCTCCACTTAATCACTCCTAACTTGCTAATCTTAGTACCCAAGTATTACAAGTTGTAAAAAAAATGAGATAATGCCAATGTTATTCCACACAACACCTTACAAAAATCTATTGGCAATGTATGTAATTTA
This sequence comes from Antitrichia curtipendula, assembly GCA_951230915.1. Lineage (NCBI taxonomy): Eukaryota > Viridiplantae > Streptophyta > Bryopsida > Hypnales > Leucodontaceae > Antitrichia > Antitrichia curtipendula. The sequence continues at coordinate 33,306,544 of OX579636.1, forward strand.
CGGCATTGGCATACCATATGTTCTAAAAAGGTGAAGAGGTTCTTTTATAAAGAAATTCATTGTCCATTATGGATTCTCAAAGAGTATGGGATAAATTGAAGATGAAAACTTGATCTCTCATTGTCAAAACTTAAGAATTGTGTTCAGCTCCTAGTAATTCCAATTTGCATATACCATATTGATTGTTCAACATTCTACTACTTCACATGGATATAAAGGTATAATATTATCATTAGAAAAATTGACTTAAGTTGTAAATTCTTTTGAAAGCTCAATAGGCTTATTATCATGATTTGAAAGTTGATTTTCATAATTTACAATCTTGAAATATAATTCTTACAATTGATTTTTTATCAACGAAACTTTCCCAAGGCGTGTACCCCAATTGGCGAGCCTGTCTGGCGCGTTTGCCGACACTAAAGAAGTTGGCGTGCCCATTTGGCGAGTCAGCCGTAGTGATGCTCTAAATATCCCAACACTATTTACACATAAGTTGAAAAATAGTATTGGGGGTAAAAAACAAGAAACAACACTAATTATCACCTAACACTATTTACCAATTTTAGTGTAGTCTAGTAAACTTGATGCAAAAAAATAAAGGGAAATTGGTAGATTAACAGTTCATAGAAGTCAAAATGCTAGCAAAAAACACTTGTCTTACTTTTTGTCCTTTTGGCTTCAATGAGATGAAAGTGGTTGGGTAGCTATAACTTTTTGTATTTCTAAAGAACTGGAGTGATTTGTAATTGATGCATGGGGAATTTCATTAAAATGGCGGTATTTCAAGTGCCACTTTGATGGTGTGCCATTTTCACCATCTAGGACATGTATAGATTTAGAACAACCGTTTTGAACTATTTTCATGCCATTTCATAATAATATTGCCATTTTAATGAAATTGCCCATATGTATAGGGGACTATTCAACACCTCAATTTATAAAGTTTTCACATTCTCTAAAATATTGTATCATTTATAAAAGCTAATATTTGAAATTTAAGGTTATATTATAATTTCATAGATAAAAAACAATCTAATAAATAGTTATAAAATATCCACCTTAGTTCTCTACTCATGGAAAACTCTCATAGTCATAGTATCAAGTGAACATAGGGATCATTGAATGTTTTTTTTTTGTCCTTAATGTAATCAATTGCCTTGGACTCTTTTCAAATTGAAAAAATACGCACTTTTTTTTTAATAGTTTTATCACTATTTTACAAACATGAAAACATTAAAGAATCAATCCTTTAACCCCTAAAAGACCGAGGCCTTTTTTCTGCCAAAAACACTCAAAACTACCATTTCTATAGCAAAAAGTAAAAAAAAATTAAAATTGTTTTTATTTCACATCTAACCATAGGATCTTACACCTAATTGATATGAGAATGTGTGGGATAAATTTCAGAATTTTTGATAGCACAGACTGCAAGATATCTGCGTTTAAAGTGGAAAAAACAAGTTTTTCAGCACATTGCGGGACCAGATTTTTTTACTTTAAAAATTTTTAACTTAAAATTTTTGCACTACAGCCTTTTGAGCTTTAAATCTTTATAGTGGAGAATTGAGTTGAGAGTCTAGGAAAAAAAAAAATTCAAAAAAATTTAATTATCATTCTTAAGAAAATTGTTAAGTAGAAAAAGATACAAAATAAAAATAAAATCTAAAATATTCATATATTTTAGATGGAATTAAAATGCACTAATTCCAATGGTGAGATTATTCTAGCAAGTAAACTAAACCATTACAAAAAGAAAAATTTGAAAAATTTGAAAAATTGCATTCCGAAATGAATCCTACAAGTTATTTTTTTCAAGAAGATGCTCTAATTGACCGAAAAACAAGAATGTCCATAGCTTCCTCATAACAAATCCAAATGAAATGAATCAAAGCTTTCCAGATAGAAAAAAATATATTCTATGAGAAACAAAATATTATTTTTTTAAATTCAAAATTTTGCAAAATTTTTTTGCTGCCCCCCTTCCCCATGCATTCCAAGAAATGGCATAACTTCTCGCTCGAAGGTCCGATTTCAAATTTTTTTTTCCGCCACGTACCTCTCTCAATTCTTCACGCTCACAAAAAGTTTCAGAAAATCAGGAGAAAATTTCAGCCCATAGGTACCAGCCCGAAAACGCATTTGTCCCCCGAAGGGACAACGGTCCTTTAGGGGTTAATTCGAAAATTCATTACAAAAAATCTCAAGCCTTTAGAGGGCCGCTCTAGAGTAGCTAAAAGGACCCTACGATTACATTTAACTTTGCCTACATAATTGTTTTTCCTCTATAATTGCGATCATGTCAAAATCCGATATGTCAAAATCATCAATTAATTGATCACTCATATCAAAATCCGATCATGTCAAAACCTGATTTTTTGACAACTACCTTCAAACACCATATCATTTGGCTTAATTTGTTTCATTTGCCAATGAATCACTGATTAATTAGGTGTAATTTGATGCCGTTGATTATTAAACAAATCTCTGTTACAACCTCTTTTTTTGAGTCCCGATGTCTTTTACGAAATTCTCACAAGCCAACAATACATTGTAGCTAGATTTGTCAGGTTGCCTATTTTTGATTAATAGATTGATTTGGTCACTTTTTGGCGGCCCTTCTGAGGCCTGATTTTATCTCCAATGTAGTGCCCCTATAAACATTTAGCCAAATTATGCAAGCTTACATTAATTGCTAAATAATATTTGATAATTTATGAAATAAACCGGTCCATCAAATGTTATTTTTTTACAAAGAACCATCTAGGAATCAATTGATTGATGATTTTGACATGATCGTCCATTCAAATTCGTTCAAATTCATTCAAAGTGGCTGCTAGTTAGATACAAGTAGAGTAGTCGATCATTTAAGAGATTTGGGAGCAAATGGTGAGGAGCATGAGGTGGTGGAATTTTTTTCCCATATAGGAAGATAAGAAATATAGGGATAGCAAAATTTTCAGAATTTTATTCCCAAAATTGAATTTTCTGTGAATTTTGGGAGCCAAAAAGTGCACTTGTCTAGAAGCCAATGTCTAAAGTCTTCCAATTCCGCTCATTGAAAAGACTGCTTCCTACTAACTACTTCCTACTCTCTTGCTCACTACTTTTGGACATGTGCCGTAACCATATTAGTCCCAACCTTGGAAAGGACAAAAAACACACATTTCAAGCTTGAGTTTCAACCTTAGTTCATGGGTTTCACTTGAGTGGTGTATGCAAATGCCAAAGACAGATACCAAAGGGCATATGTGTGAATGATGTGAACTTATGTACTAACGGAATAGTTATTAATTGTTCAGAGACATGCTTCCTCACCTGGAGTTGGGTAACAGCTGTCATATGGGTGTAGATGGGGGTTTGACTGAGAGAGAGAGTCAGCAAGCACAAGAAGAAAACGGAGTGCACTCAACTTACAGTGCAAAGTCAAGCTGTAGATTTTCAGATTGGGAAGAGTTTCGAAATCGGGATTTACGACAATGGGAATTGTGGTTATCTTCACGGGCATTGCAATTCGTGTAATGAAGCGGAAACATGTATGCATCCGCGATCGAGATTAGAGCGAGCTGTGATTGATAACTAATCGATTTTTTTTCTGTGTGGGGTCATAGTGATAGGAATCGACATTTCGTAAGATTAATCTGTTAAGTTTGGGTTACTCGCAAGCACTCAACACAAAAAAAATTGCAGTTCACGCGAAGAATTTCTTCCCATGTCTGAACTGGTAACTTTAGATGACTTTAGATATGCCGAACCGACTCAGCACAATAGTTTCCATTAACCTGCACCTTTAGCGGAGGTATTATGACCGCTGTTGCGAAACTCTAAGTGAGATAAGCTTCTTCTTCGATAGGTCAAAGAAGCAGTCTCTTGCTTTCGCATCCGAAATGAGTTTTTTCCAGATCTTCCCGCCTCCGCTTAAAGTTGTTGCGTTTCCAACTATCCATACGCAATACCTGCTCAGAAAATAATTAAACAGGAATATTCACAGATCTAGGGAGTGTGCCACGGTTTACAATTAACAGAGGCTGATTGGAAATACAGAGGTTCCGTGTGTTTCCAATGACTTTAGTGATTGGACCATGCTCAGATTTCTATTGACAAGAAAGTTCCAGCATGAAACATCTCAAAACTAGCAAGTCTGGAGGTTGGCTCACCTGCCGCGAGTAATCGCAACATTTAAGCGTCGCTCATCGTGCACGAATCCAATCTGATGACCGGGATTAGCTCGCACAGCAGTGAAAATGATCACATCGCGCTCATTGCCTTGGAAGCCATCAACCGTTTTCACCTCGACGTCTAAAGCTCGGTGGTGGTGACCCAACGATTCCTTCACCGCCTTGACTTGCATGGCGTAGGGAGAAATTATGCCAATGCTCAAGTGCTCGATCTGTCGCTCTTCGCATACTGGTCATGTTCATGATTTACGTTAATATGCTTTGACAATTCCATTGGCCGGCATCTCAATCATCAAATCTTGAAAAAACCGTTTTTGGGACAAACAATTTATGGCTCACTGACATCATTTACTCATTTTGGGCGGTCAGAATTTATACCTCTTCCGAGATGTTGTACCATGTGGATCACGACCGCTACCTCCCGTGAATTCTTCCAACCTTTTTGTACCGCTTCTTCAGCTCCAAATCTGCAATTCACGAAAGCGTAAGCTGCGTAACTAGACGCACCAGCCAAGCGTATCCCATACTCCTGTGAAAGCACTTTGGCTCCATCTTGAACTCCACCCTCGTAGAACTGCAAGTTCGGGAAGCGACTGATTTCAGCTTTCATCCGGTACTGGATGTTCAACATATGGCGGCAACCGTGCTTTAAAGTTTGAAGCCTGTCAAAGAGACTGCGACCATAACCACTCTTCTCTGCAACCTGAAAGAGCCAATCGAAATAATCGTAAGTCAATGGTGGAAGATTTGAACCAGTTAACCCCCCACTCAAAGGACTAAGAAGACCAAAATTGGGCCTCATGCTTTGTTTTGGTAGTTTTGAGTAAATTACATGGGGATATCTCTAGTTCAATTCTATTTAACATATTCACTAACATAGGCAAGGCTTTACACTGATTCTGGTGACAAATAAAAGCCTGGCCTCATCAAAAATCGAAAACCATTGGTCATTGCAAAACCAAGAGACAGTGATCTTACTATTAGAGGTGAATAAGTTAAAGGTTTCAGAAGTTGGTAAATCCACAGTGCATCACTCACCTTGCTCATCACTACGGCCGGAAGCTGCTTATGATCCCCGACTAGAATGAGCTGCTTCAAACCTCTCATACCAGAGACGATGGTGGACTCTGCTTCTACCATCTGCGATGCTTCATCAATAATCGCGCATTGAAAAGTGACTTTAACCATCAAGGGCGAACCAGCTGCAGAAACTGTACTGAACACTAATATTGAATGCCTGAAGCATTGCGACTTGATCCACCCATACTCCGGCTGACGGCCTCGAGGATTTTTCTTCGTGGCCAGCAGGTAGCAACCGGCACGTGAAGCCAACGCTGTCAGAAGCGCTTCTTTAGCTTGAATGAATTTCAGTTTTGGAATGTCGGAGCTACGGCTTTCAGACAGGCTCAAATTGGCCACCATTGCAGACAAAGCATCTGATTTCACCGTGCTGAACCAGGCCGTAGCCTCGACGGGAGCTTTTCTTGGCATGACATTCACAATCGTCTTCATCAACTCCAAAGTGGAGGTCATTGCTTTTCTTGTCCTCACATCTATGTGACACCTTGGAAGCTCACTCGTGAGCGTCAACAGATGCTTCTCCATTTGAAAAAGCATCTTCTTCATGTATTCTTTCGCAAAGCTCCAAAATGCATCATTGACTTCCTTCGTTTTCTTTGATTTGCCACTATCATGTCCAACTTGTTTTGCAAATTGACCAGGTGCATTGGTCAGAAACGTTTCCACGGCTGGAACACAGCCTTTCCATCCGGTAGTCCGACTCAAAGCTGCCGTCAAACGTTGGATTCTGTAAGGGAGAAAAACCTTCTCCAACAAAGTGCCTTTCACTGATGCCTCCATTCTCCCCATACTTCCTACAAGGACCACTTCACACAATGGAATGGGAGAGCATCGCCTTTCGTCTTCACTGCCTTGCGAACCGGGTCCCCTAATCCTCGAACAGAACGCAGAAAACATCTCCTGCTGCGGCTCCAGCAGGTTCTTCTGTTTCTCGGAATCCTTTGTCAATAAGCAGATCACTCTTTTGCAGACCTCGATAACAGCAGCGTTGGTTGGAGCCGAAACTAAAGTTCGGCACCGGAGGATTCCCAACACAGAGACTAATGGGACGAGCATTGCCGTCTTGCCGGTACCCGGCGGTCCTTGCACCAACCTCACGTGACATTTGGCTTCCACTGAAAGCAAACCTGCGACCGCGCTTTTGAGCGAGTCTCCTTGTGAGTCGTTTAGGCTTCTGGATTTGCAATATTCTTCCACAAGCATCAATGTCTCGGCTGCTTCTGGCTCCTGAGGAAGTGCGAGCGAATTGATTCCTGATGGTTCCATCTGCGAATTTTCACACAGCTATGGCATCATCCATCCGTCCGTAGACACAAAATTATTATCATTTTGAAAAAGATATTGTCTAGTTTGCACGAAAGTGGCTGCAAATCATTACTTGTTGGTAGATTCGCAGCACTTCTTGCATCACTGACGTCTTTAACACTTGAGATTCGGAGTCAGTATCGTTGATCGATCTCCAGATACGATCAGCTGGTATCAAACTCATTCCCAACAAAACAACAAACCACGCTGGTCTCCGGGCTGATGGCAATTGAAGTTCCTTGAGGATTGGACTGCCATCTGGTAAGTAGGCGGTCACAGTGAAAACGGGATGTTCATCTCTGGCGTACACAACACTCACAAGCACAAATTTATGATGCGTCAGCGGTGCCAGGCACTCCCGTCTGGAGTCCCACCGTGGACGATCGCCACAGCACAAGAGGATGAGGTCCAAAGATCTGACACTGGTGTTTTGCTGACCGTGCCGAGCCAGCGACATAGTAAATTTCCTCATGGACGGGTCTTGGTTTTTGGCTGTCTTGGCAATCAATTTGTTGACTTTGACAGGAACACATTCGCCTTCTTTAATACTCTTTTCGAAAGCTTGATGAACTTGAGTTCGCACTTCCTCCAGAAGCGGCACACGGAATGCTCTGAGGTACTCCGATGTTGAAGGAAACTCCACTGGAATGTCTTCAATCTAATTTCTCAGAAATTATTGTCAAGTTCGTGAATGACATCAGTTGATGTATCTCTTAAAGCGGACAACGATCGAAGAATACAGTGCATGCATTTTGTCCCTAATTCAGTCATGTAATCTACCTTGCGTGCATCAACAAGAAAATTAAAAAGAAATTCAGCTCATGGCATGGTGATTAGATAAAATTGGTATCATTACCTGTGCTTTGAAGAGTGTGGAGTTCGTGATGTCGTTACTCGTCCACCGTAATACTCGTGATTGTAAAGTGTCAGTCTGAGGTTTTGATGTCACCATTCGATCCGTCTACAAAGTTTCTCTCAATGCACTTCTTGGTGACAGTCACCCCATAAACGACGTCTGCAACATGTAAGCTTTTTCTGACAATGCCCAAAGCAAACGAGTACAGTAAGTAACCCGATTTGAGTTAGGCATGAACGTAACTGTCGGTTGAAACCATTGCGATTGCCTCGCGACTCCGATCTACTCAATTTTATAAACAAATATGCAAGCTAATGAAACTAATCCCAGTTTTCTAAAGCCTGTTACAATGCCAGGAGCTCAAGCTTAGTTACTTCTTCCCCACATCCCAGACGTTTCCAAGCTCCCGGTCGTATCATGCGCGCAGTCATTTTTGAATGCTACTGCTAGTGGTAGCGCTACCTAGATAATTTGTTCATAAACTACAATTAATATCGCCACACTTAATATTCCGAGCGGCACATTATCGTTTCAAAACACGAAATTAAACTGCAAGTACTCTGTGCTATCGTATTACGCATGGCTGCTCCAATCCCGAATTCCCGACATCAACGTCCATGATCGAAAATGCGAGACCACGGCGATGGCATGCCTTACACTCAGTTTCGTCAACAAATGAATGAACATGCCGCTGAAGAATGAAATACTAATTAGAACTGTCTCGATCCCCACTTTCTAATTCCACAAAAATTTGAACTTACGTACTATCTGCGATTTCCAAGCTTCCTCTCGGTCCCTCAGATCGGACAGTCAGTCTCAATTTGAAAACCAGAATCCGCAGTGTTGGACAACCATGATCGATCGCAATCGGGAAATTGTGAGAGAGGGACTATACTGTTCCGATCCGTTTCAAATTAAAGCTGATAAATTCCAAAGCTGATAAAGCTGATAAAACTGATATTGAAGCTGATAAAACTCACCCGGCCGTCCGTGGTTACAATGTCAAAGAACTCGCACTCATTGAATGATGAATTTCGACTCGGACACGTCCCGATTTCAAAGTGAACCGCCGTCTCTGACGCAGCCATTGCACAAAGCTGCTGCAACTAGCGACCAAGGACTCTAGCTATGAACTAAACATACAGGCCGTGCGTGCATAAATTACAGACAAGCTAGTGATGATCGAGTTTCATACATCATATTCTTCTGGACGGCACAACAACGCAGAATGCTCATGAGCGGGAATGTATCGGTGCTAGAGGGACAATTGAGGCAAGCAATTTGTGCGGCCATAGCTGAGGTGAACCAGCTCGTTACCACCACTCTTCACAATTCCGCCCTCATATTCCTGCAGTGTACATTTCCCGTCCCGTATGCAATGTACCCCATGGGTACATGAGGGCGGAGTTGAGAAAGGTGGTGGTAATATGTATTAGATAACCGATGAGCCGCGCTAGCGGCGAATTGGTTATCGTACATAACCGGTTGTTCATTTTCCAATCACAACCTTTGATCTTCATGATCCAAGGTGTAGGAAGCAAATTGAAAGGAAAGAAGGTTATGAGTTGCAACTTGTAATGGCAATGGTGACGGGTTGCCAATGGGAAGGTGCCATGTTAGGGTTGAAAAGTCAACAACCGGTTATGAAGTGAAGGCAGTGCTAATAGGGGCCCGCTCGCCCTTATGCTTTACAGTAGCCTAAGTTTTGTTTAACCCTTAACCCCTAAATGACGGACCTATAACCACTGATTTTAGGCCTTAGTGCCTATCACTCAATTTGCTGCCATTTTGCAACTAGACATGTATGAAAAAAATTTAATTTATTTTTCAGAGATGAAATTACATGTTTTCTTTACCTCACAAAAAATTTAGATTTTTTTGAGAATTTTTGAAGAAAAAGAGAAGAAAAATCACATCAAATAGAAAATTATTTCAAAAAAACTGAAAACTTCACCATGTGTGTATATTACAATGACAAACATCATGGTGTAAACTCAATTTCCGTCTCATTCTATAATTAGAAAATAATAGACATTGAAAATACACCCAAAGTTCAAATTGCAATAAAATGTGCAATATTAAGAATTCTTTCAAAATTCAAATTGGAGAAGAAACTAGATTAGATGACCTTCATTTTGTTAGTTGGGCTCAAACTCAAAAAATATCATTTTTGTGAAGAAATTTCAGACTTAGAGCAAGGAACAACAACTTCCCAAAATACATTAAAATAGCATATTTTGTAATCCGTTTTTTTTAATAACTTCTCATTTATGTGAAGATAGACACTTGCATGACTACAAATTCAACTATACACTCTTTGTAATCCACCATGGAGGGTGAACAAAAATGAAATGGATGAAAAAAAGTTTCCAAGCAATGCACAAATGACTACACAATCATCCAAACGCCAAAAATTGGCGTCCTCGGCGTTTCAGGGTTAAACATCGAGGCAGACGTTTTGCGGCCGATGAATGACAAAAGAATCTCCTGTGTAGTACAGAAGTGCAACTATTCATCCTCCAAATTTTGTGGAAAAAGGGAAGATCATCTATAGTAGTTGGACTTCTAACGAGTGCTTTTGCATTATTTTAATCCAACAATTCCCATGGTGTCAAAACAGATGATTTCCACGGTTATGAGCCCGTCATTTAAGGGTTAAAATACCGAGTTCAAGCATTTTATCAAAATTTCCTATTGATGCAATTGGAGGTATAATTAGATGGTGAGGAGTAAGGTAGTGTGCTCTGAAAGCACCCATCTTCTTCAAACTACCCCTATTTTGGGGTGGAGAATGGAGATGGGTTGATCCTTAAATGGATCAGTTTAGCAATTGAATGCATGTTACCTTATTGTTGGGGATGATTTTTTTGAGTTTTATCTGTTATCTTCCTTCAATTCCCATATTGAACCGTTTTTTTACAAGTATTGAGTTCAAGTAATTTTTTTCTGTGTTTTAAACTCTAAGATAGAAAATTTAAATATTTTTCCACTAGGTGTTTATTTTGCATATGTTTTCAAATTGCAAATGATTTTTCCCCTAAACCACTGGCTAACTTTGAACTAACCTAGTCACAGTTTTTTTTCCAATGAGTAATCATGCAAGAGCATCTGTTCAGGGATCGGAGAAGTGGCTGTCACGTTCAATGACAATGAGCTTGAGGCACTCATTATTTGAGCAAGTGGCTTTCTGAAGAAGGCTTGTTGAAGGACTGGCCTGATATGGGTTTTTTTATTGAATCTCATTAGCCGAAAGGCAGTGTAAGTATTGATCTCTGGACATTAATTTGCAAACTAATACGAAAAGATTATCCTGAGCATTCTAACCCCTAAATGGCCAAGGTCTTTTTTGACGTTTTTTGAGTTTGCTCTAAATCACCAAAAAAGTCAAAGTTTTGATAAGTTTCATCAATTGTTTTAAAACCGTAACCATATGAATTAAAACTAGATGTGTTGTGGATTACATCTTGTAGGGTGTTCATGTGGCCACTAAAAAGAGACACCAAAGCCCAAAATCCTCAAATTTGTTTATTTATTTATTTTTCATTACCTCCACTAACAAATTTAAAAAAAGAAGTTATATTCAATTTTCATTACCCCCAAACCATATATCTTCTTTTAATGCATACCTGATAATAATTGATATGAAATACGTGGCTGTATGTCGTATCCATATGCCATGTTCATATATATACCAAATACAACATCCATGTTTTGTATCTGATATGCAAATGTCAATATCTATATGTAATATCCATATATAATATCCATATATAATATTTATATTCATGTCTTGTATTTGTACCGCATACATGTGTTTATATGTATATTTATAACATTATCAATTTATACCATATATAGGAAATGTCAAAAAAATATCCTACAAGGAGTTTAAGGGGGGTTCTAAATATTTGGAAGGTAGGGGTCAGATTGTCTCTTTTTAAGATACTATAAATCACATAGGAAAAAAACACATAATAATATCACTTATAAATTGAAAGATTATAATGTTATAATAAAGTTTAATCATGAATTTGTCAAAATTATGAAAGTAGTTTGAAGTCTATCAATCCAATTTTTACATGTCAAATTTAGAATTGAAGTCATGAAGAAATACAAAATTAAAGGACATAACATATACAACCACTATCAGTTTATAGCTTCTAAAAATCTATTTTTCAATTTTCATAAATGATTTTTTTTCCAAAATTGTGTGTATTTGATTCTCATTTCTAAATGTCCTTTACATAAGAAAATCAAAGATTTTCAATGGACACACTTGCACAAGATCTTGAATAGGAAATTCATAAATGTCATTGAAAATTTTGAAACATCATTAATATTCAGTCATTTTTGAGATTGAATTTTTGATGCTAAAATAGAATTTGAAAGATATTCACTTGAATTTTTACTAAAAATAGTAATTTGAGAACATTTATTTAACTCCAAAGTTTTTTTGACAACAAAATGTGGTGAGTTAGGTATTTAGGGGTCAAGTAGTTAATACATTCTAGAAAAATAAAAATTTAGAACTTGCAAAAACTAATCTAGAAATGGGCAAGGGGATCCAAATGACATTTATTTATGAAATTCATTATTGAAACTTATGGAGCATTTCAAAGTACAAGTCTTGAATTCTTAATACAAAGGTCCAAAAATCAATGACCTCAACTTGCCTGGGTGCAAAGTGTTTATTCATACAAATTGTTAGGATTGTAGTTTATAATTAATATCTTCAAATCTTTATCATAAAGTGAGCAACTCACTAAAAGTAGTTTTGCAAGTCTAAGATTGTAAAAAATTGGAAATGTAAGCACCTTGGCAAAATTTGACACTAGTTCCATGAGTATCACCTGACTATTTTGCAATTTTTGTAATTGACAAGATCTATTAATTAAAACATTTGGTATAAAAAAATTATAAAATGAAGAAAACTCAAGATGGACATTATATAAATGATTGTAAAATTAGGATTGTCCAAGGGGGATTTTTAAGAGGTATAGCTATCCATTCTAATTTTTAAAATAATCCTCCTACTTCCTAGTTTTCCAACATGAAGCATTCAAGTTTTTTTTTTAATTATTTGGGTATTTTTGTTTGTTTTAGTGTACATTGGGTACATTTGACATAAAAAAAATTTATGTACATGTTTTTTACAAACTAAATCAATTAATTTGAAAACTAATTATTAGATTTAACTTGCACACCTTATGCATTATGTGTTTGCAATTGGTATTCTACTTGGAATTGTATCACATTTCATTCACAATTGATAATACAATATCATTCCACTAAATCGACATAAAAACTATTCAACACCCTTGTCATCCAAATCAAACTTTACCAATCTTGGTGTTATTAAGCTTAGGGTGAATTAAGTTAAGAGCTAGTTCATTTCAAGGTTCTACACCTCAATCCAAGAGAATTGTAAGAGGTTTGTCTCTTTTCTATCTACCCTGAATAGGATTATTAAGGGGACCAAAAATTAAAAGGCACTTATTGTGAAAAATTGTAGATGTTTGAAACATGATGTACAACTCCTAGACACTTCAATAATTATTGATGTACAGTGGGGTATCAATCAAAATGGCGTTTTTGAATTTGCTATGAAAAAAATTTCATTGCTACTAACTTTAACAGCCTCCCAAAGATTGAAAAAAAAAGATTTTGCCATAAATTTTTTTGAAAAGCAAGTTCTCTATGTTAATAACATTTTTTCCAAATTTCAAAGGCAAAAGATCAATATAAAAAAATATAATTACAATCTACCAACATGTGTCGTTTTGAGAAACAATTGTGAAAACCATTTCACTACTACCAACTTTGACACCCTCCCAAGGGCTGAGAAATTGTCTATTTACTATGAAATGTTTGGCACAAGATTTTCTTCATGTTAAGAACATCATCATGTCTATGTCTAGAAAATCCCTGACTATCCAGAGCCAGACGCTCGGAGTAATAATTTTTGGCTCCATTTCCTGGTCCAGGTGCTTCAAAAAGAGCAGAAGTAGTGGGTCGACATTGTTGGGTTTTTTCCCAGGTTTGTGCTTTGGAGCCTCTCGAAAATCCATAACCCCTTATCCTACAACTTTGCCACTGTACTTCCATGATTTAGTCTTCACTAATGCCATGGAAATTCTCTCGAATCCACGAATGTCCACATCCCCGAATGAGGGCTTCACCTGGTACTTCAGAGTGATGAACCACCGGAAGAAGGGAAGAAGTTCGGGAAACTTGTCGACGAAGTCCTCTGCCCGTCTCGTTTTACCTCTGTTGGTAAGACGCTTTGTGAAGTAGGCAGCCAGAGTGTTCGCTAATGAGAAATTCCACGTCGATGAAGAGAAGTGGTGCTTTTTCTTTCATGTCCGCCACATAGTGTCAATCACATTCCCGACATCGTCTTTGAACTTCATTGACTTCTTGATTGCCTCCAATTCCTCGAAAAATGAGTTTCTTGCGCTTTCTTCTTTCTATCCAGTCTGAGTAATGCTGGTTGTCTTCAACCAAAGTCTTTGGTTTGCGGACGGAGAGCTTTGGATACGGGCGCCATTGACCGGAAGTCTTGTTCAACAGATGGAGAACAAAGTCACTGTAGTCCAAATCTGTGAACTGCCTACAAAACCTAAAGAACTCCCTTGACAAAAGAAAAGTCTTAGGACTGAACTTCTTGTCTACCATGTACTCCTTCGTTGTGTTGGGATCAGACAACCTTCCTTTGTTGTTACTCACAAGAAAATCATCCCATAACTTATACAACTCATCCGGCAATGTAATGATTTTGACTTCATTCCTGATGTCGGTTATATTCTTGATTGTGCTTCCATCCTTATCCGGATTAATATTCCTGAATCGGGTAATGGCGAGCGTCATGAATTTCTGCATTTTAAGACACTCCGTTTGTCAGACACTACTAAAATCTGACGATGGTGTCTATCCACGTAATAAGGAAAGATTGGAACAAGCCATATATCCGATGCTTAATTCTCTAAATTATTTAGAGATACAACAATTTGAACTTCATGTGCATGAGTATAACAACATACAATCCAATAACCACGACTCAAAGATAATGAGAAGCACGGTTTACTTATAGTGTATTGGGTCAAATTTGGAACCGCGTTATTCTTGCGGTCAAACAATTTGCTTGCAAGAATACATGGCCCTTTCAGATCAAGCCAGACGTCGTGCAAAGCGAGGATTTGGTTTCCCCATGTTGGCTGGGCATGGTGTATGTGGTTTGTCTTGTTTAAAAGCTCGGAGATGTTTATTAACTTCACCGGGTCCATGGACCATACAAAGATTGCACTCCATATTCGGAGCTTTTTTCGCCGTGTCTCTCCGCAGCTTAGAGTTTGCAACTCCTTAGAAGTGGCGACACTATGCTGACCGTTGATGATCATGAACTTCCCCGACTTGATCTCCTCCCATGACTTTGGGGCACTCTTGAGGAGTCTTAGGTTCTCATCTATTGGGGTGAAACATAACTTCTGCCTTTGGGTTTTCGCGTCACCAAGCTCTAGGAGCCTTCGTCTAGTTCTAGCCACCGTCTGCTCCTCGAGCTTCCAAACCACAAATAGGTCTTCTACCAGGAGGCATTGTTCGATCCCCACATCGTACGCCTGACTATCAAAAATGAAACATGAATTATGATTCTCCCAGAATTCTTTTTGGTACTATGTGAACTTTTCATGGTCCTCAAGAGGTTTGGGGGTCTGCTCTCCTGCTCCTGGTAGATCGGTTAAGGCAGATCCCAAACTCCCGGCCGCTCTCGGTAAATCGGCGAGGGTTGACTTGCTTCGCCTCTTACTCGTCTCGCCTTCTACTCTGTCTGCTGCTTTTCTTTTAGTGGCCCCCGAGCGAGACTATCCCTTTCCACTTCCACTCGCTGCTTCTGGTGCTAGCTAGTTCCTTTGGATCCTTATCCTTGTTTTTTAATTTGCTTCCACCTCTTAGCGGAGCCTAGGCTATGCAGTCTAATTCATATCAATCAAGGGATGTGAAAATTGCACTCACTCTCCGACTGTAAGCAATATGCGAGATTGGGTTCCATGGCCAAAACTTAGTTTTGAATTCTGTGGCCAGTGAATCTAAATGCGTCTCTGGAAGGTAAGAGAAAAGGTCTGCGAGGTCAAACTGCCCTACCCCGTCCTCAATTTTGCAGACAATCAAGTGAATATGAGCTAAATGGACTCCACTATCGTCTACTTCCTAGAGAACAATGATGAGGTAATCCTCCTGGTGTTGCTTGACAAGTGTCACCTTCTCATTCAGATTCTAGGGTATAAATCTGATCATTCCTTTTGGCTTGTAGCGAAGGAAGACACAATTTTTGTAGCTATTTACACCAAAATTCCACTGAACAACGACATCTCTGAACTTCCAAGCTTCCCGTAGTTTACATGATTCACTTTAATGAATGATTTTTCAAATGGATTTTGAAATGGCTCGATGAGGAGCTCGATGCCGTTGTAGTCGTAACTATTGTCTTGGGCGCCTTCATCCATTTTGATTTGTTTGTTGAATCACATCCAGTTTCTTAGATACGGCATTGATGCAATAGATGAGTTCTATCCTCGGATCGAGGATAAATGTCTTCAGTTGGTTTGCGGCTCATTACAAGGATAGATCTGTCGATGTATTTCTACATGTCACTAAATATAAATCTCACACGGAATTCGTCGGCTTCTACGATGTGTAGACTAAGATCCGGTATTGTAGTTTTTATCACAACTAATAGGTTAGCTTCTAGAGGACTATATCCTCGACTTGAGGATAAATTCATGCCAAAAATCTTACGGGTCTAGATTTGTTTGTAATAGAATATTAACTCTTGTGAAACATAATTTTTGTTTTATACATCGAGTTATTCCCTTGTGTACATCTGTCCAATATGTAGGGGTACCTAACCTCTGTGTCTATCACGACAATGAATGCATCTGAGAAAGGATTATTATCCTCGACTTGAGGGTAATCTATTTGTGGAAGTGCAATAATCTTTTATGTTTGAATGTTTACTAGGACTGATTGTGATATATTGCGTAGTGATGTGTCAAACATTTTCAGATCGATTACCCTCGACTCGAGGGTAGTTTAGGTTATTACTTTGCTAGCACAAATAGAGTGTAAGATAATTCTAAAAGTATACTCATCAGAGGTACTATTATCCTTGATTCAAGGATAAGCATTCTTCAACACAAATAAGTTATCCTCGGGTCGAGGATAATCTAGATACGCTGATAGGGTTCGGAAATCCTAAAATATAGGAACATATATTAAGTCCATGTTGCTGAGGGTCATTAGAAATTAGAAATTTCTTTGTGATTGCGTACTTTAGATTGAAAACAAAGCAATGAATGGTGTATGCAGTAACTACTCATTGACAATTAAGGGAATGAGAAAGGAATTAAACTGACCTGCAAGCTCTGGTAAATGGAGAGAAAAAATTGAACTAGATAGCTTGCTATCCTTCACATGCATCCTTCCGAATCAGAGTGTAATGTTACCTAGTACTTCCAACACTAAACATTGGAGTTCTATTAGCCAACATAATACGAAAACGTGAAAATACAGCCCTGATTTTCCAAACATGGAACATTGGAGTTCCATTAGCCAACATAACATGAAAACGTGAAAATGCAGCCTTGATTTTTTGACAGCAATTTACCAGAGAAAAAATTTCAAGCCCTGAAAATTCAAAATGCACCCATGATTTTATTCTATAGTCATTAATAAGGAAGAAGACCAATACCAAGATGATGGCACAGTGTGTGAAGAGTTTGCGGAAGATGCACCCTTTGTTGGACGTAGGCGTGATCGTCCACATGCTTCTTTCCGTGTTGCTCGTGATGTGTTTACGGGTTACTTTGTTGCAATTCGTCCTGAGGATGACCCTCGTCCATTTTGGCTTGCGAGGGCACTTACGAATCTTAGTCTAGATCCAGGACATGTCAATTACATTCAATTGCAATATTGGACACCTACGTCATTTCAGCACATTGATGAGGTTACATATTCTGGGTGGGACACCAATCAAGCAAACTCATGGTGTGAAGACACAGTTGTCTCTCCAAAATGGAATCATACAGATTGTATTATGATGGCTTGGAAGCCACGTGTGAGGGCTGGAATTTCAGATCCCCGAATCAAAATTCCCAAGAGGCAAATTAGCATCATTAAAGAATCTATAGATGCCAGTGTTGTTGCAGAAAAGAACAATGCATCCTCGGCGTGAGGATGAATAGATTGTAGGCATATTGGCATAGCAATTCATTAGGAGTTTAAGAGTTTGTAGATTAGTTAGAAAAGTAAAGTCTTAAGAAAAGAAAAGAAAATAGCAAAAGAAAAAAAAGTTTACAAAAAGTGTATGAGGTATTGTAGAAATTGATAGTTTTTTTTTATATGCTTAAAAAACTTGCAAATTGTTTTAGTTCATTGTGTTGATTTTTTTTGTTATTTCAAAATTAGATGTTTTTGATTTGGCATACTATAATATATTTTTATTTTTATTTTTTGTACTATATCATGCATTTTATTGCTTCTTAATTGTTTTCCATTGTCCATGCTTGGATGTTTGTAAGGCTAAATGCACTATAATAGATCCATATACCAACAGGAGATATGGAATGTGTAATGAACAAAGTGACATGTGTAGCTATTGCTTCTTATATGTACAAGAAACTTGGAATTCTCTTGGCATATTACAGTCTCAATTTATTGCATTGTTTCAAATTAATGAACCCTTTTGCATACTAAATTTAGGCACATAATTAAAAAAAAGACTCCCCTTTCTCTCATTTTAATGAATATGGCCTTGTGTCTCTCTTTTAGAACCTTATTAGCAGTTGTCTTTTCCAGGAAGAATACAATTGCCGCCGCCGAGTGTTGAAATTGAGAACCACGAAGAATACGACGTGGAACAAATATTGGACTCACGACAAAGGTGGGGCAAGTTGGAGTATTTGGTGCACTAGAGCAATTATAATATCAACAAATGAACGTGGGAACCAGCCGATAATCTTGTAAATGTGCCAAAAATGTAATTCAAATTGGAGAATTACAATGGCCCAAGAGGAGTTTGAAAGTGTCTTCAACCACCTGATTGACAAAGCGCAATCCAAGTCCATCCTGGCGGAGGAAAAACGTGCGGTTGTCATTCACTTTGGACACGATTGGGATGAGACATGCATGCAAATGGATGAAGTACTAGCGTCTGTGGCAAAGACGATCAAGAATTTTGCTATTATACATTTGGTTGATATTTCAGAGGTTCTAGATTTCAATATTATGTATGAGCTATACGATCCTTGTACAATAATGTTCTTCTTTTGCAACAAGCATATCGTGATTGATCTTGGGACTCGTTGCTTGAAAGGGGGATAATATTAGGGACATTACCTCTGGAACCTTCCAATTACTTTTAATTTAGTTTTTTTATTTTAATTTTAGATTAAAGTTTCTTTTACTTTAGACTTTCTTTTACTTTAGATTAGAGTATATATGGGAGTCGAGGCTAAAGAGTTCTTCAGTCTCAACAACGCATCTCTTGGAGCCTTTGCTCACCTCTTTTGTTGCTTGTGTATTC